>OZ010605.1:28698913-28701413 GCA_963932145.1 Acanthosepion lycidas
CCGCTTATGCAGAACATAATTGGAAAAACAAATTTATCGCATCGCATAATAGTATGTTTTAAACATTTTTGAATGAAATATCATCTGTACAAAAGAGAGACACGCCATTCCTGGCTCTAATCTTTCAGGTATATGTTAGTATGCCGTAAATTATATTTCGTGCATTCGTTATATTTAAGTACAAGTCTAATATGAAACTAAATGATAATAGTAATTTCTTCTAAAAAAAAATCATGTTCACCTTGTACATGTCCTAAGACGAAGTGAATTATAAATTACGAAACACTTTATGAGGATGTGTACGGAAGATAACAAATAATCCTAGGTTTGAACAGGTTAAGATTTTAATGACGTGCCAACCATCGATAGTTTATCTGGAAATACAACCTATTATCGGTTCAACGTAACAACATGGTTCCATATATGGTCGTATAGTTGGACTAAAGTTCAGGCCTAACTTTATGTTCATATATACAATCCGTTAATAAAGACGCGAGAAAGAGGGTCGCCTCCTATTACCTAACCTCTGTCATACTTTATCTTAGAAAAGTGTTAGGTTAGACGCACAATTGAATATTACTGACTGTCAGAATAAAAATAATTTTGTGGGCATATATATTTTCCTTCAAAATATATGTTGCCAAATATACCACCAGGATAGAACATATATGCGGCTTTATTAAGAGTCTCCCTAATATGTGAATACCAAATTAATATACAAATGAAAGCATTATTGACATCGTTTACAATGAAATATATAATAAACTAGCCTGATTATATCTACTTCAGTTTGAAATTTCAATAACAGTAAAAATTATATATATATATATATATATATATATATATATATAGTTTATGAAAAACTAGATAATCCGTATGGGTAAACCCAAGGAGGATAAAATCCAGAGAGCTCAATGTAAATCCAGAGCAAATAATTTATTAGGTTGGTGCAAAAATAATGACGTAATAATGTTGTTTTTGACGTTAAAAAATACGTCAAAAAACGACATTATTACGACATTATTTTTGCATCACCCTAATAAATAAAAACAGACCACTTTAAGGATCCAACTAATAAATTATTTCACCACAGCCCTTTTAAAGGACTGCGGATCATCAGACTTTACTTCCAAAGGTTGAATCAAAAAATGAATCATACACCCGTGTCCTGGGTATGACAATAAACTACATATACGTCCAGGGTAAGACGATAAACTATGTCCAACAGCAAGGCCTTTGATCAGGAGGCTTTGAGGAGCGTGGAACCTCCTCTTAATTGCTGGTGTTCCCAGGTCCACCCTGAACCGGGATGGTAGCACTTGTTAGGGCCCCAGCTATGGGCAAATAGTTAACCCAAAAACTGAGGTAAAAGGCAGTATAAAGGTGTAAAACCAGGTTTTAATACCAGAAATACTCTGTAAAAAATTATTAACAGAAATAAATATTTGAAGCCATACGTTTTTGAAAAAAATATTACCAGCTATACTTTTTTGAAAAATAATATTAACAGGTATACGTTTTTGATAAATAATATTACCAGCTATACGTTTTTTTTAGAAAACTAATATTACCAGCTATACGTTTTTAAAAAAATAATATTACCAGCTATATATTTTTTAGGAAAAAATATTAACAGAAATAGATTTTTGACAAAAAATATATTACCAGAAAAAAAAGTTGTCGGCATTAAATGACCCATTGAGGTTGATAAGCCGTCAAACAAAACAAACCAAACCAAACCAACCATATTTATTGTAATTTGCAATTTAATAGAACAGTAGTAGCTTCACTGTATTTCTATTAAAAATATTGTGTTATACGGGTTTTTTATGGAAGTGTTTATTAAGCAATTAGAAAAATAATTTACTTAATTAACATTTCCCCTCTAAATTAAACCATATATTATTTTTTTTTCTCGAATTATTGTTCATTTGCTATTTCATTTGACTTTTAAATTCTAGTTTAGTTTTATGCTACTCTTCTTTAAAAAACCTTTCTTTTTTCACCGAAAATTATTTTACAAAGATATTTCTAGTTAGCATGCAGTCTATTCCGTCCGAGACGTGCTTGATTATACTCGCACGGTTGTTAAATCAAGCTTTCGCCTATTTAATTTTGTGTTTCATGTATGGGGAGACACTGACAGTCTGTAGATTTAATTCTACATCTAAATATTCAACAACCTTCTTATTCATAACGAACTCTATTTCAAAGCCGAGGCTTTTGAAGTTTTCGAAAAGCATCTTTTTTATTTTGTCATTTACTCTTCTGTTTCCTGGCTCTGTCATCAGCCCGCCATCTCTATAGAGGCTTTGGTTGTCTGTGTGTACTATTTCATTGATCTTGTATAAAATATATAGGCTCCTTAATTCTGATACCCCAGCACCATCAAACGAACCTTGGGGTACATCAAAATCGCCCGTTTTTCCTTTTTTAATCTATGCTCCTCTATAGTGGAGTAATATAGACTTAGAGAAATGTAAAATAATATTTATTTGCT
>OZ010605.1:28703913-28711413 GCA_963932145.1 Acanthosepion lycidas
TTTCTAATTTTGCTTCGTTTTGTTATTACACTTTTTTTCCTTTAACATTTCTTGTTTTCTCCGTCATCAAATCTCTCCCGCTTGTCTTTTCTCATCATTCATTCTATCCATCTGCAATTCCTTATTTTATTTCGGTTCCAGGTTCCTTCCTCGTTTCTCCGTTCGCTTCTCTCATTTCCACCATTGTTCGGCACTTTTTACAATCTCTACCTCAATTTTGAAACGTCCATTTAAATCGGTTTCCTTACGCAACAAAATGCTATTTTTTTCCTGAACTTAACCTTTTTTCTCTCGATTTTCTTTTCACTGAATCCCCATTTCTTTTAACCTTTCTATTTTATTTTTTCTGGCATTTTAGGGCCCCGAACACATCTTTTACCTCCCTATTCTCTATCAAACAGACTCTCTCACATCCGAACCTTTCAACGAGAGAAACTTTATTTACACAGAGGTCGCTACAGGGCGCCATATACCTTCTTCACCTGGCCGATTCATTCGCACGAATCAGCCAACAAACCAAGAAAAACTAATAAACAAATCAACCACGTCGTCTTATTTATTTTATCTTTATCATTCTTCTATTTTTCCTTCATTTATTTACATTCATTTTTTTCTCTCCATTCATTCCATTTGCATTCGATAAATACCGGAAGTTACATTTTGGTAACACGCAAAATGCCGGACAAAAGGTCTCCATTTTGAAACACCTTGATACTGTATTGTCCGTACAGTAAAAGAAATAAATCGAAAAAAAAAGTCAGGTTAAATACAAATGTTCAACTAGTTAAATAGATGAGCCTTACTGTGGCGCCATTTTTGTTTGTGGTGTAGGGGAGAGACTATTAATGGCGACAACACATTGCTCACCGGTAATGGTCCCTAGTTGAATACATAGGCTAGATAGAGAGATGTGTTCTTTCGCTTTTCCCCACTTTCACAGACTTAATGCAACGGGATGGCAACACATTTTCTTGTTGTATCCTTTCTTGGTGTTCTTCGTCCTTTTCCTCAATTCTTTCATTTCTTTTCGATTATTTTTTTCTCACATTTTCGCTGCGTTTTATTCCCGCTTTCAATGATTTTATTTTATTTTAATATATTGTGTTTAGTATGATTACTTATAAAATATTTGCCATAGACACACACACACAAACACATATATACAGTGTGCATCAAAAGTACTTTTACAAACTTTGAGGCGGGTTCTTCACACGCAAAAATTAAGGACAAATGTCCATATAAACACATGTCTGCAAATTCTTCGCTTTTGAGTTGTTTTTTTATTATTTTTTTTTTATTTACGGCATATCAAACTCAATGGATTATTTAATTCCGACAAGATTTTTATTGCTGGTAATATATTATTTTTTCAAAAACGTATTGTTGGCAATATTTGTTTCTTCAAAAATGTATTGCTGGTAATAATTTCCCTTCAAACATGTATTGCTGGTAATATTTTTCCTTCACAAATGTATTACTGGTAATATTTGTTTCTTCAAAAATGTATTGGTGGTAATATTTTTTCCGAAAATGTATTGTTGTCAATATTTTTTTTCAAAAAATATATTGCTGGTAATATGTTTTTCTTCAGAAATGTATCTCTGGTAATATGTTTTTCAAAAATATATTGTTCTTAATATATTTTTTCAAAAATGTATTGGTGGCAATATGTTTTTTCTTCAAACATGTAATGCTGGTAATATTTTTCCTTCACAAATGTATTGCTGGTAATATTTGTTTCTTCAAAAATGTATTGGTGGTAATATTTTTTCGAAAATGTATTGTTGTTAATATTTTTTTTCAAAAATGTATTGATGGTAATATGTTTTTGCTTAAAAAATGTATTGTTGGTAATATTTTTTCGTAAACGTGTTGCTGTTAATATGTTTTTTTTTCAAAAATGCATTGCTGGTAATCATGTGTTGCTGGTAATGTGTGTTGCTGGTAATATTTTTTCTTCAAAAATTTATTACTTGTATTTTTTTTTTACAATAACGTGTTGCTGCTATGAAAAAGAACAAACTATTTTTACACATTCGTAGTGTTTTAACACCAGTTTCTCTGTAGCAGGAACCCTAACAGTTGCTACCACCCCGGATCCGGGTGAACCTGAGAACACCAGCAATTAAGAAGTGGTTCTATCTCTTGAAAGCTCCCTGATCAGAGGTCTTGCTGTTGGATGTAGTTTATAGTCATACCCGAAAGAGTTTGACTTATTAAGTTTAAAGTTTACGGTAGACGCTGCTAAATTTGCGTTTCAATATACAATCCAAAAATAATTTGCAAATTTTGGCGGCGGCTTCCTAACACCAAAACAAGGTAAAATGTCCATATACACATATGTCCAAAAGGCTATTGTTGTACCTCAATGCATCAAATCATATTGAATGTTGAAAATGCCCTTCGCTTGAAACTCCACGTGCATTACACCCGTCGGATGATTGATAAGCGGACTCTTTGAAATACTCCCACAGAGTGTCGAATGGTTTCACAGGCCCCCATGACAAATTGATGAAGCATCACTGCATTATTAATGTTTGCTGCGTAAACCAATTGATTATAGGTGACCTCACAGATAAAAATCCAAAGGACTGAGTTCGGGGTAATGTGCAAGCTATGGAAGCGGTCCTCCCCTACCTATACATCTTTCGTGGTAGATGTCAGCCAGTGGATCGTAGGCAATGGAAATAATATGTGCTGCAGCCCGATCATCCATGAAACACATGCATCTTCGTACTAGCAGGGGTACATCATCACGTAGATCTGGAAGTGTGTTCGAAGTAAAGTCCCTGTAGACACTTCCTTTACGACGTACTGGGAGAACAAATGGACCAACCAGACAATCACCTACAATTCCAGCCCATATATTAATCGTAAACTGATGCTGTATTGTGCCATGGGGATTCCGATTCACCCCAAAATTTGGTTTCGTAAACCTGTTATTACGTCTCTTCTAAATATTGCCTAATCAGTAAACAAGACTGAAGAGACAAAAAATTGATCGTCAGTGTGTTCAACAAACCATCGACAAAATATCTCCTGTGGCGAGTGATAAGAGAGCGAAAGGCCCTGCATAAGTTGCAAATGATATGTATAAAGGAGCTACACTTGAAGTACCCTCTATGCGGTACTATGAGATAAACTACATGCTAGAGCAACTTGGCGTGGGCTGGTACCTGGATCGTTTCCGACAGCCGTAAGAACGTGTTCTTCGTGGTCAGGAGTGGAGACCATTTTGATATTCCTCGATCCATAGTTTGTGGTGCCACGGATCCTATCTCAACAAAGCAACAATAAACGGCAGCAAAAATTGGATGTCTCGGCTGTCTTCGGTCTGGAAACGCAATGTGATACAGCCGTGCAGGCACGCGTCCATTACCATTTGCGCGGCCGTATGTAAAGATCATATCTGTCTGCTCACGATATGAATATTCTGCCATTCTTAAACGAAACACTTCTCAGTTAACTTCCTACTACACACGTCAAACGTTGAAGACAGACTGGACACAAATATACAAGAATGACAATTTCAAACTAACCTACATCGCAATACAGCGCCATGTAAGATAAACTTACTTTAGACTTTATAACTCAAAAACAAAAAAAAAGATTCGGACATAGATATTTTGTCCTTGTTTTGACGTAAGAACTCGGCCCCAAAGTGTGTTAAAGTATTTTTGATACAGCCTATATATATATATATATATATATATATATATATATATATATATATATATATATATATAAGTGAACATAGAAGTCAACACTTAGAGGCGACAGTCTGTTTAATGCTATATGCAATCGTCAGGTCACATATATATATTTATATATATATTTATTTAAACGGTCAAAAGTGTGCGGTGACACACCGTTTCATAGTTGAACGCAATAATTAGGCCAGAAACACACACACACACACACACACACACATATATATATATATATATATATATATATATGCGATATATATATATATATATATATACATATATATATATATATATGTATATCGCATACTATTAAACTATATTTTTCATCATATATATACCCTTGTACAAATTAATTGAAACAACCGGTTCATTTTTCTTTCTTTCACCTTACGGTCAGTTTTAGACCCACTAGAGTGGCAGGGTGACATCGATTTCTATTTTTCCTTAGATTAGGTCATTTGTAGTGGTGTGCAGTAATATTAATATATTTTCGGGGGGGGTCAATGGAAAATATTGCGTCATCCGTGATTTTAATCACGACCAGGCACTATTAAGTGACTTATTTTCTTCTTTTTTTCTACGGCTATTAGCTGCGATGGACTTTACTCCAAGGAAGTGTACGAAAATTTGTAACGCTGCACGAACACAACTGCAATTATTACCAGTGACCAAATCAAAGTGGTATCGACTGGCTCGTAAACTCTACCGATTTAAATCCAATCGAGAATTTGTGGTCAATCAGCAAGGAAAGACTTCTATTATTAAGAACAATTAAACACTTGCGAAGGACTTACCTTAAAAAAAGAAGTGGGGAGAAATATAGTATACAAATGGATGATGCTTGCAAGCGGGGACGCAGGCAGACATTTCTAGACAGAACGTGCAGGCATACAGGGTGGACGCGGTTATAAATTTGCAACCATGTACACCCTGGCAACGCCGGGTTCCTCGACTACTATATATATATATATATATATATATATATATATATATATATGAATAAAAATGACAAATGGTAAACTGGTAATTGCTGACACGTTTCGTCCAATGTGGGCTTTATCAAAGCAAAAGAATATTGTCTGTCTATATCTGTGTTGATGTATTCAACCATTTTCTTTTGATTTTATGAATCTGTTCGGTATATTTGTTTGTAAGAGCAGTAATTTTGTTAAGAAAGGTGAAATGGGGAAAAAAACCTGGACGTAGATTAATATTTGTGCAATTTTCTATGGCGGCACTCTCCAGAATTTTCCTTCTGAGTGAGTCATTTTCTATTTTTATGAGTGTAGCATTTTTAAAATCAAAATTATGGTTGAATTTATTTCTATGTATGACTAGTGCATTAGGTAAGTTGTTTTTTTGTGAGGTCTCTTTTGTGCTCATAAAATATGACAATGTTCTCCACACGTGACAAATACTGACGTTATTTTTCAGTTAAAAATATGAAAATAGCGTTTCTCTACATTCCAGTTGCAAAGTACATTCTGTTTTTGTTTTTATTAGTTACTTTGATCAATTAATTTCATTTTCGTATTTTGCTTTGTTAAAGTCCACATTGAACGAAACGCGTCAGCAATTACCAGTTTTCCTATTGTCATTTTTATTCATAAATATCATCTTCTCTACTGGTTAAATCGGATAAATTTTCATATATATATATATATATATATATATATATATATATATATATATATATATATATATATATATACGTATATATATATATATATATATATATATATATATATATATATATATATATATCAAATTGCCACCCTGTATATATATATATATATACCTATCCTATCATTTAGTAACACAGATATATATGGTGCGATGGATAAATTGTCGCCAATTTATATATTTCATTTCGCCCATGCGCGTTGATTTTTTGATTTTGTCGACTGCACTCCATGGTAGGGGCAGTTGGGCACCGTCTGTGAGAAAAAGAGCACCATGACGCAATTTACTTTGGAAACGGCATGCTTTACCACTTGGAATTCGCGCCCTAAGTGCCAACACGAACATTACACAGTGTTTTGGTGTCAATCTGAGGAGAATGAAAAAGATTCTTAAAGAGTCGGGTGTGTTTGATGATGAAAGTGTTTGCAGTGATCCCTAATGTGGGCGATGTTATGCCTCCATTGATCTTCCCACAGGGTCTCAGACGCGACACGAAGGCCTACATCAAGGTTACTCTGGGTCAAGAGGATGGCTGCTGACACGCCCTATCTGGCAACGGGTTTCTGCACCATGCCATAAAAGAAGCTAGTCATGCCAATCTCTATAACTACATTACATCTGGCCACATTTCTCCGAGACTGTACCCCGCTTGATTATTGTAGTGATTTTCCAAGCGTATCTCAGATATGGCACAAGGCCGAAAGTATGGGACGCCCTGTGAGGATCGCTTGATTATTATATTGTGGGCACATTTGAGCGAGAGACCAACAAACTCCTTGTAACACCATAGATAAACTGAAGGCAAAGATTATGGCAGCATTCACTTAAACAAGGAAGCCATCCAGAAGAGTTGCAAGAGATATCAAATTCGTTTGGACGCCGAAGTTAAATCTATTTAATAAATTTACTCTTAACTATATTAAAAAAATTGGGGTAAGTTTGATAAATATATCTGTTAAAATGAGATGTCATATATATTATATATATATATATATATATATATATATATATATATATATATATATATATATATATATATATATGTGTGTGTGTGTGTGTGTGTGTGTGTGTGTTTCAATCTCTCTCTGTCTCTTTATCTATCTGTCTATCTATCTTAGTCTGCTCTCTTCTATCTATCTATCTATCTATCTATCTAATTTGCTCAGGCGCCAAGTCGTTTGGTAAGGTTTATCGTAATATGTATTCTCCGAGGCCCCTATTTTACTGGGGTTCCCATCTAAAACTTTCAAATTAAATATCTCAGAATGTGTTGCCATGTCGTAAACTCAGCCTAGAAACCTTTTCAGCGAATATATTATATCCTCGTAACTTGGGCATCTTTCTATTCGTTTTGCTGTTCGTTCTACGCTTCTTAATTTTGTTTCTTTTTCTTTTCACTTATATTTAGTTGATTATTTCTTACTTTGCCGGTTTGTTTACTTTATTCTTTTTTAATTTCTTTTGTTAGTCATCGTTTCTACTTTTCTCTTGCTTTAATCTCTTTCTTTCTTTATTTTAATTCATTCATTGTTAGTTTGTTTCCGTGTTTTTTTTTCTTTAAACCAGTTTTCCCACTCTCTCTTACATTGGTCTGGTTCTTTCTTTCATCTTTTCTTTCCTGCTTTTACTTTCTTTCTTTCTTTCTTTTGTTCCTTCGTTCTTTCTTTCTTTCTTTCTTTCTTTCGTTCCTTCTTTCTTTCTTTATTTTATTCGTACTGTATTCAGTTTTCGTTTGTTCATTCCTTCATTCTTTCTTTTCTCATTTTCTTCCTGCTTTATTCAGTTTTCATTTATTCATACACTGTTACTTCTTCTGTTTCTTTCTTTCACTATTTCTTTCTTTCTCTGTTTCTTTCTTTCATTCAGTCTTTCATTTTTCCTTTCCTTATTTTTTCTTTCTTTCATCATTTTCTTCCCGCTGTATTCAGTTTCCTTTCATTCCTTCATTTATTCTTACATTCATTCGTTCAGTCTTTTTTCTGCTGTTTCTGTCTTTTCTTCTTTCTTTAATTATTTCTTTCTTTCTCTGTTTCTTTCTTTCTTTCTCGGTTTCTTTCTAAATTCCGTGTCTCAGTCTGTCTACTTATCTCTATCTAATGTCGTGGCA
>OZ010605.1:28713913-28761413 GCA_963932145.1 Acanthosepion lycidas
TATATTTACACACGCTCTCTCTCTCTGATATTGAGCACTTTATTCCATAAATATAGCACACCTTATATGTCTTTATATATATATATATATATATATATATATATATATATATATATATATATATATAAAAACTGAAAACGAAAAGAAAAAAATGATATCATATTAAAGGAGACTTGAACAAAGTCGGGAAATGTGCAAAGCATTTCTGCGCAGAGGACATCTGACATGCTAAATAGGATCCATCCTAATCGGTACCCAACTTCTGATATCGGAAAAAAGGTCGGCTTGATTTATTGATTTTTCATTTTACGGGTTATCAAATATTTGAAGGTTTGAAATATTTTAGATTGTAAGAATTTTTAAGGCGGTAATAATTATATACTGATACTAGTGCTACTAATTAACCAATAGGTGGGGGCAAGAAGAGTTGGATTTGTTCATTTCACAAGGATATTTGAGCATAAGTTAATATAAGTAATCCGATCTCAAGCTTTACAATTCTGTGTCGTTATCACCACCTGTATATAACATGTTCTCGTTTTAATTGATTAATTCGCTTTTTACGGTTTACCATGGCATTGCAACTTTCCCAAGGGTATTTGTGCGTAAGTAAATATAACGAACCTAACTGGAATTGGAACTCGGCTCTCAGATTAAAAATTCCTTATCATTATTCATTACATCACTTCCAAATTTACAGTACATGTTATTCCCATGCCGTCTCGCATCTACGTTTTTGAATAACTTGCTTGACTGTACGGAACCGTTGTTTCAACGTGATCTGGACATAATCCTCATATGAAACTTAAAGCACCTGATGTCTCCCAGCGGTTACCCATAAATGTACTGATTAAGTTCAACGTTTACTAATTTCGGTGATCGTACCGGAACCGTTGTTTCAACGTAATACGGTCGTAAGCCTCATATCAAGTATAGAGCAGTTGGTATTCCCAAGCGGTCACTCATCACCGGTGTTTGAACTGGATATGGCCGCAAGACACGAAGAAGCCGCACAATTATTAAAAGTAAGAATACATGAGAGAGTAAATGACAAATAAATAGGAATATTGAATGAAAAAAACTGCCATTCCTATCATTGCTATTTCTATTTTGATGGCGCTTCCGGCCTCTTCTGTTTGACATAGGGCATAAGAAAAATATTCGGAAGCTAATTCAGATTTGTACGATTCAAATGACTTCGAATTTCTTCGTGCAAAGTGCAAACATAATTTAAATATATTGACTCGGAAGAAATGACGTCCAGACAACCTACAGAAAAAAATTACTATCATTTCGTACGTGATCACAGAAGAATATATATATATATATATATATATATATATATATATATATATATATATATATATATATATATATATATATATAACTGACGCAGAGATGTACCGGTGGGAATATTGCTTAACTGTGAACTATGCAAAATGTGTCTAAGTACCGACAAGAAAATATCTTTATATATGAAAACTGACTAATATAATCTAGAATATTTTTTTACCGAAAATTATGACTTTCGTGGGGTGTTTAGGCAAAGTAAAATTAATACGGTGAGAATATATATATATATATATATATATATATATATATATATATATATATATATATATATATGCATGTATGTATATAATTTCTGTCTATATTTCTGAGATGAGGTATTATGTACACTAGTTACATTATTAGAGCAATAATCCGAATAATGTAAATAATGTATATAGTTTAGTAATGAAAAGGTTGGTAATCCGTATGGGCATTCCCAAGAAGGATGTAATCTAGAGAGCACAATGTCAAATCAGAGCAATTATTAATTCAATTTAACTAGAAAACAGACAACCTTAAGTGTGCATTGGTTATAATTTAAAACATTTTTCAACCTCGGAAGTGCGATCTGATGAACCAGGTAAAAATCATATACCTGGGTAAATAAATTATAACGAATGGACACTTAAGGATGTTTGTTTTCTATTTAAATTGGATTAATATATATATATATATATATATATATATATATATATATATATCAAAGGTTAATGATATATATATATATATATATATATATATATATATATATATCAAAGGTTAATGATATATATATATATATATATATATATATATATATATATATCAAAGGTTAATGATATATTTTTAATAGAATTAATGTTGACAAACTTGTCACTTATGTGAATACGCTAAAATTGAGAAGCAGCAGCAAAGGAGGCCATAGTCCTGAATACTGAAGACATAACAATATTGCGCTTACGACACTTTGAGTCGGCATGAATGAAATAACAGCACTAATTATATATATATATATATATTGTGCAACATAGATATCCAAAATTAACTCATGGGTATAGTCTATTTCAACTGACGCCGAGTATATCAGTCTTATTCAACCCAGATGGATGGACTGTATTCAGTGTTGAAAAATTGATACAGAACCTACACATATAGAAGACTGTTCGTGTAGTGGCAAGGGGCGGGCAGATGTTATCTGTCTTAAAAAGAAAGAAGCACCACAAATTCAACCCGTATATTAATTTTA
Organism: Acanthosepion lycidas; assembly: GCA_963932145.1. Taxonomy (NCBI): domain Eukaryota; kingdom Metazoa; phylum Mollusca; class Cephalopoda; order Sepiida; family Sepiidae; genus Acanthosepion; species Acanthosepion lycidas. The sequence continues at coordinate 28,716,471 of OZ010605.1, forward strand.
AGACACTAAACTGGGGTTATAAGAAAGATGATGTGAAACTAAATGAAGCCTGAAAAAAGAAGTTTTATAAAATGAAATGTTTCTTTATTAATTATATAAAAATATTGTTCCCACTAAAAATACCAAAATATGCTTACAAATTAGACATATAACAAGATTAACAATAAATCGTACTTAGATGATTATATTAAGAAAGAATATGTTACAAAAATTATATTATTAAGAAATAAAAATAAAAATAACTGAACAATAAATATATTGCCCATTTAAAATTTTTAGTTTGTATATATATATATATATTAATGTGTAATTAGTAACAATTGCATGAGTAAAACCATTATTATCTCCAAATTAAAATAAAATTGAATACAAAATACTTAGATTACGGTAGAGATTTGATATGAGGCGAAGGAAAAACAACGAAAAAACAAACGAAACAGTTTTCTTTGGAAGGGTTTCATAGGTTCATTCTCAGGCTGAGAACTTTTCTTTTCTGATTTTAGTTTTCCTCTGATTTGTTTTCTTTGATCCGAGATGTCCTGATATTTTCGAGTAAAAGAAACAAAAAAATGGCAAAAGAAAAGAAAATCAAGAAAAAAATAACCAAAAAAAAAAAAAAATTAAAAACAGCCATTCTGTGCGAATTTGAATCATTGTAACAGCCAACACCAAACCTTAGCTTTTCAAAGTTTGAGGTATTCAAAGGAGCCATTTTTTCTGGCTCTTTTTTTCTGAAAGGAAGGGATTTTCAAAATGGGGAAATTACATCACGCAAACCTTCACAGATAATAGGTGCAGCGAAGATAATCTCTATATATATTCCAGTTCCTTTTTATTACTGAATGTTACTTTATCTATCTATCTATCGATCTATCTATCTCTCTCTCTCTCTCTCTCTATATATATATATATATATATATATATATATATATATATAGATAGATAGATAGATAGATAGATAGATAGATAGATAGATAGATGTGTGTGTGTGTGTACGGGTGTGTGTATGGGGTGCGTTCGCATGTGTTTAGGCAAATACAAAGCATAAGTATTATTTCCAACATTTTATTGAGTTTTTGTGGCATTCTCGAAAGGTTTATTTTATGAGGATTAAGAGTGTATTTAAACTGTCCGTAGTTCCTCTGGAATTTCTTCTGAAAATTGCATCACGTTATTATTCCAGAGAAAAAATAAAAGCTGTAAAAAAATCTAGAAAAGCGAAATAAAAAAAAATACAAAATATTCCTTGTGTGTCAGTGAAAAATCTATCATAAAAGCCACACACACCTACGCATATATATATATATATATATATATATATATATATATATATATATATATATATATATATATATATATATATAAAGGAAAGTAAAGTAAGATATATAATCCGGTGTTCTTATAGATATTTTTATTTTTACAAAATAGTGCTCAATGTAAATTTACAGAGCATTAATATTATAAATTAATTGATTTAAAATATATTTTTCGCTACACAGTTCTAACCAAGTTTCAAAAATGGAAGCTAAAAGCTTCGAATTTAATTTTGTAATTAAAATAAAGACATTAGTTCCATATCATCCTCAAGCGAATTTTGGAGTAATCTATTTTTAAAATTACTGGTTTTTAAAGGCACAGCAAATATCATAATTCACGTTTCCAAGGAAACAGAGAAATCCATTCAACCAGACAAGGGGTGTTTGCATGTTCATTATCGCTGTATTTTGTTGTATCAGTTATTAGTTACGTTTTGGTGGGGGTAGGGATGTATTTTCCAATGAATTCTGACATCCGTTAAATGCATGTCGTCTTGATTTATACATACATATATATATATATATATATATATATATAGAGAGAGAGAGATAGATAGATAGATTAAGGCAATTGATATTGTTAACGCCTATCCGTCCCATCCGTGAAATACTGTATTATTATAACATAGCTATCATAATACCCATAATGGTGATTATGCAAATGGGAGAATAACCCTTTATTCCGTTGACTCTCCCCATTATACGCCCAAACCAACATATTAGTTGTTAAAATCACCATGTTTCTGCTTTCGTACTAGCCAGACTGGTTCAAGTTTGTGTCGTTGCACTCAGGAAAATCCTCAGTGGTGGAACAATAACGCTTTATTTACATTATATGGACTATTGTCCTCATCTTTGTCGCCCTATTTATCACAACCTTTCGGCCGCTGTACGCTGCGGCCTTCTTCAGCTGGTTGCAATTTCGAACTGAACCCTCTATTTCACTTACTGGGGTAGACTGTTCTAGTTCCACGTGCCATGTTTGATGGATGTCAGTTATCAGTTATCTCCTGCTAATTTCCCTCTGAAAGTTTTCTACTGCCTTAACCGGGTATTGAACTCACACTCTTTGGGTCCTATCACTGGATCTAACTAACGCCTTTATTCACTGTGCCATGTGTCCTTGAGGATAAAGGCGTTGGTTAGATCCAGTTTTAGCAGTGGTTAATGCATACATGGCTATCTATGAGTTGCAAGTTCAGTTCCAAGATCTGCACTGCCGAAAATTCATAGGTTCCTGTTCACTGGAAGAAAAGGACACGAAAAACAAAAATAAATAAATCTGGGGTGTATTAATTTATATTCTGTATCAGGTAATGTCGAGCGGAATGAGAATAACATTGGCCAGCGGAGTGGAAATCCAAGCGGGATACCAAATACGGCGGCAGAAACCTGAAGAAGAGATGAGGGTAAAACAGCTACTTCGAAGAACATAACATGATTCTTCTTGATCTTCTTCTTCTTCTTCTTCTTCTTCTTTGTGCCAGCTTCATTCAGAATGTTGCCGATCATGCCTCTCCACAACTTCTTCTCTTTTCTGGTTCTTCGTAAATTTATCTTCTCGCTATCTCTTCTAATACATGTTTTGCCAATCATTGACACAAGCACGTTAAGTAGTCTATGCTCTATTTTTCCTCCATCATTTCTTCCTTCAATATGTCCCATGAGTGACAAGTATTCCCATCCCAATGTCTTCATTATTTTTTACTTAAAAAGTTGAACTGACTTTCTGATGCTAAGTGTAAATATGGTTTTGTTTCCTTTTTTTAAACTTCGTCCATGCTCATATGTTCAGACATTTTTATTCTCAGCATTCTTCTATAGAACCAAACCACAAGTCATTCTTTCATCTGCAAGGAGATTGTCCAGCATTACACAGCAATTAAGTAGTATTTTCTTAGATTGTAACTAAAATTTCTTGTTTTTTAATACTCTGCTTAGCTTTTGGGAAGCATCTTTTGCTATCTGAAGGTGCTGTGGGATTTCGGTCTCAAACTTTCTGACCTCTGTTAAAACACTTCCCAGATATTTAAATTGTTTTATTTGCTTGGTATTTTCAATTTGTAATTTTCTTGACAAACATTTTTTTTTTGGGGGGGGGGTCACGAATTTCTGCGCTGATTTCTGTAGGAGTCCCTGTAGTTTCCTTTCCATGTCTTTTTTATGCAAGTTCTACCCAAGTAATGCAGTAATGACACCAGGGTTTACTCGGATTAGAATTAGAAAACAGTAAAATTACTAAGGAGCGAGATCAAAAAGAAGGGCAGTTAGGAGGACAGTAGATAGCGAATGACATTTGAATTTTTGAAGATCAATGTTGAATTGTATGCATGAAGTCGGAATGTTAGTATAGAAATTAATATTCCATCGAGCCAACTTAACTATAAATTGATGAGACCTCGTCGCTGGTCTAGTACTGCGCTTAAATTCATAAAGTTTAGATATCATAGCGGAGAGCTCATCCGAGCAATTAACCTGAAATTACTTAAACAAAAGATACAGAAAGACAACTATACGACGGTGGGAAATTTACTGTTACCGAGCCGCTAGTTCAGGACCAATAATATTGCTGATTCTTCTTTGGATCTTATCAAAGAGCTATCAGAAAATATTAAAATAATTCTCAGCATATTTCTCAGTTCAAATGTATCTATTCGTGTACTTTGGAATCTGCCCCTCTTCCGCAAATTCTACCAAATATACAAAGAAAATAATTTAGAGAATCTTCTCAGCACACGCCCTGAGTGTAGATGTGTATAGCGTATGTTACAGACCAGAAATGGGAAAGTTACCGGAGATGGTACTGGATAACATGGACGTGAATAACATGGACGTGAATAACATGGACGAAGACTGTATTAAATGAGATGCGGATATATATATATATATATATATATATATATATATATATATATATATATATATATATATATATGTAAAAGTCGACAAGCACTTCACACTCGTAAGTCTCTCACGATAGTTTCAGAAATAGACACTAAGTCTCGTCGTTTTTTTTATAAATCCTAAACACAAAATATCTGAACAAGTTCGCGAGTAGATTCAGTAAATATTTAAATCAAAGGCTCAGTCATCTGATTTGTATCATCGTAATCTATCAATATATATATATATATATATATATATATATATATATATATATATATATATATATATATATATATATATAAAATATTCGTCCTTTGACAGGATATCTATAAAAAGAACGTTAAACATAAAAATGTCTTTAATAAATAAATTGTCGGACTTTGTCCATTTCTTAATGTATGACGTCATTTGTTTACATTTGATACGCCATCAGCAGTTATGAATGTACGAGATTCATGGAAGATTGAAGTTTATAAGCAATAAATTCGACCTTGCCTACCGAACGCTTCTTTGTGGCCGAGTCGGTTAAGGCACGTCAGCGTAAATGACGGTTCCGTATATATATATATATATATATATATATATATATATATATATATATATATATATATACAGTAGCGTCCAAAACTAAGGGACAAAATTTTAAAACCTAATATTTGTTAGAAATAACAACTGTGAAAAGCTGAACTTTTGACAACTGGTAGTCGTTATCATCCATAATAACATACTAAAATTTGAATCATTTGCAATGGATAGAAAAAGAATTATAACAATTATTTATTTATTTTCAAATTTGGAACGTCCAAAAGTAAGGGACAAAATTGAGAAAAACAATGTAAACAGCAAAAAAACAATAAAAATACATGTACAATCAATATTTAGTAAATGAGCCCTTGCTCTCAATGACAGCTGCACATCTTCGACTACAAGAACGAATCAGTTCTTGACAATCCTCGATATTAATTTTAGACCATTCTTCTTGAAGCTTCACCCACAAATCCTCCGTGTTAGTGGGATTTCTTTCCATAACTTTCACTCCTAAGGTCTTCCAAAGATTTCCTATTGTATTTAAGTCAGGACTTTGCGGTGGCCAATCCATAATTTCGAAATCTTGCTCGCTAAGGTAACTCATTACCACCTTTTCCTTGTGACATGGGGCATTATCTTGCATAAAGGTAGCCCTACCGAAACCGGAATTCTGTATGATTGGCACAACATGATCTTGAACAATGTTTTTATAGATCTGCGCGTTTACACGAGTTTGTAACCGGACAAGAGGCATTGTACCTTGGCTAAAAAACATTACAAATACCATGATGCTTCCACCCCCAAACTTGACAGTTTTCTTAGTACACTTTGCACTTAATCTTTCACCAATACATCTCTTTACATTGTTTTTTCCATCATTTCCAAATAAATTAAACTTGCTTTCATCACTGAAAAATACTTTTGCCCAATTTTCATATGTCCAAATTACATACCTGTTTGCAAACTGTAATCTCTTCTTCTTATTCTTCAAACTAACAAGTGGTTTCTTCCCTGGGGTTCGATTAAACAGACCTATTTCTTGCAGTCGTCTACAAACAGTCTGTCTTGACACATTAACACATGAGGTACTATTCATAACCCTTTTAATTTCTGTGCAAGACTTAAAACGCTCCTTTAATGACATACGCTGCATTATTCGATCTTCTCTTGCCGAAGTTTTGCGGGGTCTGCCGGTTTTAAAAGCACTAACTATTTTGCCAGTATCATTGTAGGATTTAACAACCCTGCCTACAACACTCTTGGAACGTTTCACTTTCTCTGAAATCTCTCTAATGGTGTGCTTTTCCTTGTGTAGCTTCACAAGAGCTTGTCTCACAGAGTAATTAAGTTTTTGGCGTTTCGCCATGGTGCTGGCTGATGCAACGTTTACAAATGACTAAGTAAGACTTTATTCTTTAGAGGAAATCAAAAGATTTGAATATAGCATAGGTTTACATTGTTTTTGAAGAACAAAAAGACGAGTAGAAAAAGTCGAACTAACAAAATGAGGAAAACATTCTGAGTTATGTAGTTTAATGCCCAATTAATCAATTCAATTACAATTTCTTTTTAAATAAATTATTTTATTTATTACATATCACGAACAACAAAAATATGATAGCAGTAAAGATAGCATCAAAATCATTTGTAGTTCTTATAATAAAAAAGAAAGATTGGCGTGTCTACGATAGTTGGTTTACAGCTTTTACGTATTTAATTTTAGATGTTTACATTGTAAAAGAAAACATTTGAAGACTGAGTTTTATGTATCTATTTTTTTTTATGTTTTAGTCTGTCAAATCTTCATATTGTAGGAATAAAATGATTAACATATATTTTAATTTTCGTATTTCTTTTTGACCTATTGCCCTTTCGACTTTATATTCGTACAGCTTTATATGTGATGCAGAGGACATGTGATTCTCATGTCTGTGCATCATACGCGGTTCACACGAGCCATGATTTCAAAAGAGCGGTAAAACTAAGGACGCTTTAGAAAAGAGTCTACTATTGAGAAGAATGTATAAGGAAAAGCCTAATCTAATATTTGGTACATCATATATCACCACATATCGCTTGCCTGTTTTCAGATTTATTACTATTGGAAGGCAATTCAACTTATTTGGCAAATGGAATCTGCTGATATATAGTGTTTCACATAATAAAAAAAACTTGTGTAACACATGTGATGCACAGAGTGTGGTGTAAATTATGATTTGTAAATTTTCATTATGTGAAACACTATATATCAGCCGATTCTATTTGCCGAATAAGATGACTTGCCTTGCAATAGTTATAAATCTGAAAATAAGCAGGAACATTTGGATAGTACACGCAAAAAACCCTGGACAGGCAAGGGGTTAAGAAGATTATCATTGGGGTATGTGTTTAATGTCAGAAAGATATATACGAAATCGGGTCTCGTATTCCGAAGAATAAGAAGATATCAGTAGTTATATCAATATTGGCATATACTTTTTACGAGCTGCTTATAAAAGTCCTGATATCCGGGCTTTGATTTATGATGTATGTGGGAAAGTTTTCAGAAATTTTTAATAAAAATAACGTCTTCAATCTCAACTTTGGAGAAATGTTTACACACTAAATACATTTATTGACTGAAACTTGAAATTATGATTGTAACACAAAAGAAGCCCTGTTTGTATATTTGCCGTTGATTTTCACTATACTGGTCCATTTCTTCTTACCATTCTAATGCTAGTTATAGGTAAAAAGCAGGACAGACTGGGTCGTATAGCCTTGGATGGCTATCGGTCTACAAGAAGGAAAATACTGAATTCAAAACCTCCAACTATTGGGTAAAGAGTCCTACAAATCTGGAATTGACCAAAGGTAGTGATCACGGCTACACTAGTTATTGAGGAAAGTGTTACAGGAGTGAGGAGGTTCGGGATTTGGATTTGAATTCGGACACATTTTGAGCCACTATAAGCCCTTCCTGAGAGGCAACCTTAAGAGAATATATTAAGATATTCTTTGGCATTTATTATCATTGGGTAATGCACGAAGACACTGTACTGAAGGAATGCAAAATCAAAAGACGAACTGTCAATTTTAAAAATGGCAGAATCTATGGTTGCCAGTTAGAGGAATTACCTAAGATAGAAACTACGAATTAGCTAATTGCTGACAACCATAATGATGATAAAAGTGAGCAACCAAGAGATAACAATTGAATACCGAATAAAATACGTCCAATATTCGATGCATCATAACATAGCATTGCCATTTAGTTTTTAAATCCAAAGCAAAAAACAAAAAAAAACAAAAAAAAACGAGAACATCAAACTTAAAAAAAAAAGTATTCTTTTGCAATAACTATCTTCAAAACAATATGGCGTATGCTTTCATGATGGGAACGATCATGGCTCTCAACAAATCCCTATTCATTTACACAAATTCATTAGGTAAACAATATTTTCGACTGTATTATGCATTTTTCTTCTCCTGTCCTCTTCTTCTTCTTCTTCTTCTTCTTCTTCTTCTTCTTCTTCTTCTTCTTCTTCTTCTATTCCTTATCCTCATCCTCATCCTCAATCTTCTTCTTCTTCTTCTTCTTTAATAATAGTATGAAGAAAACAAGGAAAACAATATTGTCGTCCGAATTATGCATTTTTCTTCTCTTCTTCTTCTTCTTCTCCTCCTCCTCCTCCTCCTCCTCCTTACACTTCTGCTTCTTCTTCTTCTTTTCTTCTCCTCTTCTTCCTCCTCTGCTTCTGCTTCTTCTTCGCCTCCTCATCCAACTTCTTCCGCTTATATTTTCTTCTTTTTCAATAGTAGAATAAAGAAACAAAGGAAAACAATATTCCCCTCTTTATTATGCATTTTTTCTTCTTCCTTCTCTTCCTCCTCATCCTCATTCTTCCTCTCCTCCTCATCCTCCTTCTTCTTCTTCTTGTTTCACTCTAACCTCTTGCTTTAAATACAGCCTATGTCGTAAATTATCCGAGCTTTTCTTCCTCATTATGTATCATAAAAATGTTACCTTTCTTCTGGTTCTTGTTTTCTTTTAGGTGACAATTTCCTTAAAATTTAATTATTACTCACATATTCGGTCCATCATATTCTTCACATCCTTCTGTAGAACCATATTATATATATATATATATATATATATATATATATATATATATATATATATATATATATATATATGCTGCTTCATGTCCCCCCTTAATCTGTGCAGAAAATATTCCCTAGTTTTTATGTGGCACATATAGGTGTAGTAATATTATTAGTTCCCAGCTTACTGGCTTAATTAAGACTTGCTTTATTTTAACACCCGAGAAATGCTTTGGCAGATCATGAAATATGTGATACTGAAATCTGACGAGCTGAATTGATTTTCCAAAAGTATTAGGAAACAGGAGAATTTCATTAGAAACAAAGAAAAGAAGACTGAATTTTTTATATCACAACTCCTATATGTACCACAAGTGAATAGCGGTCACCCATCTAGGTACTGACCAGGCTTGATGTTGATTAACTTCTGTAATTGTATGGGAACTGATGTTTCAACGTGATGTGGCCGTAAACTCTAGTTTTTTTTTTAAGTAAACTTCTTATAGTCTTCGTCTTCTTAGACCGTTTGCCAAACAAGGCTTTAGGGCACAGTCTTAACTGCTATTTATCCATAACTGGTTGGAAGGTATTCTTAACATTCAAGTGAATGCAGTAACCTCCACTAGAATTCGAACTCGGCTCTCCCGATTCTTCAACCTGAGCCACTATCAATTTACTCAACTGTGCCTCCGTAATACTTAGAATTTTTTAAATATTCATAATTAGATTAAATAAGGAAGCACGGTGGAGTAATGGATAACTGCTTGGACTGGGGAATCAGAGAGCCAAGTTCAAATTCCAGTCGAATCCATGCACTTACGTGCTAATACCCTTGGGATAGGTATCAATCCTCTTCTCAACCCGACTATGGGTAAATAATAGGATAGACCGGGTTCTATAGCTTTGATTTCTACCGCAAAAGAAATGGCAACTTACTTCGGGAAAAATCTGCCTCGTTAGTCGTGTATCGAAAGATACACGATCTCTTAAGCGTGTATCATAACTGACTGAATTAGGTTGCATATGAACTTACAGAAAGGAAAAATGTCAGCCATTAAACATTTTTATTTTCTACTTGTTTCAAAGAGGAAAGTACCATTTTGGGGAATAAGATTGTTGCTGACTATAAAAAAAAAGATTGAATTGATACCGCAAATTCAAATTTCGGGAGAAAATTCTGGCGATTAAAGAGAATCTGACGGGGTACAAAATTAGTTTGAGTTTCGTCGAAGTCAAAGAAATTGTACATGAGCAAGCGAAGATAGATAATCTCTAATTCGAATTTCTGTAAGCATAAAGTCCCAATCCTCACTTTCCAAACTTCGACAGACTTGCGGGCGAAGAAACGTTTCCATTTTTCAATCCCTTTTATACCCTATTGCAATTTTCATGATAGATATTCAGGCGAAATACATCCATTGATTCAACCAATCCAGAAATCCACAGCTAGGAACTGGCAGGACACGCACACTGAGTTGACTCATCCATATTTCATTGGTGAGGAAGAAAATCCAGTGAGGCAGCTTCAGAATCTGGAAAGTACTCCGGATAGGGTGCTCTCCCGATCACTACAATCATAAACTCTTCAAGTCGACGGTCAGCCGTTATCTATTCTATATCTACTCACGATGCGCCTCTTGCTGAACCTCCTTACAACATTCAGATTTAGTAACCTCTAACTCGTGTGGCTCCCGGGCCTTGTATTAGGTGAAGAATAGTAAAGAAAACTTTGATAACCGAATATTCTCTACGAAATGTTGATCTATATCAATCTCATAATGTTTACTGCTGTTTAAATAAATTGCAATATTATTTCAAAATTATAGCGTTAATACTTTGAAGGTTTTCTTGAGAGCCATTGTCATTCCCAACCAATCAAAGATTCTATATAGGGTACATGTAAAACGGAAATTTACATCAAATAAAAAATAAAAAAATAGATAATAAAAATAAATAATAAATAAATAAAAATAAATAAAAAATATATAAAATTTACAATCAAAGATTCTATATAGGGTACATGTAAAACGAAAATTTCGTAAAGTGTTCTGGGAATTGTGCGTACTTTTAAATTAACTTGAATCAGTGAGTTCTTCTGAATGACGCTTTAGAATGGATAATACTTTTTCTTTTCTTTTTTTCTGAGCAAGGAAATCAGGTTATCGTTTCGTGCATGACAACATCTGTCTGAAATTGGAAAAGGCAACTCATTACTCGATTCGCGCAATGTAAAACTTATTGGCTGTTTGAACAGTTTTTACAAATTCCAGATATTGAAAATATCCGGAAAATATTAAACAACTTTATCATTTTTATATGATAGGATAAAGAATTTAGTATAAAGGGAGCAGAGTTTTATCAAAAGCCACGAAAATGCTAACACGTCAGTACGAAAAACGAAAAAAAATCACTTCTTTACTCATTCAAGAGAATAAGACGATATTTTCCTTCGTGACGTCTGTCCTCAATTTGAAAATGCAACACAAAGTAGAATCAGTAGGAAGGCATGAGATTATTTTTTTTGCCACACTTTATTCTCTTCAGACTTATCAGCATCGACTATTGCTCATTTCACACAAAACAATGTTGCCTGCTTGTTAAATTCAAGATATCGAAAATTACCAGAAAAAAACAAGGGAAATGATATTCCCGTCTGAATTATGCATTCTTCTTCTTCTTCTTCTTCTTCTTCTTCTTCTTCTTTTTCTTCTTCTTCTATTTGTTGTGTCTCTTCAGGACGTAGCCGATCATTGGAGTCCAAAATTTCATGTCCTTGTAGAGCATAATGAATTTCGTTTTTTCATTATCTCCCTTAAACTTTGTCCGGTAATTCATTTTCTGAAGCACGCTTGGTAGGTAATATTTTGCTTTCCTCTGTTCCTCTCACCTTCAATCTTTCCAGTAAATATCTAATCTTCTAAACCCAATTCACTCATAATGCACCCTAGAAATTTTAACTGTCTCTTGCTGATGTTAAGTATAAGTTTCTTCTTTGTTTAATTTGTTTTCTAAAATTTCGTCTTTGATCACATGATTGATCCATGATATTCTCACTATCCTTCTTAAGAACGACATTTTTGTTCCTTCATATCAGATGGAGATTGCCTAGAATTCATTTTCATATAAGAGAACTGATATTGCGTAAGAGTTCAGTCCTCTTTTTGTTCCTGGCGAAGTTTTTCCTGTTTCTTAATACATTTCTTAGCTTTTGGAAGGCACATTTCGCTATCCCATCGTACTTTCGAATGTCATTGAATCACATTTTGTCCTCTGTTAAAAAAAATCCCATATATTTAAATTATTTGATTTTGGTATTTGGAATTTGTATGTTGATCTAATAATGTTTTTTCTTGACAAGAAAATCTAGGGATATTTTTCATATATGACAGCGTCTGTCCTTGTTTGGAAAATGTGACAATGCAGAATAATTGTGAATCCATCGGATGTTCTTCAGGGTGCTGCATATCTTCCAAACTTCTAAGCCTCTAATTATCACTTAGTTCCATAATACAATGATCTTTGTCTGTCCAGTACTTTCAGAGGCTTCAAGATATCGAAAAAAGCAGAAACATTCGTCAATATATACTGGGTATGATGGACAAATATTCGTCTAAATTACTGAAAAATAAAAATAACGCTGACATCTCATTTTAACATATATTTACAAAAATCACACAAATATATCTTGAAATAATAAAGTGTAGATTTATTCAATAAAATCACTAGTGGCTTCAACCATGTCTTCCAGACTATTTCGGAATCTCTTTCATCTCCTCTGGACAGTCTCCTTGTTTAAGTTGGTGAATGCTGCCATAATCCTTTGCTTTAGTTCATCTTTGGTGTTACTAGAAATTATGTTGGTATCTCGCTCAACTGAGCCCCACACATAATAATCAAATGGGGTGAATCCTGGAGGGTTAGGTAGCCAGATGCAATAGGTGATGTGGTCGCAGAAATTGTCTGAGAGCCATTACTGGGTTCTCCTGCATGCGTAGTATGGTACAGTGTCCGGTGGCCAGATATAAGGTCTCCCAGCAGCCACTTCCTTGACCCGGGGCAGCCCTAAATCCTAAATGAACTTGATGTAGGCCTCCGAGTCGATTATGAGGCCACGTGGGTAAACGAATAGAGGCATAACGTCGCCATCACTAGTGATCACGCCAAACACTTTTGTAATCACCATTAGACTCATCCAACTCATTTCGAATCCTCTGCACTAACTCAGATTGACACCCAAACACTCTGAAAAGTCCATATTGGAGCTTCCGGCCAGAATGCCAAGCAGTACAGCATGCCGTTTACAAATTTCTAGTGGAGTGTACTACGTCATGATGTTTCTTCTTTTTTTTTCTCACAGACGGTGCCCAACTGATCCTACTATACTGTGCAGTCGACAAAATCAAAAACAAACAACGCGCATGCGCAAAATCAAAAGGAAACCACGCGCATCCGCTAAATTAAAAATACAAAAGAGTAACAATTTACCCTCGCACCCTTAATATATTCTTTTTATAGAATAAAGAATAGCGCAAAAAAATTGTTGTTGGCCTATGGAAACCCGGGAAAAACATTTTCATTAACGAATAATGCTGATCTGAAATTATATAGGCATTTGACAAAAAATTCAAGAAACCTTTGCATTTTTGAAATTACCTAGTCATGCACATGTAAAAATAATTCGCCCCTAGTTGATTCAGTGTTTTATATTTTGGTAGGGAACGAAATAAGTGTGGAATGGGAAAATAGCCGATGTGAGGTTTTAGAAACAATACGTTTAATTTTAATTAAGGTGTATAAATTAAATTATCACCATTGCCCGTTCAGAAATTCTCCCACTAAACTAGACTTTTGTTTTAAGCGAGAAAGTAGTTTCATGACGTAGGCAACACAGATAACTCACTGATATTTTTTACAGGTTTTAGTTTTAATATCTTTTTTTTTTTTTAAATTCTCGAAAAATAGTAGAGTGCGGATTTCAGAAACTTGAAATGTTTACATGAAATATATTTCTTTTTTAATCATTACACGCCACGTATGGGAGTTAACCTACTTTGACACAAGGGGTTACTGAGTGAGAAAAATAAGAAAACAGAAATAATAATAATATAGATAGATAGATAGATAGATAGATACTGAAGAGAATTAGATAGATAGATAGATAGATAGATAGATAGATAGATAGATAGATAGATAGATAGATAGATAGATAGATCAGAAGAGACTGGGATAGATAGATAGATAGATAGATAGATAGATAGATAGATAGATAGATAGATAGATCAGAAGAGACTGAGATATATATATATATATATATATATATATATATATATATATATATAGATAGATAGATAGATAGATAGATAGATAGATAGATCAGAAGAGACTGGGATAGATAGATAGATAGATAGATAGATAGATAGATAGATAGATAGATAGATCAGAAGAGACTGGGATAGATAGATAGATAGATAGATAGATAGATAGATAGATAGATCAGAAGAGACTGGGATAGATAGATAGATAGATAGATAGATAGATAGATAGATAGATAGATATGTGAAAAGTGAGGTCAACATCCTGCTGCAATAGTTCCTTTCATGATCAAACGCAATTTTCAGGTCAGATTCGAAAGCGATGATCGTGTATGTCTCTTGACATTATATAATTGTTCACTCAATTCACTATGGAACTCATCGTGAGGATGCTTGACGATAAAAGCAGTGTTATTGTCATTTTTATTGCTTTTTTGTTTAGTAAAAAATAACTCTTAAAATTTTCAAGTCTTTATTTGATGGCATATGTTAGTGTTAATATTGAAAAAGCCATTTTCATACAGAATAAAAACAATCATTCATTGTCCGAATTGTTAGCCTTCCCGCCGATTGAAATTTATAAAATATATTTTCTTAAAACAGTATTTCAGGAAATTATTGAATATTTATCTAACTTTCTAGTTTAAATTAGAGTTTCCTACCAATTATTTTTTTTGTTTGTTTGTGCGGAAAGTTACATTTTAATTATATCATTATTTTCTCTTCTAGTTAAATGCACAATCCGTTGCTGTAATTGGAACTCTTCAGGTGATGTTTATGTTATTTGTCAAATGTCATTAAGATTTGGAAACGTCAGTCTACAGGATCTGATGACGGATAAAGGTTTAAAGGATTTATTCGTCTGATGGCGTCCTTAATTCTTGACCATAAAAAACGAGTGAATTCGGGTGATTTTATACTATTATTCAGCCAATACTATGTTCAAGATTAACTCCAGATAGAAGGTTCCTGGATGAAATTGTTGCAAGTGTGTACATATGGCCGGAAGACATTCATACAGGTTGTTTAGAATACATAACGGTTGGCCTTAAAGTCAATATGGATACGAGACCGTAGGGGCATCCTTTCCAGAAACTGTTCCACAACGTAACTGTTCTGGGGAAGGAGCTAGGTGAGCGGAAGTTCCTCTATAGCAATGAAGAATGATTTGATTCTGTGTACATAACTTAATGTGGCGTAGCTGTGAATGTCTCGGTTGTTAGAACGAAGAATAATAGCTCATCTGAGCATTTGGCATGGAAATAACGATAGAGTAGCGAGAGGCTACGGACATTTGGTCTGGGGGAAAGGAGTTTTCAGGGTGGAGAATAATTAATCGCCTACAAGACCGCGGGAACGCTTTTGAACTCGGACGAGGTCGGAAAGTGTAGGTTTGGAAACTGCAGATCAGCTATGACAAGAGTATTCCATTTTTTTCGATCTACTCTGGCTCTTGCAAGCAATTTATAGAGTGATGGAAGAAACCGAACATTTTTCCATCATATTAAGCAATTGATCATATATACGCTTTCCGCTTGAAGTCTGGAATGAGCTTGAATCTCAGTAGACGTTTCGTGCAAGGGGCTTCATTTAGAGGGTCGAAACGCGTTGAAGAATTGCAAAAAAATGCAATGGATTTTAGTGATATCACTAAAATGTCTAATTCTGTACTAACACCGGCTCACATAATATTTTATTCATTTTTATGCATTTTGAATACGCCAAATTCGTCTATTTTAAACAATCAATGACGTCATATCAAAAGCCTGGTAGTCTGAATGTGAAAACAAAATCTTTATCGTATACTAGCAAAATTTCAAGGCTCACTCCAGAAAATTATCATGAATATTTTCCCTCTTTAAAATAGATATTGACAAATTGAGGAAAAATATTAAGCATTAATCTTATGAGTTTAATAAAACCTTTTTTTTTTTTAAGGAGCCGGTATTTTGGTTGTTAAAGCGATCATATTAGTTGGAAGAATAGTTTTCAGTTAAACTTCAGCCAGAGTTCGCTCGATGTTATACAAAGTAAAATTCTCAAACCATAAGTAATAGCTTACATTTTCGCATATTTAATTGAGTATACTATATTACAAAAAAAAAAAAAAGGATTAACGAAACACAAAAATACATACGAACCGAATTATTTGTTAAACACAAATTTTAGCAATAGTATTAATATGGCAGTCTCCCTTTAGCTGCTGCTGCCTGACTGCTAGGATATTACACGCATACATTAAACTACGTGAATACGAGAATTATGCAGGCGCATTCTGTTTTCAATTATAATTACGCAAATTTTCTGTTGCTTTGCAAAAGAAAAAAAGCAAATATTTTTGTGCGAAATTGTTTCGCAAAGAATCTTTGTAATTTATTTCTTTCAATTTGAAAGAAAACAAATGCTGAAATATTTAAAAAAAAACATTTTTATTTTTTAGAGCCGTGTTATTTGTTCATTTATCAACGCATCATCCTCTAGAAGAGTACAGTAAGTAAACTAAGCATCTGCGCGGAGATGACGAAACGTTTTGTGTGAGTGTTTCTGCACTGTTGATTTTAATCTCCAGTGGGGAACGACCGCAAAACACTTCCCCTTCGCTTTTATGGGCTGAAGTACGCAAATGCATGCTGGGATTTCTTCCCAGCCCATAAGATTTGTCGGTTTCATCTGACTCAGTCCCGCGCTGTCCTGTTTTGAAGTCAAAACGCTACTTTCGCTTGTCCGAACTTGCTTTTGTGTGTCGATAACAATTCTTAGTTTCTGAACTTTCTGCCTTATTACTGTTGATTTGTCTTGTATATATTGTTTATTTTCTATATATTATTTTGTCCTGTTCCTTTTTTATTACAAACCTTTGTCAATTCTATTTGTAGGAAAGTTCTGTAATTTATTTTGAATTTAACCATGGCTACTCACTCCTAACTATTGTAATATGTTTCTCTAGTTTGCTATCCAGAGACGATTCATTCTCTACTAACAATGTTAAGTTAACAGTATATTAACAAAGCTATCTATCTTGCCTAGTCTTCCTTTTTTATTACAGTGAGGTTCACTTTGTGCAAGGTCTGAGGGTCACTCGACATAGAGGGTTACAATGTAAGATGCAGTTTATGTGGATAAGTGGGGAAGATAACAGTTAACCGTATACTGGGACAGGTTACAACTGCAGGGATAGAGGGAAACATCCTTTTGGGAGTCTGTTCCACAGAGAAGAATCTGTTCGAGTGGACCTTGCATTTCACCGATAGAATACGCAGACAATGAGCGTGATCTGTGATATGATTTTACAGGCAGTAAGATAAGTAATCAATTATTTCACTGAAGACAGATATGCGTGTATCCTAACGGTGACCAATACAGAAAATGGAATCGGTGATCCCAGTTTAAATTCCATCTTCCCCTGTTACGTTGGGGAGGTACGAACTAGTTTCTTCTGCCTTAGCTAAAGCTTAAAAAGAGGTAGTTTACGATAAGAACATGTCAACAGAAAGCGTTTCCATATCTTTCCCAAGGACCATCATGATAATTCACAAATAATAACGAAAAATGAAGGCATTATTGGCCGGAAAAAAAGAAAAGAGAAATAAACCATTAACAAAAAATAGCCTTTTATTTCCGAATGATTATCACTTCCGGTAACTGTCTGTTAAACGCATGCGCAGAAAATGTCCTTCTGATTCCTTGCACTTTCTAACGAGCCTGCTCAAACATATTTAGAATAGTTCATACGCTCTGAACTAAGCTGGGTATTTCGTTGATGTCCAAATTTAGGACTGAACGCATTCATAAACTTTGTTAGCATAAGAGGCGTGTTTATGTTATTTTGCTTTATTTTTCAATGCTAACTCATCTAATATCTGCCATGTTTCCTTTTCTGAATCGATCATTTAAAATTGTTAATTGGGTCATATTAGTCGAAATGTTATTAGCGGCGATGTTCGCAGAAATAATCACCGGACTAGGAAATAAATCCTTCCTGACTATCTTGGCAAATTAACAAATAATACATTCGCATCTAATATCCGGCTTAAAAGAGGAAGAAAAAAAACTTTCAAACAAATCGTTATATAAAAAGACTTTTAAAAAATATTAAAAGAAACAATGGAGTCCAAATTCATTGTCTCGCAAAGATGTTCTTAAAAAATACCTCCGTAACACAGCTTGATTTTAACTCGTTGGAGTCGCGTCGAGGCACCCGATAGCGGCCATTTGCAAAATGAAGATATTGAGGAAAAAATTTAAAAAATGGAAAAAGAAAAGAAATGACGATAGAATCTTGAAAATCTCAATAAAGAAAAAAAAAATGAAGAGTTCTTCATCTGTTAGCGACAGTTTCAGAAAAATTCGATTAACCTTTTAACTCAAGACAAGATTTATTTTTAATTTGAAATTTTTTTATTTGCATAATTTACCTGTCGTATTCATTGGTTGTCTCGTCATTTCCTGGTTGTGTTTTATCGTATTTCTTTCATTTTATCGGCTTATCTGTCCGTCTGTCTGCCTGCGTCGTTTCTGCAATTTCTATTGTTTTAGTGATAATTATATTGCTCATTTACTCGTCCTTCTTTTTCTATCTATAAATATTCCTCATTTTCTCATACAGAGATGTTTTAATTATTTCTTTTTTTTATTTCGTTAGATCTTTTTACTCCAATCGTATCATTTGGTCTTTCTCCTCATTACTCTTTTCTTATTTCTCACTTCGTATTTTTATGCTATTTTTTTGTCTCTTTTTCCTTTGATATTTTCTTTACTTATTTCTTTCTTTCTTTCTTTCTTTCTGCTAAAATCACATGATCTTTCTTTCAACTCGTCGCTCTTTACCCATTTCTCTCTTCATTCTTCTTTTCTATGTTTTTTCTTTCTTTTTCCTTCTTTCCATCTGATGCTTTCTTTTTCTTTCTTTCTTTCTTTTTTTTCTTTATTTCTTTCTTTCTTTCTTTCTTTCTTTCTGCTAAAATCACACGATCTTTCTTTCACCTCGTCGCTCTTTACCCATTTCTCTCTTCATTCTTCCTGTCTATGTTTTTTTCTTTCTTTTTCTTTCTTTCCATCTGATGCTTTCTTTCTTTTCTTTCTTTCTTTCTTTCTTTCTTTCTTTCTTTCTTTCTGCTAAATTCACACGATCTTTCTTTCACCTCGTCGCTCTTTACCCATTTCTCTCTTCATTCTTCCTGTCTATGTTTTTTTCTTTCTTTTTCTTTCTTTCCATCTGATGCTTTCTTTCTTCTCTTTCTTTCTTTCTTTCTTTCTGCTAAAATCACACGATCTTTCTTTCACCTCGTCGCTCTTTACCCATTTCTCTCTTCATTCTTCCTTTCTATATTTTTTTCTTTCTTTTTCCTTCTTTCCATCTGATGCTTCCTTTCTTCTCTTTCTTTCTTTCTTTCTTTCTTTCTTTCTTTCTTTCTGCTAAAATCACACGAACTTTCTTTCACCTCGTCGCTCTTTACCCATTTCTCTCTTCATTCTTCCTTTCTATATTTTTTTCTTTCTTTTTCCTTCTTTCCATCTGATGCTTTCTTTCTTCTCTTTTTTTCTTCTCTTTCTTTCTTTCTTTCTTTCTTTCTGCTAAAATCACACGATCTTTCTTTCACCTCGTCGCTCTTTACCCATTTCTCTCTTCATTCTTCCTGTCTATGTTTTTTTCTTTCTTTTTCTTTCTTTCCATCCGATGCTTTCTTTCTGTCTTTCTTTTTCTTTCTTTCTTTCTTTCTTTCTTTCTTTCTTTCTTTCTTTCTGCTAAAATCACATGATTTTTCTTTCACCTCGTCGCTCTTTACCCATTTCTCTCTTCATTCTTCATTTCTATGTTTTTTCTTTCTTTTTCTTTCTTTCCATCTGATGCTTTCTTTCTTTTTTCTTTCTTTCTTTCTTTCTTTCTTTCTTTCTTTCTTTCTTACTGCTAAAATCACATGATCTTTCTGCCGCATCGTCGCTGTTTTCTCATTTCTTTCCCCAGTCTTTCTTTCTAGGTTCTCGTTTTTCCTTCTTTCACCTTTTCTTTTGTTTCCTTCTTTCTTTCTTTCTTTCTACACTAATTATATGCTTTTTCTCTCTTTCTCATCGTTAGTCTTTTCTCTTGTTTCTCCTCCTTTTCCTTATTTATGTTTTTCTTTCTTTCCATCTTTCTTTAATTCTTTTTTCTTTCTTCCTTTCTTTCTTTCTCCAATCGCATATTTTTTTCTTTCTGTTTGTCAGTCTTTTATATTTTTCTTTTCATTCTTCCTTGCTACACTTTTCTCCATGTTTCCTTCTTTTTCCTTTTTTTTATTTTCATTTCTGTTAGTTTTCTTTTAATTTGTCTTTCATTTTGTCGTTTATTTTTCTGTCTTTCATTCATTGAATCGAATTTAGTCCTGGATATGACGGTAAACTACATACGGAAGTAAGGCTTCACATCGGAAGATAGGAGTTTTGAGGAGCCTGGATAATGATAATGATCCCTACTAAATAAAAGCAAAACACTATGAAAGTATAAAAGTACATTTTTATAGTAAACATATCAGCAATAAAAAAAGTTACCAAGGCATAAAATTACGTACATAATATTTAGATTTCAGCATTAAATGAGCTACAGACATTGATAAACTGCTAAACAAAGGCAAGCAACATCAATCCAAGTACTTCTTTCATTCAGTGATGTTCCTGAGCAAATTTAGACATTATGCTTGAGCTCTTGATTTAAAATTCGCAAATAATTTGGTAGGTAATGTTTCACGATAGATATAAAAACAGTTACAAGTGTTTACCCAACGTTCAAGCAGTCGCTAGGCATAAAGTCATTTTTCTCTACCACCGGTAAAGCGGTAGTCAGGGTACAATATAATTCAAGGATAGACAACTCGTGAATTCGAAGTTTCAATACATCAACGGATTTCTAGCCTAAATGAAAACCGCAAAATTTATTTTATGTATGTAAGTGTACAATAAAACTACTTTAACCATGTGGTATTCAAATGATTGAATATATTCGTAATTGTCTGTGCATGTATCTAGTAAACATTATCTATATTTGTTTTTCGCATGTTGATTTGCGAGCGCTTATTTTTACGTAGATACCGTTGGTTTTAGATTTTAAAAAATACGTTAGATTCTTTAACCGTTAGAGCCCTGAATTCATGAATAATTTTAGCCTTTCTACCTGAGCTGCTGAGTCAAAATTTGCAAATAATTGTTATGTCATGTTTCACCGGAGATATAACAATAGTTACAAGTGTTTATCCAGCGTTCAACCGGTGGCTGTGTATGAAGTCATTTTTCTCTACAACTGTTCAACCGCTCCCTGGGCATTACGCCATTGATCTCTATACCGTTCAACCGGTGACTGATCATTAAGTCATTTTTCTCAACACTGCTTAACTGGTGGTTGGGCATTATGTCATATTTTTTACGACAATTCATCCGGCGGCTGGGAATTACGTCATTTTTCTCTACACTGTTCAAATGGTGGCTGAGCATTACGTCATTTTTCTCTACACTGTTCAACCGGTCGCTGGGCATTACGTCATTTTTCTCTACACTGTTCAACCGGTCGATGGGCATTACGTCATTTTTCTCTACACTGTTCAACCGGTGGCTGGGAATTACGTCATTTTTCTCTACACTGTTCAAATGGTGGCTGAGCATTACGTCATTTTTCTCTACACTGTTCAACCGGTCGCTGGGCATTACGTCATTTTTCTCTACACTGTTCAACCGGTCGCTGGGCATTACGTCATTTTTCTCTACACTGTTCAACCGGTGGCTGGGAATTACGTCATTTTTCTCTACACTGTTCAAATGGTGGCTGAGCATTACGTCATTTTTCTCTACACTGTTCAACCGGTCGCTGGGCATTACGTCATTTTTCTCTACACTGTTCAACCGGTCGCTGGGCATTACGTCATTTTTCTCTACACTGTTCAACCGGTCGCTGGACATTACGTCATTTTTCTCTACACTGTTCAACCGGTGGCTGGGAATTACGTCATTTTTCTCTACACTGTTCAAATGGTGGCTGAGCATTACGTCATTTTTTCTCTACACTGTTCAACCGGTCGCTGGGCATTACGTCATTTTTCTCTACACAGGTTCAACCGGTCGCTGGGCATTACGTCATTTTTCCCTATACTGTTCAGCTGGTGTCTTGGCATAACGTCATTTTTCTCTACACTGTTCAACCGGTGGCTGAGCATTAAGTCATTTTTCTCTACACTGTTCAAATGGTGGCTGAGCATTACGTCATTTTTCTCTACACTGTTCAACCGGTGGCTGAGCATTACGTCATTTTTCTCTACACTGTTCAAATGGTGGCTGAGCATTACGTCATTTTTCTCTACACTGTTCAACCGGTGGCTGAGCATTACGTCATTTTTCTCTACACTGTTCAAATGGTGGCTGGGCATTACGTCATTTTTCTCTACACTGTTCAACCGGTGGCTGAGCATTACGTCATTTTTCTCTACACTGTTCAAATGGTGGCTGAGCATTACGTCATTTTTCTCTACACTGTTCAACCGGTGGCTGAGCATTACGTCATTTTTCCCTATACTGTTCAGCTGGTGTCTTGGCATAACGTCATTTTTCTCTACACTGTTCAACCGGTGGCTGAGCATTAAGTCATTTTTCTCTACACTGTTCAAATGGTGGCTGAGCATTACGTCATTTTTCTCTACACTGTTCAACCGGTGGCTGAGCATTACGTCATTTTTCTCTACACTGTTCAAATGGTGGCTGAGCATTACGTCATTTTTCTCTACACTGTTCAACCGGTGGCTGAGCATTACGTCATTTTTCTCTACACTGTTCAAATGGTGGCTGGGCATTACGTCATTTTTCTCTACACTGTTCAACCGGTGGCTGAGCATTACGTCATTTTTCTCTACACTGTTCAAATGGTGGCTGAGCATTACGTCATTTTTCTCTACACTGTTCAACCGGTGGCTGAGCATTACGTCATTTTTCTCTACACTGTTCAAATGGTGGCTGAGCATTACGTCATTTTTCTCTACACTGTTCAACCGGTGGCTGAGCATTACGTCATTTTTCTCTACACTGTTCAAATGGTGGCTGAGCATTACGTCATTTTTCTCTACACTGTTCAAGCGGTGGCTGAGCATTACGTCATTTTTCTCTACACTGTTCAAATGGTGGCTGAGCATTACGTCATTTTTCTCTACGCTGTTCAACCGGTGGCTGAGCAACGTCATTTTTCTCTACACTGTTCAAATGGTGGCTGGGCATTACGTCATTTTTCCCTATACTGTTCAGCTGGTGTCTTGGCATAACGTCATTTTCTCTACACTGTTCAACCGGTGGCTGAGCATTACGTCATTTTTCTCTACACTGTTAGAATGGTGGCTGAGCATTACGTCATTTTTCTCTACACTGTTCAACCGATGGCTGAGCATTACGTCATTTTTCTCTACATTGTTCAAATGGTGGCTGAGCATTACGTCATTTTTCACTACACTGTTCAACCGGTGGCTGAGCATTACGTCATTTTTCTCTACACTGTTCAAATGGTGGCTGGGCTTTACGTCATTTTTCCCTATACTGTTCAGCTGGTGTCTTGGCATAACGTCATTTTTCTCTACACTGTTCAACCAGTGGCTGAGCATTACGTCATTTTTCTCTACACTGTTCAAATGGTGGCTGAGCATTACGTCATTTTTCTCTACACTGTTCAACCGGTGGCTGAGCATTACGTCATTTTTCTCTACACTGTTCAACCGGTGTTTGAGCATTATGTCATTTTTCTCTACACTGCTCAACCGGTGGCTGAGCATTACGTCATTTTTCTCTACACTGTTCAAATGGTGGCTGAGCATTACGTCATTTTTCTCTACACTGTTCAACCGGTGGCTGAGCATTACGTCATTTTCCTCTACACTGTTCAACTGGTGCCTGAGCATTACGTCATTTTTCACAACACATTTCAACTGGTCGCTGGGCAATACGTCATTTTTCTCTACACTGTTCAACCGGTGGCTGGGCATTACGTCATTTTCTCTACCATTGTTCACACGGTTGCTGGGCATTACGTCATTTTTCTCTACACTGTTCAACCGGTGGCTGAGCATTACGTCATTTTTCTCTAAACTGTTCAAATGGTGGCTGAGCATTACGTCATTTTTCACAACACTGTTCAACTGGTCGCTGGGCATTACGTCATTTTTCTCTACACAGTTCAACCAGTCACTGGGCATTACGTCATTTTTCTCTACACTGTTCAACCGGTGGCTGAGCATTACGTCATTTTTCTCTACACTGTTCAACCGGTGGCTGAGCATTACGTCATTTTTCTCTACATTGTTCAAATGGTGGCTGAGCATTACGTCATTTTTCTCTACACTGTTCAAATGGTGGCTGAGCATTACGTCATTTTTCTCTACACTGTTCAACCGGTGACTGAGCATTACGTCATTTTTCTCTACACTGTTCAAATGGCGGCTGAGCATTACGTCATTTTTTTCTACACTGTTCAGCTGGTGCCTGAGCATTACGTCATTTTTCACAACACATTTCAACCGGTCGCTGGGAAATACGTCATTTTTCTCTACACGGTTCAACTGGTGGCTCTTCATTACGTCATTTTTCTCTACACATTTCAACTGGTCGCTGGGCATTACGTCAATTTTCACTACACTGTTCAACCGGTCGTTGGGCATTACGTCATTTTTCTCTACACTGTTCAACCGGTGGCTGGGCATTACGTCATTTTTCTCTACACTGTTCAACCGGTGGCTGAGCATTACGTCATTTTTCTCTACACTGTTCAAATGGTGGCTGAGCATTACGTCATTTTTCACAACACTGTTCAACCGGTCGCTGGGCATTACGTCATTTTTCTCTACACAGTTCAACCAGTCACTGGGCATTACGTCATTTTTCTCTACACTGTTCAACCGGTGGCTGAGCATTACGTCATTTTTCTCTACACTGTTCAAATGGTGGCTGAGCATTACGTCATTTTTCTCTACACTGTTCAACCGGTGGCTGAGCATTACGTCATTTTTCTCTACACTGTTCAAATGGCGGCTGAGCATTACGTCATTTTTCTCTACACTGTTCAGCTGGTGCCTGAGCATTACGTCATTTTTCACAACACATTTCAACCGGTCGCTGGGAAATACGTCATTTTTCTCTACACGGTTCAACTGGTGGCTCTTCATTACGTCATTTTTCTCTACACAGTTCAACTGGTCGCTGGGCATTACGTCAATTTTCACTACACTGTTCAACCGGTCGTTGGGCATTACGCCATTTTTCTCTACACTGTTCAACCGGTGGCTGGGCATTACGTCATTTTTCTCTACACTGTTCAACCGGTGGCTGAGCATTACGTCATTTTTCTCTACACTGTTCAAATGGTGGCTGAGCATTACGTCATTTTTCACAACACTGTTCAACCGGTCGCTGGGCATTACGTCATTTTTCTCTACACAGTTCAACCAGTCACTGGGCATTACGTCATTTTTCTCTACACTGTTCAACCGGTGGCTGAGCATTACGTCATTTTTCTCTACACTGTTCAACCGGTCGCTGGGCATTACGTCATTTTTCTCTACACTGTTCAACCGGTGGCTGAGCATTACGTCATTTTCCTCTACACTGTTCAACTGGTGCCTGAGCATTACGTCATTTTTCACAACACATTTCAACCGGTCGCTGGGCAATACGTCATTTTTCTCTACACTGTTCAGCCGGTGACTGGGCATTACGTCATTTTCTCTACCACTGTTCAACCGTTTGCTGCACATTACGTCATTTTCCCTACACTGTTCAACCCGTAGCTGGACATTACGTAATTTTTCTCTACTACCGATAAAGCGCTTGTCAAAGGGTTAAATATTTCTTTCTTTCTATAATTCATTTTTCAATTACATTCTTTCTATCTTCGTTTTTTTCGTTTTTTTTATATATCGAATCCAGTCTTTCTTTCATTTAATCACGTTCTCTTTTTCTATCTCTTTCTTTCCTTCGTTTCAATCGCATTATTCTTTCTTTTTTCCGATTATTTCTCCATCATTCATTTTCATTGCTTCTTTCATACTTCTTTTCTTTCATTCATTCAGTTACATTTCGTATTCAGCCTACGCTGTTTTAGCCCTTCTGTTATGAATAATCAAGAGTGGTCACCCCTTGTTCGTTGCTCTTCTCTTTGAGAGATCTATTTTCGTCATTACACTTTCATCCATTCGTTTCAATCACATTTTGCTTTCTTTCTTATTTCAATTATATTTTAGTTAATTATTTTATAATTATATTATTTCTTACTTTCTTTCTGTTTATCGTTTTTTTTTTAATTCGTTCATTCAATCTCATTGTAATGACAAAAGTACGCGGTTGTAGACTTTGAGAAAGCTTTATTCAACTTAGAATACAATGTTCGCGTATAATGTCCTTTTATATTCCCGGTAAACAGACATATTTCTCTTAAAGAGCAGAGTAACAGTACAAGTGGAGATCACTCCTGATTATTCATAACACTCGTCCCTTTTATTTTCATTCAGTCACGTTCTTTTACATAATTTTATTGTTTTTCTTTGTAATTTTTAATGTTATCCATATTTCCATATCATTCATTCATTATTTAATTATTTGTCTTCTTCTTCTTCTTCTTCTTCTTCTTCTTCTTCTTCTTCTCTCTCTCTCTCACTCTCTCTCTCTCTCTCTGGATTTAGTCTACCCTTCTTCGTTGTCCCTTCATTTCGTTAGCATTTATCATTTTCTACACCCGTGTGCAAATTAATTGTCTTTGCTCATATATTTGTATCTACTATATTATATCAGTGTACTTAAAATGTCAGTCATAAAATGTATGTAAAATGTAAGAAATAATGTGTATGTAAAACGTAAGTAGAGTTAAAGGATATTAACTATTCTATCAGCAATAGGCTAATAGCAAAATATTCAAGAAACATCAGCTTAAAGTTATCTTCAAATCTGAGGCAATAAAACGTTGGAAGATATAATATTATATTCCTTAAACCTGATTTTAAGAGGATACCCATATCTGACTAGACGTTCCGTTTATTTAATAAGCAGTAACGCTCGTCAACGGATAACAGGGATGATGGGTGGTCCGTTAAATCCGACTGTCCGTAGATGAGAAGAGATTATTTTTGAGTTATAAAACCACTATAGTAAGTTATGATCATAATGTAAATACTATAAATATGTACACACTTGTGCAAATTAATTGAAACAAAATGAATAAATTCGTTATTATTT
Source organism: Acanthosepion lycidas (assembly GCA_963932145.1). Taxonomy (NCBI): domain Eukaryota; kingdom Metazoa; phylum Mollusca; class Cephalopoda; order Sepiida; family Sepiidae; genus Acanthosepion; species Acanthosepion lycidas. The sequence continues at coordinate 28,743,817 of OZ010605.1, forward strand.
ACTTATTTTTCTTATTTTTCCAATGAAATATGACCGAATGCACACGTTATTACTTCGTATGTCCATTCCACGAAGTCGTTCCTTGCAGATTGACCACAGATTCTCGATTGGATTTAAATCAGGAGAGTTTTCGGGCCAGTTTATGGTACTGTGGTTTGCTCACTGGTAAGGCTTGACAGTGTGTTCGTGCAATGTTGCAAATTTTCGTACACTACCTTGGAGTAACATCCATAGCAGACAAATGCCGTAGGACACCTAATCAACATTCGAGACAATAATGTTTTGGCGTGATAAAAATCTGATGCAATCACGGATGACGCAATATTTTTCGAGCCCAAACAAATTTCATCACACACACCGAAAATAGATTCATATTACTGCACACCACAGCAAATGACCTAATCTGAGGGAAAATAGAAAGTGATTACACCCTGACACTTCAGTGGGTATTAAAACTGACCGTGTGGTGAAATGAAACTAAAGCAGTTGTTTCATTTAATTAGCACAAATATGTATATAGTTTTTCATTTCCTTCTTGATTTAGTTTTCAAATTTTTCTTCTTGTTATTTTTGCTGTCTTTTCGCTTTTGCAAATTATTGCGACTTTGAGACGTTCGCCAATTTTTTCCCAACTGACAATTTTGCGATTCATTAACTTCAAAGCATTTTTAAGCATTCAGGTTGTACTATGTGAAATTTCGGATTGACACTGTGCACGATTTACTGTCATCTAGACGCATAAAAACAGGTATCGTATTTAACCACTAGGTATTTGAACTCTGAATATTCTACTTTGACATTAGCTTCCTTCCCACCAAGATTAACAACTCTTCGTCGTGTCGTGAAATGAAATAATATAGGGTTGTTCCTCAAACGTGAAATATTCGAAAGCAAACCAAAAATAAGGGCCATTTTATCACAACAACCAAAAAAAATATCTGTCTATATTTCTGAGAAGAGGTATTATGTACACTATTTACATTATTCGGACTATTGTCCTCATCATTCACGCCATATTTATTACAACGTTTCGGCCTTTCAGTATTTGTCTATATTTCTGAGATGAGGTATTATGTACACTATTTAAATTATTCAGACTATTGTCCTCATCCTTGTCGCCATATTTATTACAACGTTTTGGCCGTTGTACGCTCCGGCCTTTATCAGGTGGTTGGAATGTCGAACTGAACCCTTTAGTTCGCTCTTGATTAGACTGCTCTATTTACACGTGCCATATCTAATGGCTGTCAGTTATCAGTTATCTCATGTTAATTCCCCTCTCCAAGTTCTCCACTGCCATGATCGGTTAAGAAGGCCGGAACGTACAACAGCCGAAATTTTGTAATAATATGGAGACAAAGGTGAGGAAAATAGTCCGAATAATATAAATAGTGTACAAAAAATAATATTAAAAAAAAAATATAATTTACCGTATATATTCGCATCTCATGCAACCTTTGAAAATCTAATTTTGAACCTAATTTGACTACAGTAAATGAATGTATAGTTTGCTAACGGCATAGCAAGGGCCAGCATGACATACGCTATTCTTTTAATTATAGCCTATGACGCGACACACTTAAAATTAGCTTCAAAATCAAGAATTCTAAGTCGCATGATACGCGAGTATATATAGTAGAACGTCGTTAAACTTTTTTTTAACGATGTTGTACTCTTTTTGTGTGGGCGCGTGTTTAAATGAGAGTATAGTGTCACTGTACACGGTGATCTGAAAGTCTTGTCACCCTTAATTAGCTTCCAAAATGTCGGAGCCCGTGTCAGCTATCTGAAATAGAAAATTATATTATGTAGACGTGGCAAGATACTCTAACCACAGTGATCTATATGTTTATGGAGCTATATATGCATAAGAAGGATGTGCATGTGGTGCAGGGAATAACGGATTGTAAGGAGAAATCGGAGAGCTGAGTTCGAATTCAAGCATCTGACAACGTCACTGTGGAGACTTGGACATTGACCCGAGACATGCAAGGAGATAATGATATAGCGAGCTGCACAACGAAACTACGACCACTGCTAGCACTGATAAGGATGTCAATGACGTTGGTCCGAGAGCATTTTCAGTTGCTATTAGGTTGGTGCAAGGATAATGACGTAACAATGTCGTTTTTTTACTTATTTTTTAACGTCAATAACGACATTATTACGTCATTATTTTTGCACCAACCTAATACATTCATCATAATTTTATTTGAATATAACCATCCCCTCTTTGAAAAACAGAGAGGGAAAAATCATAAATATTATTTTACGATGAGCCAATAATATGATTTACGAATTTGGAGACACATCACTTATACTTTTATAATGGTCATATAATTCCGCCCATAGCATGAATTGAAAAGTGATACTGGGTTAGCATCTGTCGAAACGGTTAAATGTAGCCGTCTCTTCTAATCCAATAGCTTCATGTCTCACACTTCCCATCTGTGGAACTCCCTTCCCCTTACTTGCTTCCCTGATAGCTATAACCTCGAAATATCTAAATGCAATGTCAATCTCCAGATGTCTTGATCTAATTCCATGTACTTCTCTTCATCTCTTTCCTCTGTCACCCCTCTTTAATATTGCTTACACACTCTGTAAACCCTTGCGTGCTAATGTCACTCTCGCCTTGTTTGGGTGAATGGTAAAAATAACTTTCTGCTATACATTTATAGAATACCGCATGGCATGCGAACTTGATAGTATCCAGAATAAAAGAAGAATTTTTGTCCTGAAGTCGCTCATGTTCTTTCTAAAATCTACAAAGAAATGGCTTGCTGCTTGTTGTTTTCCTCTTTTGTAGATCATGTTTTTTTAAGAACTCTGGTGAACCGTCTCCTCCTTCGGACTGTTGACCTATTAGTCTTCTACCTTTTTTTTTTGGCAAATAAATAAAAAACAATTCACTTTGCAGGGTCTTTTTTTCCCAGATAAACAATAATATCTATCGCTTTTCTAGTTTGAACACTGTTATATTAAAGGTTATTCCTTAAAGAGTCAATGAATATTTGGATAAAAACGACGATGTATTACATATCTCTAAGGCACTTGATAGAGTTTGGCATGATGATCTCCCTCACAAGATAAAGCGTTATGGTGTACAAAGCCGATTTTTTTTATGTGATTCAATTTTCATTACCAAATCGTGTAATGTTTATCTGAAAAGGATTCTTCAAAGTGAATTGCTTAACTAATTATATTTTATGTGTTTCTATAATTCAGATTCATCGTACAAGAAGATATTATCTCAATTACTATTGTTATAAAATAACTTTAAAGACATTAAAGTTTTAGTAATGAAATGCAATGAAACAAAAGTCTTTAAACAATATATTAATATACAATAAAGAGGAAATAATGAATTCAAACTAAAATAGACGTCAATGACTCGTTTAATTAATCTGTTTCTTTTATATTTTTTAGACGTTCAATAGAATCTATGATTCATCGAATACTCCTCGTATTATATAAATCGCGTTTTACTCAATATATTTTCATGTAAAAAGTTTGATGTGTTTAATATAAGAGAGAAATGGAAATATTTTTCCGAAATAAAAGATTAGCAACAAAAGGACAAAGACGCCAATGACAAAGTTGAAGCAAGATGATAGCCTAATAAACAAAGGTATATGAGTGCTTCACATGAAACAAATAATAATATTGCAATCTAAGAAGCGTAAAAGTAAAGGAACTGATTAGTCTATATTTCTGAAACGTAGCATTATGTACACTATTTACATTGTTCGGACTATCATCTTTGTTGCTATCATCTTTGTTGCTCTCATCTTTGTTGCTCTCATCTTTGTTACTATCATCTTTGTTGCTCTCATCTTTGTTACTATCATCTTTGTTGCTCTCATCTGTGTTGCTCTCATCTTTGTTACTATCATCTTTGTTGCTCTCATCTTTGTTGCTATCAACTTTGTTGCTCTCATCTTTGTTACTATCATCTTTGTTGCTATCATCTTTGTTGCTCTCATCTTTGTTGCTATCATCTTTGTTGCTCTCATCTTTGTTACTATCATCTTTGTTTCTATCATCTTTGTTGCTCTCATCTTTGTTGCTCTCATCTTTGCTACTATCATCTTTGTTGCTCTCATCTTTGCTGCTATCATCTTTGTTGCTCTCATCTTTGTTGCTCTCATCTTTGTTACTATCATCTTTGTTTCTATCATCTTTGTTGCTCTCATCTTTGTTGCTCTCATCTTTGCTACTATCATTTTTGTTGCTCTCATCTTTGTTGCTCTCATCTTTGTTGCTCTCATCCTTGTTGCTCTCATCTTTGTTGCTATCATCTTTGTTACTATCATCTTTGTTTCTATCATCTTTGTTGCTCTCATCTTTGTTGCTCTCATCTTTGTTACTATCATCTTTGTTACTATCATCTTTGTTGCTCTCATCTTTGTTGCTCTCATCTTTGTTACTATCATCTTTGTTGCTATCATCTTTGTTGCCATCCACTTTATCCACTGTACCATGCGTCATCAAGGACACATGGTACAATGGTGATGGCTTTAGTTAGATCCAATGACAGGACCCAAAGAGAGTGAGTTCAATACCTGGTTAAGGCGAGTGGAGAACATGGAGAGGTGAATTAACAGGAGATAACTGATAACTGGCATCCATTACACATGGTACTAGGAACTAGAACAGTTTACCCCAGTGAGCGAAATAAAAGGTTCAGTTCGATATTCCAACCAGCTGAAGAAGGCCGGAGCGTACAACGGCCGAAACGCTGTGATAGATATGCCAACAAAGATGAAGATGACACTCCGAACAATTTAGATAGGAACTGATTATTAAACGGCTCGTTTTCCTCATGGATTATTTTAGTGTAAATACAGATAACTGTTTTATTTGTATACATTGTTAAATCGGCAAATGGAAGGAATCAAATACATTTATATATATATATGTATATATATATATATATATATATATATATATATATATATATATATATATATATATAGTGTAACCCGGATATAAGAGAGTTTTCGGTACGAGAGAATATGTCTCTTATATCAAGGTTTCTCTTTTATCCGGGTTTGGTCTATTTTGTTTAGATAAGTATGGCTCCAATTTGGGAGAATAGAAAATCTCTCTTATATCCGGGTTTCTCTTATACCACGATCTCTTATATCTGGGTTACACCGTATATATATATATATATATATATATATATATATATATATATATATATATATGCGTGTGTATATATATATATATATATATATATATATATATATATATATATATATAATATTTCATTGGTATACATTATTAAATCGTCTAAGGGAAGGAATCAAATACATTTACTAACGTAACAGATGGGACAGGGGATATATAAATAAATAAACAGAAAATATATAAATAAAGACGCCTTGATAAATTTTATATGGCTTGATAATTTAATTGTTTTAGAATGATAGTAAGCATACAAACATTCCATCCGCGAAATTGTTTCATATTTTCTACATGAAGTGCCCTGCGGCATTGATGCCTTATAATGAGGTAATTCTAAAAGAATTAAAAGTTCCATCAGGATTCATTATTGACGATCCTGTAACAGGTCGAATTGTTGGCTATGTCAATGTAAGTTACCCCGTTTTGTATGTATTTATAATAGTTGATAGATAATTTATTTTCTCTTTTTTATACAGAAAATGAAATGAATACAACGTAAAATAAACATAAGCAATAAGACTTTGAGAGACATGTTGACATTTATAACAAGAATGGGTATTTTTCTCTTCGTGATATTAATCAAAATATTGGTATTGGCTTTTAAAATTTTCTCAGTGTTTTTGTCTCTTTTGTTTCTTTAAATGCTTCTGCTTACTTGTGTTTGCTTCTTCTGAGAATGTCGTTTTTAATGGTGCCATTTGAGACCGTTAATTGTGAATTATTACGAAGCGATTGCGATACGTTAGTCTTGTTCTTTCTAACTACTGCTACTCTACTAATCTAGTCTACTCGCCAGTCTTTGCTTCTGATAGAAGTGTCGTTTTTATAATGATGGAGTTTAAGATTTTAGAATGATAAAATATCATATATCATCCCTGGTGGCAAAGTTCTTTTTAGAATGATAAAATATTCATCTTTATTTCTAGAATGATGAAACATCCTTATTTTCATTCATCATTGACGGAAATGTTTTTAGAATGATAAAATATTCATCTTTATTTCTAGAATGATGAAACATCCTTATTTTCATTCATCATTGGCGGAAATGTTTTTAGAATGATAAAATAGTGATCTTTATTTCTAGAATGATGAAACATCCTTATTTTCATTCATCATTGGTGAAAATGTTTTTAGAATGATAAAATTGTCATCTTTATTTCTAGAATGATGAAACATCCTTATTTTCATTCATCATTGGCGGAAATGTTTTTGGAATGATAAAATAGTCATATTTATTTCTAGAATGATGAAACATCCTTATTTTCATTCATCATTGGCGGAAATGTTTTTAGAATGATAAAATATTCATCTTTATTTCTAGAAAGATGAAACATCCTTATTTTCATTCATCATTGGCGGAAATGTTTTTAGAATGATAAAATAGTCATATTTATTTCTAGAATGATGAAACATCCTTATTTTCATTCATCATTGGCGGAAATGTTTTTAGAATGATAAAATAGTCATCTTTATTTCTAGAATGATGAAACATCCTTATTTTCAATCATCATTGGCGGAAATGTTTTTAGAATGATAAAATAGTCATCTTTATTTCTAGAATGATGAAACATCCTTATTTTCATTCATCATTGGTGAAAATGTTTTTAGAATGATAAAATAGTCATCTTTATTTCTAGAATGATGAAACATCCTTATTTTCATTCATCATTGGTGAAAATGGTTTTAGAATGATAAAATAGTCATCTTTATTTCTAGAATGATGAAACATCCTTATTTTCATTCATCATTGGCGGAAATGTTTTTAGAATGATAAAATAGTCATCTTTATTTCTAGAATGATGAAACATCCTTATTTTCATTCAGCATTGGCGGAAATGTTGTTAGAATGATAAAATAGTCATCTTTATTTCTAGAATGATGAAACATCCTTATTTTCAGTCATCATTGGCGGAAATGTTTTTAGAATGATAAAATAGTCATCTTTATTTCTAGAATGATGAAACATCCTTATTTTCATTCATCATTGGCGGAAATGTTTTTAGAATGATAAAATATTCATCTTTATTTCTAGAATAATGAAACATCCTTATTCTCATTCATCATTGGCGGAAATGTTTTTAGAATGATAAAATAGTCATCTTTATTTCTAGAATGATGAAACATCCTTATTTTCAATCATAATTGGCGGAAATGTTTTTAGAATGAAAAAATAGTCATCTTTATTTCTATAATGATGAAATATCCTTATTTTCATTCATCATTGGCGGAAATGTTTTTAGAATGATAAAATAGTCATCTTTATTTCTAGAATGATGAAACATCCTTATTTTCATTCATCATTTGCGGAAATGTTTTTAGAATGATAAAATATTCATCTTTATTTCTAGAATGATGAAACATCCTTATTTTCATTCATCATTGGCGGAAATGTTTTTGGAATGATAAAATAGTCATCTTTATTTCTAGAATGATGAAACATCCTTATTTTCAATCATCATTGGCGGAAATGTTTTTAGAATGAAAAAATAGTCATCTTTATTTCTATAATGATGAAATATCCTTATTTTCATTCATCATTGGCGGAAATGTTTTTAGAATGATAAAATAGTCATCTTTATTTCTAGAATGATGAAACATCCTTATTTTCATTCATCATTTGCGGAAATGTTTTTAGAATGATAAAATATTCATCTTTATTTCTAGAATGATGAAACATCCTTATTTTCATTCATCATTGGCGGAAATGTTTTTGGAATGATAAAATAGTCATCTTTATTTCTAGAATGATGAAACATCCTTATTTTCATTCATCATTGGCGGAAATGTTTTTAGAATGATAAAATATTCATCTTTATTTCTAGAATGATGAAACATCCTTATTTTCATTCATCATTGGCGGAAATGTTTTAGAATGATAAAATATTATCATCATTCGGGATCATAACAGAAGTTACCCTATGAGAAGATTTTAATAATGAAATAATCATTTTTTTTTATGAAACGGCTCTGCCTGAAGCTGTATCTGTGATGGGTGACTTTTCATTTGTTGTTTTGCCGTGCTGCAAATGATTATGTATTTCATTTTTATCTTGTTTCTCTTCGCTAAGGTTAGTTTTTGCGTAATTAAAACGGGTATATCAAGAGGATTACATGCTGTCGGAGTGGGATTTTTTGAGTCGGATTGCTTGCTTGTTGGTAGGCCTGTGTTTTGGTTTTGGAACTGTTGTTGGTTGGAATAACTTTACTGTTTTTTTTTTCTTTTTGATTTAGGGCAATTGTCTTAGATTCTGAAAAATATATGGGATCAAGTTTTGGTGTTATTATTGTTTTCTATCCATCGGTAGGTATCTTAGCCATTGATACCTTTCTTAGGTAGTTTCTTTTTTTTAATAGGAAATGTTACTCGTTCGTTTTATAGTGTCACTGGTTTTAATCTCTTAGTGGTGACTGTGAGATTTTTTTCTAACTTTCAGTGGTTTAGGTATTTTTCATATCTGGTATGGTGTTCAGTGTAAGGATAAATGGCCATTCAAAAAGGAGTGATATTTTCAGCTTAGTCATCCTTCAGAAAATTGCATTTTTGGTGCGGAGGATTGTTGTTGATAACGGTAGAACATTTGTGTTCTGTTGGAAGTTATACATGGGTTCCAATGACAGCAGTATGTACATGTTTCATTTGTAGGGCTGCTGTCAAGTTTGGTCTTGTTTTGTCTTTTTAACGACAAAAAATGTTTATTTTTCTTTTGTTGATGTTAATTACAATATTGTGTGTGTTAAAAGTATTCTCAGTGTTATTGTTTATTGTTCTATCTTATAAGTCTGTGCTTACTTATTTTTGCTTGTTCCGGGAATTTCTTTGTTAAGGGAACCATCGGAGATTGTTAACTGTGGATTTTTACAGAGCAGTTGGGATACGTCTGTATTTTTCCTTTTTAACTACTGCTACTCTACTGTCTTTGCTTGTAGTGGAAGGGTTGTTTTTATAATGATTAAGATTCAGATTTAAGAATGATTAAATATTACCATCCTATAACATCACTGGTGGCAAGGCTGTTTTTACAATGATGAATTTTTTATCTTTATTCTCAGGATGATGAAATACCCTTATCATCATTCATTACTGGTAGAAACGTTGTTTTTAGAATGATGAAATATATTCTTTATTCTGGATAATAAGAATCCCAAACTTAACATATGCAAATGACAGTGTGCTGCTAGCAGACACGGAAAGAAAATTGCATACACTCCTATAGAAATGCAGAAAAAGAAAGTGAGAAGAAAGCTTTCAATTGCCAGAGGTCAGACTGTGTGGTTGTCAGCAAAAGGACCAACCTAAGATTAATGCTGTTAATTGGAGACAATAAAAAGAAAAAAATCTAAATATCGGAAAAGCAGGATAAAAATATGATGAAAAATAGGATGAAAAATGTGACACCGAAATCCGAAAAGCGATTAGAGTAGCAAAATACGCCGTACAGAAGTTAGGTTAAATATTTGAAAAAATGAAGAAAAAAACGTTAGAAACAGACAAAAATTTATTGTAATATCGTCAGCGATTCATGGACAATCTTAAAAACGAACAAGAGTCTTGTGGAAACGGAATTGTGGCTCTACAAAGGTGATTATCATGAACTGTATATGTGAGCAACGAAGAGAGAAAATAGAAGGGGAAAGATAGACAGAGTAAGTTGAAATTTCTAATGTGTCTAATGAGGAAAGACGGCTTAGAAAATTTAACAATTATATGCAAGAGGCAGATCAGGCAGAAAATGGAGTACTCTTATCATATTTGGGCAGGACCTCACTCTCCAGCCTTGATAGAGTTCAGAAGCATATCTGATCCCTTATAAGTAACTAATTAGTCTCCATCCTTCAAGCCCTTTTCCACAGGTGGGATCTGACAATCCTCTCGCTGCTCTACCATTATTTCCATAGAAAGTTCTCGGACGAACTTCATTCCCTAGTTCCGCCAATGCAAACCATCATGGCAGGAATACACCATGCCACTTACATAGTAGCAAAGGACCCAGATTCCCTCTATATTCCATCTGTGAGAAGTAAGTTCCACTCGAGCAGCTTCTTCCCGCGAACCAATGCCCTATGTCATCGACTCCCAACAGAAGGTTTCCTCGATTAATACATTCTTAACCTATTCAAGGCTAGGGTTAATCGTTATCTCCTTCACCTATACGCACAAATAGACTCCTAATGCAACCCTTTAAGGACTTTGTAAAGGGCAATTCTCACTGTAAAAAAAAAAGGAAAATGTCGCTAAAAAATGAAAAAGTTTGGTAAGGGACAAGGGAATGCAACGGGCCAGCTACTTGGCAAATTTATGTAAATGGATTGTGGAACTGGAAATGGCGACTTGGCAAATGGAGGGACTTTGCTATAAGGGCTAGGAGGTTGCAGAGAGCCGTGGTCGCCCACGTGCTGTAGGGACACAACACATAGATAAAGAGGAAGAATATTCTTAGCTATACCATATACCTTATACTAGAATAATCTTGCCATAAAAAACATGTTTTTCGAAATCTAAACAAAGTATTAAGAAACAGCGGTGGTTTTACAAAGGGACAAACATTGCTACAATGAATAGCAGGTTGAGAAGAACCATGATCGTCTGCATTCTGAAGAGCCACGACCCATAGAAGAAGAAGAAGAAGAATTTTAATAACCATACCAGACTAAGGTTGCTGTCCTCTAACTTTATAAAAGCCAGTACTGACTCCCAACAGGATGTTTTCCCGATCACTACATTCTTAAACTTTTCTAGACTAGGGTTAATTGTTATCTCCTTTACCTATACACAAAAATGGCCTCCTAACGTTACCCTCTACCAGGAGTCTCCTCGAGCCTTGTAAAGGGTGACCCTCATTGTAAAAAAAAAAAAAAAATCAAACAGAGAAGTGAAGAGGGCCATACGAGGCAACGAATAGCCTACCTGATTTTCTTTATTAAATAGATGGAAGAACAGGCTTTAGGAGAGATAGCAAAAAGATAAAAAAAATTGCTAACAGCTACATAGGGCAGGAAGTTTTGCAGAGTTAGAATCACTCACGCCCTGAATGGACACGTCACATAAAAGTTGTGGTAAAAATTCAGCAAAAAAAAAAAGTAATGTCAAAATATTTGCATATAATTCTAATTACATATATTTGTATTTGCATAAAAAACCTTTGTATTAATAAATTTATATTTTAAATCAGACATTTTATCTAATATAATCATTATTAAAAATTAAAATAATTTTAAACAAACATAGTAAAAACTTACAAAATGTTACAAGGACGAAGCTTCATAAGTCTATTTTTTAATGGAATTATTTATTAAAAAATATTATCTTTGTTTTATTTGACGCCACTGAGAGGCTGGAAAGTGTTGACAAGTTCCTTTCCAAAACTGATTATTTTTTATTATGGGTGTGACTAAAAAAAATGTCTGTTTATAAGTTTACAGATATCACGACTCACAGCTTGTACGCAAATCCTACTTCAGGATCTTTTGATGAATAACTCTTGTTTCTTTCATTAATAAATGCGTAATAAAAACAAACAATCCTACATACTATTTTTGCCCTACATGTTGAAGAAGATAAGAACAAATCTGTCGAATAATTATCCTGTGTATAATTTTCTTCGGAAACATTTGGTGACTGGCTTAAAAAAAATCACTTTTTATTCACCACGAGACGCTTATCAAAAACACGAAGAATAACGGCGAAATAAAAGAAAAAGCTGTTTCTAAAGATAATAAGATTCAGAATAATTTTCGATTGTATTTTTATAATTATTCAGTATAGTGAAAAAAATGTAAAAGTTAGTCATGAAGACTATGAAAGTGCAGTAGAAAAGGCCCTACTTGTGCATCTGAAACAGGAAGATTAACGGGGTTTCTGAAGTTCAATATGATCACAAAAATCAGGAAAAGACACACACACACAGATAAATATTAGGTTGGTGCAAAAATAATGACGTAATAATGTCGTTTTTTGACGTTAAAAAATACGTCAAAACACGATATTATTACGTCATTATTTTTGCACCAACCTAATAAACACACACACACATACATACACATACACACACACACACACACACACACATACATATATATATATATATGTATGCATGTATGTATTTAGGCAGTATTTTTTCATTGAAGCATCTTTCATTAAATAATATAGACAAATTTTGACTATTTATTTTAAGTAAATTCCTTGAATCACAGGATCACAAACATACATCCCTGTGGAACTAAGTATATATATATATATATATATATATATATATATATATATATATATATATATATATATATATATATATATATATATCTGTGTGTATGTGTGTGTGTGTGTGTGATAGGAGTATGTGTGGGTGTATTGCTTCTAATATATAGTTTTTGTCAATATTATATATTTTGCACGTTCCAAAACAATAACACATTTCTCATAGCATTTTTTCGGATTATATCTCTATTTTCGTTGTCCTCTTATTACTGAGAGTACAAACAAGAACAAAATCTATTTATAATACATACCTGAGGATGTCTGTAGAAACAGACGAAAGCTTGTAAAAATAATAAGACCTTATGCAACTGAAATTTATAAACGAGGATAAAATCATTCATTTACAGGTTCGGGGTTTATGTATCTTATTTGAATTGTTTGCGACGATTGATTCTCGCCAATTAAATCATTAACCTCTGTATTTATTTTTTGTATGAATGATTCATGAATTTATATATATATATATATATATATATATATATATATATATATATATATAATATTGACAAAAACTATATATTAGAAGCAATACACACACACACATACTCCTATCACATGCACACAGACACATATATAAAGATATATATATATATATATATATATATATATATATATATATATATATGTAAATATTTGATAATAAATTATATAAAATCAACCAAGCACACACACACACACACACACACACATATATATATATATATATATATATATATATATATATATATATATATATATACGTAGATAAACCTAGTGAGCTAGACAAACCTAAGCAGATTTCACCTGTCGTGAAAGCTTTCCCTGGCGATACGCTTAGGTGAATCCTGGTTAGGTTTGTCTGGCTCACTTTGTTTGACTAGGTCTGCTCTACGGTTGTATTGAGCTCTTTTAGTTAGTTCTTTACTCGTGTCGGTTTTTTTTCTTTGGGCTTCAAACTGTGCGATTTTTTTCGACAGACTTTCATGTTTCTAGCTCTTTCTTTTTTTTAAACCTTTTTTTCCTTCGAGATTGATTTGATTATTGGCAAATCAAAAAATCGAAGGTTTTTCGGGACGAGTATAGTTACCTATATATATATATATATATATATATATATATATATATATATATATATATATAACTTCCTTAGAGAGCGAAACGCGTCGGCTAAGTACCATTTTTCCTTTTGCCACTTTTTATTCATTTTGTCTCTTCTACAGATACACACAATCTGAGAATATTTACACACTCTCACACACACGTACACACGCACACACACAGAGACCCGAGTGTGTGTGTGTGTGTGTGCGTGTGTGCGTGTGTGTGTGTGTGTTTGTGTCTGTGTCTGTGTAAATATATCAATAAAAAGACAAGAGTAAGAACCATTTTTAGCTGACGTTCTCAAATTTAAAAGCCTTGATAAACAAATGACATCCTTGCACTTCTATATAAACACGTGCAACAAAATAAATCCTACATTTATAGGATGAAACGCGTCGGCAAAGAAAAACTTTTTCCTGTTGATTTTTATTCAGTTTATCCCTTTACGCATACCCTGTATCAGAAAATAATTTACGCACAAAAGATGCAGACACGAATACCATTTTTTACAACGTGACTTAAAAATCAAAAACTGAAAATGAACAAAAAAACAAATAAATAAGGAAATAAAATGAATAATCAAAAAAAGTAAGTGTTACCACATCCATTAAGTTCTATTTGTCATTCGTATCCACTTGTGGATTGTTTTCAACGTCTTCAAAGTTTAATGTGTAAAGTAGCGAGTTATCTGAGAAGGGTTCTCTCTAACAATAGCGGGATATTCATATTGTGAGCATGCAGATATGATTTTTATAAACGACCGCTCGAATAGTAATGGACGCAAGGCTGCACAGATGTATAAGATTTGCGTTTCCAGCCAGAAGATAGCCATCTCATCCAAACTTTGCTCCTGTTTATCATCGCGTTGTTGAGACAGGATCCTTGCTACCACAAATTATGGATCGAGAAAAACGACATCAGCTCGTACGCCTGACCACGAAGAACACATTCTACTGGAATCTGGAGGAAATCCATGTATCAGCGCATGTCAAGTGGCCCTTACATGTACATCTCATAGTACCACATTGAGCTTAGTTCAAATGCAGCTCCTGTATCCGTATCATCTGTAACGTACGCACGGTCTTTCATCCTCTAATCATTTACCATGGGAGAACTTTTGCTGATGGTTTATTGAAAACTATCGATACATCCATGGTCACTTTACTCTTGTTTACGGCTGAGGCATCATTTGGAAGAGATGGAAAATACAAATTTACACAGCCAACAGTTGTAGGCTGATCGGAATCCGCATAATAAAATACAGGCTACACATCAGCATCAGTTTACGATTAATGTATGTCCTGGAATTGTAGGTGACTGTCTTGTAGTTTCGTATGTTCTCCCAACACGTCTTAAAGGAGCGGAGACTTTATTTCGAACACATTTCCAGAGCTCCTAGAAGATTTCCCCTGGTCAATACGAAGAAGCCTTTGATTCAAGCATGATGGGGATCCATCATATTTTAACCACATTGTTTGCGATGTAAACATCTACCATGAAATATGTATAGGCAAGTGAGGACCGGTTCCACGGACTACACGTTCCCCTGAACACAATCAATTGGATTTTTATCTGTGGGGCCACCTAAAACAATTGGTTTATGCAGCAGACATTAACAATACAGTGACGCTTCATAAACGTATTATGGGGGCATGGGAAACCATTCGACACCGTGTGGGCGTATTTGAAAAAAATCCACCAGTCAATGATCCGACGGGTGCATGCGTGTGCAAAGCAAGAGGGGGACGTTTTGAACATTTCTTACGAGTTGCAGTGCTGAGGTAGGACACCTGTATATATGAATATTTTACCATGTTTTCAAAGTATTTTTGGATCCTAACTTGAATGGTAAAGCGTTTACCGTAAATATTAAACTTAATAACTCAAAAATAAGGAATTAGCGGATTTTTGTCCTTGTTTCGATGTGAAGAAACTCACTCTAAAATTTGAAAATTATTTTTGACACACCATATGGGAGGTGCGTGGATGTTTCGCGGTCGCACGTCTTAGCAAAGAATAACCTATTGTTGAAATGATTGGTATATACAGGATTGGACATTTACGTCAAAGTATAGGGGTACTGTTGGAAATTTTAATATCCAGTATTTTTATATAAAGAATCCGAACATCCGAATTCCAAACAATAATAAAATAAAATTAAAGAAATCATAGGATATGCCTGGTAAATAAATCAACTGTATTTATAAACATATGTACATTGATTCAAGTGTCAAAAGAAATGCAAATAGTCTTTTAGTTAAAGTCTTTGGGTAGTTGTTACACAGAAAATCTATGGTTCAGAAAAGACTTTTAATAGGTGCTCCACAGAAAAAAATCTGTCTTACTGAAAATACTTTGATCGTCAGCGAGGATTCACTGACGGTCCATGCTGTTGTTAGAAATGATTCGTTTGAAAACGCCGACGAATGTTTTTGTGAGCATACGCTGGGAAGAAAGAAAACTTATGTAGCTATGTCTTCTCTTCTGTTTGATTGCCTTGGAGAGTCACATATCTGCTCCCGAACGTCGAAATCTGTGAGTTTTTATAAAAAAAAAAATTTTTAACCGAAACGAGGCTCCAGAAAAAAAAAAGTTTTAATTGTGAAATATTTTACCAAGCAGAGTTGGTAAAATATTTTCACATGGTTATGCTAATTTCTAGAAAATAGACATTTTGATATAAACGTTGTGCAATGCATTGTGGTATATTTTTGGAATTGTGGTATCTTTTTTGTCTGTTATTGGATAGAAAATTAATTTTTTTCTTATTTAATATGGCATGCATGTAGGTAATAGAATTTTTTTTTCCTATAGTACCATCAAACATAAATTTCATCAATTCAGGGGAGAAACTAAAAAAATGAACATACAGTCTATGATAATTTTGAGTGAAATCGTTCTTTTGTTTAAATGAAGTACAAATTCAAATAATTATAATATGGGAATTCCACTTTTTTTTTGTTTTTATTTTTGGACATCAATTTTTCTGTTAACACTTTTCCTAAGGGCACTGGTCCAATGTTAACGCAGATAATAACAGCTTTGCCAAGACCAAAATAGAAATAAAGAAAAGTTTAGATAGACGCCTAGAGTTCGAGAATTTTAAGTTTATGCGGTGACGCGTAAAAAGATATCCCGTTTTGTGGTTTGGCCGGAAATAGCAGTTCTAACCCTAAATTAACCCGTGGCGACCACTACTGACCTCAGAAGTCAGCACCACCTATCCTATGTTTATGCTCGAATCAAATTACTCCTATCGACTAATTTTCAACCCCACCTTTTGGTTCAATCGTTTGACCAGTCATAGGACGCGTACAAACGAATAATCGCCGGCTTAATAATAATAATAATAATAATAATAAGAAGAAGAAGAAGAAGAAGAAGAAGAAGAAGAAGAAGAAGAAGAAGAAGAACAAGAACAAGAAGAAGAAGAAGAAGAATAACACACACACACAAACACAGACACACACACACACACACATATAAATATATATATATATATATATATATATATATATATATATATATATATATATATATATAGGGAGAGAGAGAGAGAAGGAGAGAGAGAGAGAAGGAGAGAGGGAGAGAGTGAAGCAGGCTTTTTAATTATAATCACTGAAAACTTTTAGATAGTGATTATAAAAGCACGAAATGTTAAATCTTCAAATAAGATTAGATGAAAATAATGTGAGGTATAAATTTTAAATTTCTGCTTGATATGATGTATCTAAAAGGTATTTAAATCAGCCAAAATAGAAAACCAGAAGATATATACATTTGTACCATCGAATTAAAAGGTTATTTTATTTTTTTTAAAGCCTTGAGCCCCTAGGAAATATTTGAATGCAGATTATGTATCTTCTTTGCAACAGAACGTCTTTTGGCTTAAAAATAGCCAATATGCTTTAAAAAAAAGTGGTTCAGTGGGCGAGAGATCAGCGAAAATATTGAGGGTGTGGCAAAGTTTCGGATCCCAAATCGGTTCACCGAATAGTCACCATAATTTTATATTGGCGCCATTTTGGTTTTGGAAAGAGATTGAATCTTTCATGATCAGTTTCTTGAGCTG
>OZ010605.1:28766413-28823913 GCA_963932145.1 Acanthosepion lycidas
TGTTACTGGTTTTTAAACATTTTTGGTATAGCGGTAATCATGAATATCCATAAGGTTAGCGGAAAAGTGAAGGAACTTCATAGACATAAAGTGATATAGTTCTAATAAACGAAAGTGAGTAGCAGCTTCTTTCTTTTTTCTTTTTTTTTAATAACATTTCTCCTCTTATATATATATATACTTATCTCAAAATAAAATCCTTACATGTGTCTTGATAAAGACACTCTGAGGACGAAATATGTCGACTAAGATAAGTTTTCCTTTTGTCTTTATTCACATATATATATTCATACACCCACTTACACATATAAGTTTACAGGGGAAGGAAGAGAGAGAAGGACAAAAAGATAGAAAGAGAAAAGGAGAGAGAAAAAGAGAGATAGAGAGGAAACTAATGACGGTATTAGTGGAAAGGAGCGAAATGAATTAAGATGGAGAACACGTCGGATCAAAGAGCATGAAATCAGACGTCAACCTTCAGCCACTGACCAATATGCACTAACAAGACACTAACATTTCCATGACCTGATGACAGACCCTACGGGAAAAGCGACATGACCCGCTTATCGTCAGTTTTCATCAGAGTCAACTGAATATAACGTTTTCGTTGAGGCAATTCTTCGAGCTGTCTGCCCGACTGCCGATCACTATTCATTTCAGCCAAGCGCCGTCGTTTTGTTTTTGTTTTTTTTTTTTTTTTTTTTACTACTAATGGGATTTAAACTGAAGCTGTGGGGTGTCGCTTCAGGCCGACGGGAATTGTGACGCAGAAAAGCGGCTGTGATTAAGGGAAGTCCACCAAGAAATATATCGAATACGTCCCCACGGAAGAATTGCCGTATGGAATTGGTTAATGAACGGATTAAATATGTTCTCGTCTATCACTATCTTATATCAAGCATTATCAAGCTGGATAGCCATAAGCTATCTATCTATCTATCTATCTATCTATCTATCTATCTATCTATCTATCTTAGTCATAATCTATCTACCTGTCTGGATAGCTATAATCCAGCTATCTAGATACTTATGATCTCTCTCTCTCTCTCTCTCTCTCTCTCTATATATATATATATATATATATATATATATATATATATATATATATATAGACAGTCACAATCTATCTATCTATCTATCTATCTATCTATCTGAAGTCACTCAAATCTATATACAAAAAAATGGGCACACCTAGCTATTTTCAGTTTTGCTTGTAACCATTTGCGCTGGTCAAAAAGTCGCTTCGGTTATTTAAACAAATGTTCTATATTAGGTTGGTGCAAAAATATTGACGTAATAATGTCGTTTTTTGACGTATTTTTAACGTCAAAAAACGACATTTTTACGTCATTATTTTTGCACCAACCTAATACAAAAATATATTCCAATGTTCACATATCTATCCACTTCATTCTGTTTAAATCTCTCTCACGCTTTCTCTCTCTGTGTGTCTCTCTCGCTCTCTCTTTCTCTCTCTCTCTCTCTCTCTCTCTCTATATATATATATATATATATATATATATATATATATATATATATATATAGAGAGAGAGAGAGAGAGAGAGAGCAGAAACAGATAGAATTTATCCAAAAAAATGGTTTGTCACTTAGCTGATTGATGTTACTTTCAGCATTCCGACAACAGTAATTCCTAGATGGAAAGTCCGAGATTTGCTCCCTCCACTCGTTATGCGGTATCAGCAATTGACTGCTTATAGTTCTCAATTTTCCATTTGTGTATGCACTTTTCATTAGTGTAAGTGTTTTTCATTATATATGTGTACGTGCGTGTTGAATGTCGCGGTTATTTTCCTTTTCTTCACTTTACTGTCACTCCTTAAACTTTTCTCCCTTACCTCTCCATTGCATATATCCTGAATTCCAGTTTTCTACACATATGCCATTATTGTGATATATATAACTGAAAAACACATGTAAAAAAAGAATTCATGGATTTACCATATTACAAATTTCATATAAAAATTCTCATTTGAAATTTTGAATTTTAGCATTGCGACCAGCACATTCCGAGGTTGTACAATTGTCAATAAATAGCACACTCTTAAAAAAAAAAAAAACATCTTTCGGTCTACAAAATTATTTCGTCTTTAAGTTTTAACTTTAAAGGAAAAAATTACATCCTGACGATGAACAAATGAATATTCGAAAGTACTTGCTTAACTTAAAAAATATATAGACTAGAAACATCTGACAACAGTTTTATAAATGAGTGTCACATCATTGAATGGATTAACAGTATTTTAATGCATACATTATGTTTCTACTAGCGAAGTGATTTCGCCATTAATCGCATTAATATTGCTGATTGATTCTATGTATGATTATTTATTTATATATAAAATATATGCTGCCTAATTTAATTTAATATATATATATATATATATATATATATATATATATATATATATATACACAGAGTGAGAGATGTTATAGTTGTTAAAATAAAAGAAAGATGTATATTTTTTTTAAAAAAGATAAACCTTGAACGTTTTTCTTTGAAATATGTTCTTTTAAAAAATATATATTATATTCTAGTTCTATAATTCTGCTACACGCATTTCTGATTTCGCGATTTTCTTCAAGCAAAGAGTAGATATTTATACATATTATAAAAAATGATTTTTTTTGCGTGATAGTGATTCAAACGTCTTTCTTGTACTGGTGATAAACGGTTATATATATATATATATATATATATATATATATATATATATATATATATATATATATATATATATATTGCTTATAGTTCTCTTGTTAATATTCCGTTCTTTTGCGTGGTACGATGTCATAGATCTATATTATTTACGATTTGTGTCTGATATTTCGCGACCGTCATCTTTTCATAGCAAACGTCTATGTATGTATAAAGGAATCAACTGTATTTGGTCATTACGTGTGTATGCCGTGTGTTTTTGTATGTGGGGTCTATAATTACCTTTAGTGCTGGTTTAAATTTGTTTATTAAGTATTTTTCTTGTATTCGTTGGCAAGAACAATCGTCTGTCTGGTACATTTGGCATTATCTTAAATTTAGTTTGATTACATTTGTAGATGTGTTGTGATACAAAAATGTTTTATGTTGTCGGGTAATTTAAATGACAAATGGAAAATATAATAAAAACAACAAAAAATAATTAAAAGCAAACGCCAATCTGAACACCTGAAGCACATATTAGCATCATCCAAATTTAAGCAAGACACAATACAGGGGGTGACAAAATGCAATAAAAAAAGATGTGGGGTTTGGGATATCATTATAGAAGGAAATAAAAAAAAATTCATAATAAATAAAAAATTAAACTACAACTTCAGAAAATGTGATTCATGCACTCAAAGGCACAAAATGCAAGAAATCTTATATAGGTATCAGCCAACAACTAAACCACAGAGTTGCCCTTCACAAAAGAAACGTCAACCAAAAACGTTTGCGGTTTATCTTCTTTTCAATATATATGGTGCTAAAGTAAAATAAGTACACCTCAAGATAATAGTTAAAATAATTGCCTTTTCTTTCCAGATGATCAAAAATTCTTAAACTATATATTCATTAAGAAAAAGATTTATTAAATGAAGTACAGGCACTTTCGAAAACACTACTATATTTAGTTCACTGCAGCTGTGATCTGGTATTAAACACACAATTATTTGGGTCTAGTCATTGGATCTAACCAATGTTTTTATCCACTGGGCCATGTGTCCTCAAGGACATCCGTGTATGAAGACACTTGAGTTAAAGGGAAATAACTGAGGCATCAGGAAGCGGCATGGCACATGGAATTATAACTCTCTACCCTGTAGACGAAATAAAGGGTTCGGTTCAAAATTCTCGTCAGACGATGAATGTAGGAGCTTAATACACATTACCATAGGAATAAGGATGAGATGTCTTCCCTGTCTCCTCGGTATGAGTGGCCGGCACTCTGTAATCGCTTTTGCTTGAGCTTAAGAGAGATTGGTCCCAGTTCTCCGTCAATTGTGCTAAGCGTTGCATGGGATCTCCAACTGATGTTTTGGATTTTTCTAAGTTGATTTTTCTATGTTCCATCCTGTCGTCTTTCAAGACGAGTGGAGGATGTCCAAGTTTCTGATCCATACAATCATTGGTTCAATCATTGTTCGAAATTTTTGGACTTTTAAGTAGGATGGAAGATTTGAGAGCCGATTCTTGTGCAGTTTGCTACACGCACCCCATGCAAAAGCTTTACGGTGACGAAATCTTTTTGGGAATCTATTATATGAGATCCAAGGTATTTAAAGTCTTCAACTCTTTTTACATAATAGTTCAGCATTCTTTGTTTCCAAAGATTTTTTTCCTGTTTTTTATTACTTTGTGAACTTTTGGAAAACAACATTTGCTATTCCATTGCTTCTTCGGATTTCTGTCTCTTATAATCTAAGGAATAAACTACACAAATAAAATGTCAACCAATAGCCGATTCACATCAGACTGACTTTATTTTTATTAAAATCTAAGGTTCTACTTATACAAGTAAATAATCTAATAATACACGTGCCATATCAGACGTTGTTGATTTCATCACTATATTCATGCACGTGGGAGTAATGGATAGTGGCTCGGATTACGGAAACGGAGAGCCGTGTTCGAATTCCAGCCGAGTCCTTTACATTCACTTATGTGCTAATACCCATGGGAAAGGGTATTCACCCTCTTATTCTTCGAGCTATGAGTAAATAGCAGGAGGACAAACCGGGTTCTATTGTCTTGAAGGGCAACTGGTATGCCGCGGAATGAAATGGCAACATACTGCGGGAAAAAAAATCTGCCTCGTCAGACATGTATCGAAAGATATATGATAGCCTAAGCGTGTATCACGCATGGCACATAACTGACTGACTGAGGACTTGCCTCCCACAATTAAAGCGTCGACTAGTACATGAGAGTATATATATTTCTGGGTAAATGCAGTACCAATATTCAGCTTATTTAGTAGAGCCCAATGCCAAGATGTCCTTATTTTGGCGTTATACAATTATTCTAAGATACCTATTCGGATTCGGTCGTTACAGTCTTTGAGAGCCCAGTTATTTCTTCACCAATCTAACAACACGTTTTCACCTTCTTGTTAGAAACGGCCAATTATGGTAATGGTTCCTGGCTAGAAATACCGACAGATTCAAACGCTATTTTAGTTTACTTCGTATCAGCGTGTAGTTTTACTAAGATCAGATTGCTGGTTTATGTTAGAAGCCGAGGGTTTGTAAGTCGTGACATGCGAAAGAGGAAAGAAGTTAGACGAAGTTCGTTCTTTCACAGCAGGACATCAATAACAACAAAGCGTGATTCTCTTGCCGACACAGGCACGTGGTACTCTTTAACGTCGAAGAAAGTTTATTTAGATATATAACCTACGTTGTCAGTAGAATATACGTTGCCGTTGATTATTAGGTAGCTTAATCGCTGACGTATTCTGCGAGGTTTGTATTTCTTACATAAGAACAATAGAGATAATGCTCACAATATGTTACCGTGCACCCGATAAGATTAACTTCGATAATAACGGTAAGATTTGTGTATTTGTCTGCTAACTCAGTAAAAAGTCATATTTTGGCAGTATTATTATTCATTGAATACGATTAAAAACTTTTTAGGTTGACTTACTGATGTGAGCCCAAAGTCTGGACCACGGAAGGAAAACACGAAACACGGGTAAGAACGATATATTAAACAAAAAGGTTACAGATAGTGTAAGTATAAGCGGAGCTAACTATGTGCTAGTGTCCAATATTGGTAGTCGTACGCGGCTGATACTACGGTATTAGAATATTCTCTCTCTCTCTCTCTCTCTCACTCTCTCTCTCTTTCCTCCTCTTTTCCTGGAGTGTTATATCGCATACTTTATATAGTGCTGGAAGAGTTCATGTTGTAGGTATGTTACGGTCTCACAACACCGCCCTTCCAATAGTTTTCTTTTTTTTTTCTTTTGAAAAGGAGAAAAAAAAACATAAAACTGTTAATACTTTTTCTCTTGGGATTTAAGTCGAGCGCTTGAGTAAATTTCCTTTTCCTTCCTTCGCACTTCAGTATGGGACGTGTCGAGATCGAAGTGATCGAAAATTACGTCGATCGGCTCTTCACAGCTATTTTGTAGTGATTCCTCCGATTCGTTCAAACGGCATTTTCTGAGCTGGTTCCAATGGCGTTTGGGAATGTTTCGACAATATAGACCAGTTCGCCAATTCTTTGTTTTATGGAGCCTACTTCCCAGAATGTTATGTTGTTTTTGTAAGCCCTGAAAAAGACTTTATCGCCAGGATTGAAATATTTCTTATGAGGCGATACGGTTTTTTAACTTTGCTTGCTGTGGAATAAGTTGGTCGAAGACAGACTTGATTTTCCTTGCGAACATTGTTTCTGCAGGCAAGCATTCCATAGGCGTGTTCGGATTAGGGTTTATCCGATACACCTGCAGAAATTGTTGCAATACTCTCTCTGTCAGTGTTCCCAGTGCCTTTTTTAAAGCCCTTTTTAGAGTGTCCACGAACCTTTAGGCCTGGCCATTGGACCTAGAGTGGTACTGAGCCGTTGTAATGTGGTCCACCTGATATGACTTGCAGAAGTCTCTAAATTCACCTTGATGTGAATTGAGTGCCATTATCTGTAACTACACAATCTACCACGCCAAAACGTGCGAATAGCTCGTGTAGAAATCCGATCGTGCAGTTTGTGGTAGGTCTTTTGCATTGTAGGACCTCAGGCCATTTTAAGTGGTTATCCACAACAATGAGGTAGTACATGTTGTCTATAGGCCCTGCAAAATCGATATGGATTCTTTGCCATGGATGGTCTGTGTTTTGCCATCGTTTGTACGTCGTTGTTGGAGCTTTTGCTGCAAGCGCGCATCCTTTGCATGATTCTATCATGTCTGCTATGTCCTTGTCCATGTTTGGCCAATAAACATAGCAGCGCATGAGGCTTTTCGTACGGTTCTTCCCCGGATGTCCCATGTGAAAATCCCTGTGGATTTTTCTTTGTATGCTGTTTGGAATCACTACACGGTCATTGTATTGCAGAGGGAGAAAACTTCAGGCACATTGGGGTCTTTATTGCGAATTTTGCTTTTTATGGATTGAATGAATTCATTCTCTCGAGACTCCCTTTTTATGTCGGCCAAAGTAACTGGGAGCTCTCTTATGGTACTCACGATCATGTTTTTGATTTCACAATTTGTTCTTAGAGTAGCGATAATGGAGTCTTTAAAGACTTCTGTATTTTTTGGAATGAGCCTAACTCTTTGTTAATTTGCTCTAGAGCAGCGAAAGGAACATTCCGTTTTTTTTTAATAACGATTGTGCACCGTCCTTCACCTTGAACTTAGCTTTCATTTTAGTACATTTCCCAAGGCCGCCAGAAAAAAACCTGGGGAAATTTTTGTTTGAGTTCCTTTTTGAGATTTACCAAATTGGACGTTGTACTTTGTATCTTGCGACAAAATGTACTCATTGGGCAATCCCAAAGATTGAATTTTTCTATCCAATCAGTTCCAAATAAGTTATCTGAAGTTTTTAATGAGTAGGCTTTGAGCTTTTTGGTAACTCCATTTAGTGTTACTGTAAGTATTACCTCGCCTAAAATGTTAATCTTTTCGCCAGTTACGGATTTCGCTGTTTTATCCGTTTTTAATAAGGTCGGCTTGTTTAATTTTCTAAGTACGCCAGTTAATGGTTGAAAGATCGGAACCCGTGCCAAGCTGGAATTTAATGGAATTATTGAAAATATCCACAGTTACATATTTCCTTAAATCCTATCGACAATATTGTCAGATTGAGCTTGCCTAATTTTATTTTGGGGTTTTCTCGTTCTGTTGGCGTGCCAATCTCTCTCTCTCTCTCTCTCTCTCTCTCTCTCTCTCTCTCTCTCTCTCTCTCTCTCTCTCTCTCTCTTTCCTCCTCTTCACCTAGAGTGCTATATTGCATACTTTATATAGTCCTGGAAGAATCCATTTTGTAGCTATGTTACGGTCTCACAACACTTACAAATCAATTTCCCGTCCAATTCTCAAATTATAATAAAACGTTGCGCGTTCTAGGGCTAACGTTATCAGCTCAGCTGACATGAATTGGAAAAAATATATTGAATCTATGCCTACGCAATCTGCTAAGAAAGTCGTGCGATTAAATTTCTCCCTCCAGAATCTATGTTACACAAGTTTACCGATCGTCCATGCTTAGAATTTTGGTGTCATATATGGTCCGCTGCATCTGCTGTTGACCTTGAGATCATTGATAAGATCATAGAAGAATCAGCAATATCATTGGTCTTGATCTGGCAGCTCGATTTTAGTCACTTTTCAACCACCATACATTTGCCTCCCTGTGCCTTCTCTAAAAATACTTTCAACGATGAGAACTTTGCTATGGTAGCTAGACCTTTTAATTTTAAGCGCAGTACTAGACTAGCGTTGGCTAGATGTTGCTTTAAGTTGTATGGTAACAGTTTATTTTCTCGTATTTCTTGCTTGTGTCACTCCATGAGTTCCAGCTAACTTTAATGTGCAAAAATTTAAATACAATGTCAATCGCTAGCGACTGACCTCCTGAATACTCTTTTTTATTTCTGCTCATTATCATTCTGTTCCTAATTCCTTGAAACCCTGTAAACTCTTATTTCTTAGTGGCTTTAATTCCTTGATATTGATTAATAAAAAATGATTGTTTTTAATCTGATGTTAATCGGTTGGGGGTATTAACATATATTTTGTGTTCATTAATATGATTATATATTTAATACTATGATCGTAACACGCACGTAAAAGAAGAAAGTGTGATTTTATGGCCAGTAGATAACCTCTTTGAAGTCGGGACGTCTAAGCGGCATCCGTTTAAACGATGGGGAACGGAATAGAGAATTAGGGGACGAGGTCTTTTCAAGTTAAGCGACAACACAGCCTCATATAGAGAGTTACCAGTCGCTGTTATATTAATATAGTTGGGATGAGGAAGTTAGTTTGGGTAGTTCCTATAAGTCTGGTCAGGATCGATTATCTTACATATACGTCTTTGGATTTTCTCAAGCACCCGTGATGTACATCAGGAACACCAGACCAGATATGGCAACAGTATTCACTTCGCGGATTGATGTTAGATTTGAAATTGTGCAAAATCGATTGTAACTTTTCTGGTACTTGTTGATATTATTCAACCAAACTTATCTGAAAGAATTCCTACTACCGAAATACACATTAATTATGTATTTTTGAAGATTGTAGTCTACAGGGAAGCGAGTAAACGGAATGGAGTTCCACGGATGGGAAGTGCGAGAAAAAGAAACTGTTGAAGTAGAATTGGCGATTGAATTTAGCTAATTCAACGGCAAAATGGATGGGCCTAGATGGCAATCTGGTAGCTTAAATACATGTAATAAGGATCGGTTGTATTGCCAGCCACACGTCTTGTTGTGTAGATAGGCAAACAGTTAGTAGGAAGTTAAGAGATGAAACTGACATGAAAGAAATTGCCCCGAGTATCACCTATCCCAATCCATTCAGCCCGAGTAAGCGATTTCACTCCTGAATTAAGAACTGAAATTCTGTTTCAAATATAAAATAGTAGCTTTATTCAAAGCTACTATTTTATATTTGAAACAGAATTTCAGTTCTTATTTCAGGAGTGAAATTTCCAACTCCCGGTATACCGACCTGAATGAGAATAAAAACGCCACAAGGAATAATCATTGGCTTATGGGTAGAAAGCTGAGAGCGGAACCTGTTGTATATTTATAGTCTTGGGGAATTAAAATAGGATACAGTACATATCGCGTTTAGTACTTCATATTTACTTGTCAGTAATAACCAGCTGGGTGTGTCACCTAGAAACTGTCAAACTCTGATTTTCTGCTCACGAGTGGGAGCCGAGGGTGAGAATAACAACTGGGTGTCGAGAGAGTTAAATTTTCCGAATGAGTCAGCCAAGGTGACTTGGGAGACATCTATATATCTGGGATCATCCTCAACTGACTCCATCTGTTAGACTGAGTTACTCAAGCTGAAATTATTTCTAACTGGACTCCTCCTGAAAGTCCATGAGATTATTTTAACAAATACTGTCACCATATCACGTATATTTGGTTGTGATGCATTTGCCTTCTAGACACTTATCAAATAGAGTGTGATGATGGATATATTGGATTAGTTTATTTTGACCTCATGGTTAATTTGTTGATGGGATTCTCTTATCAGTTAATGTCAGGACGCATGGCACAATGTATAAGGGCGTTAGTTGGATCCAGTGACAGAACCCAAAGAGTGTGAGTTCAATATCTGTTTAAAGCGGTGGAGAACTTGGAGAGGGCAATTAAAAGTAGATAACTGTTAACTGACATCCATTAGACATGGAACGGGGAAATAGAACAGTCTACCCCAGAGTGAAATAAAGGGCTCAATTCCACATTCCAACCACCTGAAGAAGGCCGGAGCGTACAACAGCCGAAACGTAGTAATAAATATGGCGACAAAGATGAGGACATTAGCCCGAATAATGTAAATAGAATATAGGTTCTGGATTATTCTAATATCCTTCCCACACATGTCAATATTGCTGTGCAGTTCCAACCGATTTTTGTGGTGTACTTTGTTGTACGACTTCTATAAAACGCAGGTAAACTTCCTCTTGCAATTATATTATCCTTTCTGATAACATTCTAAGCATACATGTTGCGTACCTTGTTAAGTTTCTTTGACGAATCCCGAAGAAAGATTTATTACCGGCAATATGGTTTTCAAGGAAAAATTGTTATTGGAGATGATAATATAATTTCTCCTTCAATCTTGAAGGAAAACCGTATTATCAGCAATTCAGGAATTTTACCAGCAATATGTTTTTGGAAAGTGTTACCAGCAAGACATATTTAGAAAAATGTTATCAGCAATACATGTCTGGAACATTTTTACCAGTAATACATTTTTGGAAAATATTACTTGCAATCTATTTTAAAAGGAAATTTCTAAAAGATATTGCTAGAAATAGTTTTTGAAGAAAAATTATTGCTAAAAAGATATTGCTAGAAATAGTTTTTGAAGAAAAAATATTACCAGCAATAATTTTTTTTTAATTAACCAATTGAGTCTGATATGCCGTAAATTTCAATCAATCAATCATTGACGAATCCGCACTGATTTGTCATATGAACCGTTAAACTGATCGTCCGTTAATGGAGTCCACATTCGTTTCTACCTGGTTTCGTAGGCAGTGCTATGAAAATAGATCTAATTATGTCTTCCGGTATATCACCATTGTTGTAGATTTACTTCATTTCTGTAATCTTGCATATTCCGAAATCATCTAAAGCTGCCAGCACATTCTTATAATTACGTCTAGCCCTGTAGCTTTGATTCTCATTCCACAGACTTTTCGGCCCGTCGATATTTCTCTATATTGACGGTTGTTCTTCTTCGTCGTGGATGAGCTCTCCGTTACACCTCTGAAGTATTTTTGTAAGAGCAATTAATCAAAAAGTTTAGCATAAATCTTATAATATTCTCCTAGACATCGGGTTACGAGAGGATGTAAGGTTAGTTCAAATAGAAAAGATGACGGGGAAAAGATAGTAACATTTGAAACTTGAGAATGCACACTCGTTGGGGTTTAATAAAGTAGATGTTCAAGATGTTACTGCTTCCAGGGTGCCATCGGAACAGTGACAAACGATAATCAAAAAATGACTGGGTAATACTGAAAGTGTTATTCAAACCTGGGATACTTCTGGAAACAGCGCTGCTTAGGATTGTCAACATTCTTAGAATGTTGTTGTCGATATAGAAGCGGGGATAAAATGAACGTTTATCACATATATATATCACATTTAAATTACGGAATACGTACGATCTGCATTAATAATAATAATAATAATAATAATAATAATAATAATAATAATAATAATAACTTTGAAATCGAAATCTCAAAAATGTGGCACATGGGAACATCAACAATCCCCTTTGTAGCTGGAGCCCTCGGATTGTTTGGCGAAGATTCCAGTAGACTAATTGAAGGGCTTCCTGGAAGCCCATAGCTTAAAGAAATACAAAAAAATGTTCTCAGGAGTACAGTACATAGTTTACGAACGGGCTTTGTCTATGTAAAATACGTTTTTTTTTGTTGTTTCAATGCAAAATGTCATGATGCCATTTCTAAACTTAGGTCCCTGGGCGGGACCCGGAAAGAAATGAGTACACATCAGAAATCAAAGGAAATAAATTATTATTATTATTATTATTATTATTATTATTATTATTATTAATAATAATAATAATAATAATAATAATAATAATAATAATAATAATAATAACCCTAAATGCAGATACTGTGATAAATATCCAGAAAGAATTGACCATCTTGTGATTACGTTGCTCGCTATTGGCACTCACTGAAAAAAAATGGAAAATATGCAAGTATTGAGAAGACATATTCTTTTTTGATCCTGAGCGAAAGCCATCAGATACAACTTGTAGGAAATGACAATGAATAAAAGAATAATAAAGAATACTGAAGCGAGTGCAGGATTATTGAGAAGACATGCTCTCATTTGATTTTTAGCGAAAACCAACAGATATTACCGGTAGATAATACAGAGGCGAGTCAACGAGTAATGGGGAGAATTACTCTCATTGGATCTTCATTGAAAGCGACGTGATACTACTGCTAGGAAATGCCAATGATTGAAATAATAATAAAAATACTGAGGAGAATGCTGTAACTTTGCGAAGAATTGCAAACATTAGTCTTCAGCGAAAGCCAATAGATACTATTGGTAGAAAAATCAATGTTTAAAATAAAAATATAGAATACTGTGATCAGTGTTGAAGCACTGCGAAGAATTTCACCTATGTGATCTTCTGTGAAAGTCACAAGATAATACAGGTAGGAAAGGCCAATGATTAAAATCATGATATAGAATACTGCGAAGATTGTTGGAATATTGATATGACTTGCTTGAAAAATTGAAAGCCACTCGATCTGACTTGTAGGAAAAGACAATGATTAAAATAATAAATAAGTATACTGAGGAGAGTGCTGGAGAATTGAGTAGATATGCTCTCATTTGATCTTGAGTGATAGACAACAGATAGTACTTGTGGTAAAAGTAAATGATTAAAATATTAATCTAGAATACCGAGGAGAGTGCTGTAGGCTTGGAAGACATGTTTTTATTTGATCTTCAGTTATAACCATTACATACGACTGAAAGGAAATGTAAATGCTTAAAATAATAATAAAAATACTGAAGATTGTGCTGAAAATTAAGAAAACATTCTTTCATTTGAGCCACCAGATACGAGCGATTGTAAATTTCAACGTTTAAAATAATGTTTAAAAATAACGAATGGAGTCCTGGAGCATTGAGAAGTCTTTCTTCCATTTGACATTTAGTGCAGTGAAACTACAGGATTTTACTGATAGGTTAGATCAATAGGTAAAATTATTATAAAGAATACTGGGGAGGGTACTGGTATATTTACACATTTCATAGTAAATGTAAATATTGTGATTTGTTGTCACTTATATTACGAGTTTCTATGTATGGTCATTAAAAAAGGAAACGTAATGCTGACCACAAATTTAATAAAATATTAATATCGGCAGCTAAGTTACTGGACCCTTGTGTCAAACGATTAGCCAAGATTCAAATAGCCGGGGTAATTAAATCCTGTAATCGTCTGAGAGGTTTTTTTTTTTTCTAAAAATCAGAAATAAATATAGGAATCGAATAGAAAAGTAGATGAATGTGTGAATAATAGTCAGAAATATTAGAAAAGTGCAAAGAACGAAAAAAAACAAAACAAGCTAGGACAAAAATAGCAATTTTGACCTCAAGGCAATTTAAATTGCGAGAAAGGAAAATAAATTGTTTTAAATCGATGTTATCGATTTTTAACTCTTATAAATAATTTCGTTGGAGACTAGCAAATTATGTCTGGAGACGTTACACCTATTGGGAAAAAAATAATTCTACCAGCCGAAACATAGCAATCAAAACAGTAAAGATTATGATACTCGTCTGTGTTTGTCCGTTTATTTCAATACTTGAAATAAAACATGAAAGCTACAGGTATACAATAACGAAAAGCTTTTGAACTGATTAATAACGACATATTTTGTTTGATATCTTCAGATTTTCAGGTGATAGGACCAAACCGGATATAAGTCGTAGTAAAAAAAACAAAAAAAAAAAACAAAAAAACTTTGTGGTAAAAGGTGCGAATCAGTGTCGTTAGAATATTTCCTGGGGATCATGGCGTTTAACTCGGAGCGTTTCTCTATACGAGTAAGTCTGAGGATTGTATAACCATTGTGGTAATCCAAGCAATATATATATATATATATATATATATATATATATATATATAGATGTTAGTTTTAATGCATCTTTGTTCAAATTAATTGAAATAAAACGAAAAATTAAATTATTATTTACTTTTTTTCGTACTTATCCCATGAAACATAACCGAGTGTACATGTTACTACGTCGCATGTCCATTACACGAAGTCGTTCCTTGCAGACTGACCACATATTCTCAACTGGATTTAAATCAGTAGAGTTTCCGTGCCAGTTTATAGCATTTTGATTTGCTCACTGGTCAGGCTTGTCAGTGTGTTCGTGCAGTGTTACAGTTTTCGTATGCTTCGTTGGAGTAATATCGATCGCTGACAATTGCCGTATGACAACTAATCGACTGACTAGACAATATTGTCGGGGTGTCATAGAAATCTGATACAATCACGGGTGACGCAATATCTTTGAAGGCCAAACAAATTTAATCATACAACCCAAAAATAGATTCATATTACTGCACACCACTGCAAAGGACCTAATCTGAGGGAAAAATAGATTTAATTAAACCCTGTCACTCCAATGGATCTAAAACTGACCGTATCATGAAAGAAAGGAAACCAAAGCGGTTGTCTCAATTAATTTGCGCAAGGGTGTAAGTTATTTTATTGCTTGTAATAAATTTCCAGGCTCTGACTGTTTTCAAATTATAATCAATGGTTCCATTGTCAGTTTTAGGACTGTTAGATCTCATATTTCTAACGATGCTGAAAACAAATTTGTCGATTCACTCTATCGATAAAGGAAATACCTGCCTCGTTCTCTTCTGCTTTATTTTAAGAGCCAGATCGGACCAAAAATTGTGTTTTGAGACCATACCAATTTACAGTTGAGCTGGATAGATGTAACCGTAAATTCTATGTTAACATTTTCTTTTCTCGCACTTCTCGCTTGTGGAACACCTTTCCAGGTCCATGCTTTCCAGACAACTTTAATCTGCAAGAATTTAAATGTAATGTCAATCGCTATCTACTATCCTCCTGAATACTCTTTTCTCTTCTCGCTCATTATTAATATTTCTGTTATTACTTCTTTCACAACTTGTCACCCCTTGTGCCCTAGTGACTTTACTGTCTTACATGGAAAGTCAACGGCTAAAAAATATACGAGTTTGAGCAGCGCACACCCCACTTCTGAGTCTTCATAGAGTTCAAAATCGTTTAAGCAATCTGATAGAGGATGACATTTTCTACTCTGCAATCTCTGTCATCGCAGACGCAATATTGCAAGACAAAACACTACTCCATCACTATTTTCATGGTTAATGTTCCAACGACCTCCATTCTTTAGCTCCACCAGTTCAGACTGTTACCGCTAGAACATGCGATGCTATTTCTACGTAGTTTAATCAACCTCATCTCCCCCGTATTCCAAATCTAAAGAGAATTTTCCATTCAAAGAGATTTATCTAAGACCTGCCACATAGAAGAACATACACCTGCGTTGATGCATCTCAGATCATTACACTCCTAACCGTGTCAAAGGTCAATATTTATTTATCAGGTTTGTCAGCATAATCTTTACGTCCTACGATTTCCTCTTCCACTCATGTAGCAAAAATCATTCATCATTACCGCTGTAAGAATAACGCTCTACCATGAGTGGCTTTCGAATCATGTGATGGGTGGATTTTCGTATATAACTCTTTATATCTAACTTGTATTATTTACTTTATTCGAATTGCTATCCTTATCTTCATTGCAATATTCATAACGTTTCGATCGTTGTACGATCCGGCCTTCTTCAGGTGATTAGAATTTTGAAGCAAAATTTCGAATATGACCCAGTGTATAAAAACGTTGGTTTGATCCAGTGACTAGGCCCAAAGGGCAACCACCAGGCTACAGAGGAGGTGATGAAACAAAAACCTGGGCGGTAGAGTTAAAGAGAAATAACTAAGACATCCTGAAGAGGCATGACACGTGGAACTAGAACAATTTACCCCGGTGGACGAAATAAAGGGTTCGATTTGAAATTTCAATCACCTGAAAAGGCCGGAACCTACAACAGCCGAATCGTTGTGAATACGGCAACGAAGATGAGGATAATAATCCGAATAATATAAAGTAATCATAATACCTCATCTAGAAATATAGATAGATCTTTATATTTGAATATAAATCTATATGTAAATATGAATTTGTAATTTACAGAGCTTTTGAAATCTATGAAATTTTGATTTTTTTTTTCTAAATAATAAGCTAAGTAAAGTATAATAAAGCATAACAGCAATGTGCAAATTAAAGAAAAAACTGCTAAAGTCTTATTCAATATGTAGTCCTAATTTATAGCAGTGAATGTTGGAAAAATATCCTCAAAGTTGAAGAAGTTTCGTTTGGATTCAATGTTTTTGATTAGCGGCATATCAAATTTTATGAATTATTTAATGCCGAAATCTATGTACGAAAATTCAAATTTCATTATCAATTAAATAGAATGACATTATATCATGAATAAATTATAATTAATTAACTGACATTTGTTTTTACAAAATAATCTTGCAAAATCAAACGAAGGGTGAAAATGTGTCTCTCTTTACAAGAAATGTGATTAATAATAGCAAATTATTTTTTTTTAATTTTTTATGACAATATATGACATATCTTCAATTTTATTATAAATTATATTATTGGTCATTTTTTATTATTAAAATGTATTGTTTCTCATTTTATTATTAAAATGTATTGGTGGCCATTTTTACTATTAATATATACGGTTAGTCATTTTACCATTAAAATGTATTTGTGGTCATTTTTTCTATTAAAATATACGGTTAGGCATTTTATTATTAAAATGTATGGCGGTCATTTTTACTATTAAAATATACGGTTAGTCATTTTAGCATTAAAATTATTGGTGGCCATTTTACCATTAAAATATATTGATTCTCATTTTTACTATAAAATGTGTTTTTTATACTTTCCTAGTGTATTAGGTTTTGTTAAGGGCTTCACTTTTTGCGCACAGTTGAGACCATAACATGTGCTACCATCCTGGGTCAAGGTGGACAGCAATTAAGACATGGTTCCTCGCTACTGAAAAACTCCCGATTAGATTCCTTCCTGACTGATGTAGATATTGAATGTAAAGTTTTGAGGAGGTGACACTAAATTATGGTTCACGTCTAAATATTTCCCATAATATTAGCGAGAGAGTATGAATAGGCGCGCGTCGTTGCTTCTAGAGGAAAGGGTCTGTAAGGCGAAGTTGTGTATAGTATGACCTTTTTTTAAGCATTTCACTCCAAGAAAGGCGTGAGTGCCCTTAGCACGCAAGAGGTTACAGAGAGTGATAGTGAGAGAAAAAACTGGATGTAGTGGGGCATTGATAAAGGATGAACGGGGTTAAATCAACAGAAGATGGCGGTTGACGCTGCATTAAAATATTTGAAGATTGTAGTTATCAAGGAAACAAGTAAGAGGAATGGAGTTCCACCGTCGGGAAGTACGAGAAAAGAAACTGTTGGGGTAGACGTGACGATTACATTTAAATATTTCAACAATAAAAGGGAGGGACCTAAATTCCAATCTAGTAGCACGATTAAATTCATGTAGTCGGGGCAACCTTGCTAAATATTTCGCTACTGTATCATTCACAAGGAAGAAACAAGAATCAAGGACCGAGTTAAGAAGACAGAATTTGCTCCATAATAAGAAGCAGTAATGACAGCAGAAATGGATCGAACAATGGCATATTTTTGTTCTGTAATATCTGCAGGCTTTCTCTACATTATCTAATTAGACTATTTAATTAATGGTTTGCCATAATAAATGTCATTACAATGTTCACTAATTATTTTGATATTAAATATTGTTTCAATATATTATTAGTAAAATTTGACAAGATTGAATTTGTTGGTCGCCATTGCTCCCGGCTCCATAGATTCGAGTTGATTCTCGAACCCAACGAATATTTTATTTCAAATTATCATCATTTTCATCGTCAAGATCCTGATAGTGTTTTCAACTGATTGTATTTGACGTTTAATAATATCTACTGGCTTTCACTGAACACCAACTAATTGCAAGTGCCAAAAATATTGCAAGACTCCATATTGTTAATGATTTATCAACCATTTGCAGGTTATTTAAAGCCAGCAAATAATTTTAGATTGTAAGAATCTTTTGAGATAATAATTATTGAGTAATACAATTCTTAAAACAATAGCTGTTGGGGGAGAAAACGTGAATTCATACCTAATCAAAATTTGATAAACAAAAAAATTATGGGAATAAAAAACGAGGGATTAATTCTATCTTACAATCAATGTATAAACCTATTCCACACTTTGTAACGAAGCTACTTTCAATACATTTCTAGTCTAGAGGATGTAAATAAATCTAAAAGAGATTATTTTGCAGCTAATCTCTATTTCATTGACTCGTTAATTCGTTGTCTACGGTTTATGATCACTTTGCAGGTTATTTAAAGCCAGATTTTTGTAAGTCTCTAAAAAGTTTTTGTAAGTGCCTAAAAAAGAACTACAAAGAAATGTATACTTACAATCAGAAAAAAGTCTTGACGTAAGAGATATACGGATCGAGCACGAAGGTTGAGAATACTATGGATAGAACATGTGTGTAGAGAAAAAAAGATTTGACGAAAATTATGAACTACAAGAAAATGTATACTTACAATCAGAAAGAGTCTTGACGCATAGGATATACGGATCGAGCAAAAAAGGCTGAGAATACTACGAATAGAGCATGTGAGTAGGGAAAAAGATTTAAGGAAAAGATGAATTAAAAGAAATGTATACTTACAATCAGAAAGAGTCTTGACGCAACAGATATACGGATAGAGCAAAGATGTCTGAGAATAATATGGATAGATCATGTCAGTAGAGAAAAAAGATTTAAGGAAAAGATGAACTACATGGAAATATATACTTACAATCAGAAAGAGTCTTGACGCAACAGATATACGGATAGAGCAAAGATGTGCAGGGAATAATATGGATAGATCTTGTCAGTAGAGAAAAACATTTAAGGAAAAGATGAACTACATGGAAATGTATACTTACAACCAGAAAGAGTCTTGACGCAACAGATATACGGATCGAGCAAAGATGTGCTGGGAATAATATGGATAGATCATGTCAGTAGAGAAAAAGATTCAAGGAAATGATGATCTACAAGAAAATGTTTACTTACAATCAGAAAGAGTCTTGACGCAACACATATACGGATCGAGCATTGATGTGCTGGGAATAATATGGATAGATCATGTCAGTAGAGAAAAAGATTTAAGGAAAAGATGATCTACATATAAATGTATACTTACAATTAGAAAGAGTCTTGACGCAACACATATACGGATCAAGCAAAGATGTGCTGGGAATATTATAGATAGATCATGTCAGTAGATAAAAAGATTTAAGGAAAAGATGAACTACATGGAAATGTATACTTACAATCAGAAAGAGTCTTGACGCAACAGATATACGGATCGAGCATTGATGTGCTGGGAATAATATGGATAGATAATGTCAGTAGAGAAAAAGATTTAAGGAAAAGATGAACTACATGGAAATGTATACTTGCAATCAGAAAGAGTCTTGACGCAACAGATATACGGATCGAGCATTGATGTGCTGGGAATAATATGGACAGATCATGTCAGTAGAGAGAAAGATTTAAGGAAAAGATGATCTACATGGAAATGTATACTTACAATCAGAAAGATAGTCCTTGTAATTAACTAAAAAGATTTAAGGAAAAGAAGAAGTATAAATATATGTTTACTTATAATCAAAATGGATCTTTAATTGCCAGAGATAGAGGTCGACCGCCACATGCTGGACATTATAAACAAAGAATGTAAAACATGAATAGGATTTAAGAAAAATAGGACCAAAATGAAAATTAATATGCATACCCAGAAAGAGCATTGAAACAACATAGATATGAGTCTACCTACGAAAATAATATGGCATATTTTAGTGCAGTGGTTCAGAACATCAAAGTTGTGTGTCAGCGGTATAGATTAAACGTTATCCGGTAGTAGTAATGCAAAATATCGTTTGATATTAAAATATGTTCGAAGCATTAGAATACTATTCCGTGTGTCATACATGAAAATTCAACATTGGGCATTCATTGTCGATTGCCGAAAATTTAGAGAGTGTCCAATGGATAGAAGATATTTGTTTGAGAGAACAAGTTTCGAGCAGCAATAGATAACTGTCAAGCCTGAAAATGAAGAAAACGTCGAAAATGTATAGCTACCGGAAATATACATTGGAGTCGGATAGTTTCTTTACTAATCGGGATTATTGTGCTCAATGTAGCCATTGAATTTTCCTTGGCAAAGTGATCATCGTTTTTGGAGCGTCCTTCGGATAACTGTTGTTTTTTTCACACCAGTACCGTTTGACGGTACTTACAGCAAAGCCATGTTCAATATTCTCAATAGAAAAGCACCTACGTCCAGTAATCTTTATCCTTATTTGGATCATTAGATTTTTTTAAGTTGTTTTTTTTTTTAATATTTCAAAGACATTTCCACCTGTATTATCTAGTGACTTTCACTGAAGATCAAATGAGATCAAGTCTTCTCAGTGCCCCAGCACCTTCCTCAGTATTCTGTATCATTAATATTTACTGTCAGTAACGTCTCATGGATTTCTGTAAAGATTAAATAAGAGCATGTCTTCTCAATGTCCCAGAACTCTCCTCAATATTCTTTATTATTATTTTAACCATTGACTTATTCTATCAGTGGTATCTGGTGTATTTTACTGGAGATGAAATGACAGCAATTATTCTATTCTCAGTGCTTTTTTATTATTATTATTATAATCATCGATATTTACTGCCAGTATTATATCATGGATTTCTGTAAAGACTAAATAAGAGCAAGCCTTCTCAATGCTCCAGGACTCTCCTCAGTATTTTTATTATTATTTTAATCATTGACTTTTTCTATCAGTGGTATATGGTGTATTTTACATGAGTTGAAATGACAGCAAGTATTCTATTATCAATGTTGTTTATTACTATTTTCATTATTGAATCTTCTCACCAGTTATATCTGGTGGTTTTTACTTAAGATTAAATGAGAGAAATTTCCTCAATATTGTTTATCATTGACCTTTCCTATCACAACTTCATATGAAGTCTCTACTGACTTTTC
This sequence comes from Acanthosepion lycidas, assembly GCA_963932145.1. NCBI lineage: Eukaryota > Metazoa > Mollusca > Cephalopoda > Sepiida > Sepiidae > Acanthosepion > Acanthosepion lycidas. The sequence goes on from OZ010605.1 coordinate 28,787,916, forward strand.
TTATCGTTACGCACGTATTTTTGAAAGTAGCAACGAATGATTAGTGCTTTCTAGTAAACATTCAAGGACCACGCAACCCTGGGTGTCATTGTCCAGTATTTAATATTTTATCAGTTTTTCCCGAGATGTACTAAACCGCGAGAAAATAAATTATAAACAATTAATATTTAATTCAAATAACAAGAATATTTGCTGATCTTGCTAATATCACGATCTTCAAGAATTTTTTTTTTTTAATTCCCATAGTTTTAATTATTTTTATCTTTTTTTTTTCCCTGTATGCTTGTCTTCATTCTGCTTTTCTACCAATTCAATTCTTCACTTCTTTCCGTTTCTTCTTCACACCTTCTTCAATTCTGTATTATTTTTTTATCTTTTCTTCCTTAATGTTCCTTTCTGCTGTCTGTTAATTTTTTCTTCATTCTCTCTCATTTTTCTCTTTTCTTCCCCGCCATTTATTTCCTATCTTATTGCTTCCCGCCTATTATTTTTGCACCAACCTAATAAATCTTTATTTCACCTTATACCTTCGCCTCCTTCCTTCTTAGTCTTACCATTGCCTGTTGTCACTATTCTTTGAATCTTTCCGTTTTTTTCTTCCTATTATATTCCTCTGTCTCTTTTTTCTTTTTTTTTTATTTTCCTTCCTTTTCTTTCTTCCTACTCTTTCTTTATCTTTCTTTCTTCGGTTATTTTTCATTCTGTCTTTCTTTCTTTTTCTCTTTTTTTCTTACTCTCTCTTTTTTCTTTCTTTTTATACCTTTTTTTTAACTGAATCTCTTCCTTCTCTTCACCTTATCCTCTCTTTGCTTCTGGGTTTTCATTCTGTCTTTTCAGTTTTCATACTCTGCTGCTTTCTCTTTTATTTCCCCTTCCATCCTTCCCCTTCTTATTTTCTCTAAACATTTCTTTCTTTCTGTCATCCACTCCGAAAATTCGATCTTTTCTTTCTTTTCACTTCCATAGTTCTTCCCCACCTCCCTGGTACGTTCCTCGAATTGTTCTAGTCTTCTATCTCTACATTAGCCTTTCTTTTTAGACTTTCATTTTTTTTCTTTCAAAGTTCCAAATTTACTTTGTTTCTCTTCATTTCTTCTTTTCTCCTCTAATTTTTCACCAATTCAAAAATCCTTATTCGAATTGTCTTTTCTCCCTTAATTCTCTGCATTCATTTACTTTTATTTTTCCAAGATATTCTTCCTTATTACATGCTCCAGAAATTGAAACTGGCTCTTCGTGATGTACAGTCAGTTATGGGCCATGCATGATACATGCTTAAGCGATCATTTATCTTTCGATACATGTCTGACGAGGTAGATTTTTTCCTGCTGTAGGGTGCTATTTTCTTTCTGTTATAGATAAGTTGCCATCCAAGCCTATAGAACCAGTTCTGTCCGGCTGTTTACACATGGGTTGGCAGAAGATGTAGATTCATAGCTTTCCCGAGGTTATTAGCAGGTAAGCGAATGTAAAGTATTCGAGTGGAATTCGAACTCTGCTCTCCGGTTCCTCAAGCGGAGCCGCTATCCATTGTTACATACACCTATTAGGTTGGTGCAAAAATAATGACGGCTTTTGACGTTAAAAATACGTCAAAAACCGTCATTATTTTTGCACCAACCTCATACTTCATTTCTTTTCTTTTTTCATACTAAACTCTATCGCTTCTTCCTCCAATCGTAAATGCTTTATTAGAACTGTTCTTTACTTCAGTTTGTTTGTCCTTTATACTTTGACTTTGTTTGTTTTTTCATTTTGATTTCTTTCGTGCTTCCTTTTTCTTTAATTTTTCCTCTACTAATCTTTTATTAGGTTGGTGCAAAAATAATGTCGTTTTCTCACATAGTAACATATGTCAGAAAACGATGTTATTTTTGCACCAACCCAATATTTCTTCTTTCAACACTTTTAATACGTCTTAATCCTTTCTTTTCATTCTTCTATTCATTCGTATCTTCCACTGTAAATCCTTTCCATACCTTTATTCTTTATCCTTCGACGTCTTTATTACTGTTTTCATTCGTTTCTTCGCAACAACTCTCCACTTTTTGTCTGACAAATTTTCCTCCGTTCTTTAGTATATTTTTATATTCTTCGTATTTTCTTTCTCTTTTCTTTATCGCAAACGACTTTCCATTTTATTCTTACTCTTCATTTCCCTTTGGTTCACTTTACCTTTCATGTAATTCTCCCATTTATCGAGTACTTTCTGAATTTTACACATTTTTTTTCTCTCCTTCTTTGATATAAAGAGTATATAGCATCCTGCCAAAATATACCTATTTTTTTTTTTATTCTTTTCTCATTCTTACCTACTATAACAGATAAGCTCTTGGGAGTCTGTCAAGATATGTTCTTAGCGAACAAAACTCTCTTTTTGTCCAAATATCGCATCTAATTAAGCCTGTCGCATCGCACCGACGTCCGTAGCCTTTCCCGCCAAAACGATAGCTAATTACCCGCCAAAACCGGACAGTTTCCCGCGCAATCGCTGAAGTCCTCAATAATTGAGTTCACCAGTTTTTGTGCCCGCCTCGACGTCCATTGCCGTTGTTGTGTAAATAATTTTACCGGAAGCACAATGATTTTTGTATCTTTATGCGTTCACCGTTATTTTCGCGTAGAGTGTCGAGTTGCTTGTTGATTGCAATGTGTCAAACGACTAGATATACAATTACACACGCAAAAACACACACACACACATGCACACACAAATAAGCAGATGTCTATACTTAAACAGATGTACTTACTTTCTGTCTGTTCACCTTTAGTTAACAATAATTTACGAATTTTTTACACACACATACACACACAAACACACACACACACGCATATATATATATATATATATATATATATATATATATATATATATATATATATATGTATATAGGTCGAGAGCCAGAGGTTTCGCAAGCAACTCTTGAGTATTAAATTGCAAGTGAACTGACTTCAATTCTAAATGAGATAAATAGATAGATAGATAGATAGAAAGATGTGAAAAAACTTCTTACTGTCAAAATGAATTGCTTGAACTAATTGCACGATTATTATCATCATCATTATTATTATTATTATTATTATTATTATATATATATATATATATATATATATATATATATATATATATATATATATATACATATATATATATAGTTGTGGACAACTATATATATATAAGAACATCGTAATTGATCGTAATGAATGGAAGACTACATGCTGCAATGGCATCAAGAACAACGCAGCATCAAACATTGTCAAGCTTCGTCAAACTAGGGAAAGGAATAAAATATCTGCTGCTGTTCCAGACATATACTCCAAGAATCCACAATCTGTGGACTTCTTTGCAAATCACTAGCAGGACTGAAATGTCACTTGCAACTCACACACAAGGTTAAATAAACAAAGTTGTCGAAACCGACGAGAGAGTCCATATATATATATATATATATATATATATAGTTGTTGACAGAATTATTCACGCCCTGATAATTACAACTAATGCGTAATATCTCAAAATTTTATGGAGTCTTAATCTGTATAATGAATATAATGGATTTGAAAAAATGTGCATTGATAGTCACGACAAAATCTTTATTTATTGTCAAGCAATAATACAAAAAATAATTTAATATAAGACAAACATATTGATTGACCCTCTTGCTTCAATAATCAATTTTGTAACCTTTATTCATGATTATTACTTTTAATGATCTTTGATAGTTTCTTACAAGGCCTCTATACACTCTGATAGGGATTTTGCTCCATTCTTTCTTGTCACTATCATCTAGTTCCTTCGAAGGATTTTTTTCCCTTGTCCATAAATTTTCAACCGGTTTTAAGCCATGACATTGTGCAGGGTGTACCAACACCTTAATTTCGCTGTCATATAATATTTTGTAAAAATTAGTTTTGTGTCTTTCGGGTTATTGTCATGTTGAAACATCCAGTAACGCCCCAAAGACAGCTTTCGGACACTTTTTTATATCATTATTAAGAATAGCCAAATACGTCTCTTAATACCCTGTACTATCACCAGTTCTCCTGATCCAGAAGTAGCAACACATCCATATAAGCAGAATGACCCATAATCTTTCTTAATTGTAGGGAAGGTATTTGGGGGGTTGTGAGCTTCATTCATTTTTCTCCTTACATAGCCTGAGTTCATGCGATCAAATAATGCTAGTAAGGTTTCATCTGAGCATAAAACAGAATTCCAATATTCACTTCCATGTTCTAGATGGCGTCTACCGTAAGCTAATCTGCATTTAAAGTGTTTAACATTAAGCAAACGAGTATTCCTTCGTTGACAAGTTCGAAGTTCTCCACGATTGAAAATCTAGTGATATTCTTTGTCCATACATTTACCCCAGTGCCTTTACATCAATGACAATGTCCTTTGATGATAAGTGATGATTCTTCGAGACACCTCAAAAAATTTCCTTTTCCATTCTCTCAGATATTAAACGTTTTCTGCCAGTATTAAATTTATTCTCAACACAGTGAGTCTTAATATACTTCTTGATAATGCGTTGAATTTTCGACCTAGGAACATTTAATAGCATGAAAATGTTGTATATTCATCACCTTGTTTGTACGCATCAATTATAATCATTCAGAGCTTCTGTTCAAGTTCAGCCGTCTTTGCTACAGTTGTAGAAAGGATCAGTTATCGCTGTACGTGGCGCTTAGATAGTATCTTCATTAACTTTTAGAATCTTATGGAATCAAGACAATACTATTTCATTTTCAAAGTGTGTTCGTATTAAATGACAAATTACGAAAACGAAACATTACAATTTCCAGAGAGCAATATTATTTCAATAAAGTAGGGGCGAATAATTTTGGACTGTATCAATTTTTAGGAAAATCTGTAACTATGAATATGATAGATCGAAAATTCTAAACATTTCATGAATTATTCAAAACTACCCCTGGAATAAACTATTTATGGTAAACTAAATAAATACTTGCAAATATTCGCATTTGCTTAGAAAATGTGAAAATATTCAATGGTGAGTGGGTGAATAATTCTAGATAGATAGATAGATAGATAGATAGATAGATAGATAGATAGATACTTTGGTATGGATGCGAACCAGCGCATTCATGCACATAATCACACCCATATGTATAATTAAGCGCAGGGTGCACCTCAGTGTGGTGAAATGGTTAGCAATCTGCCTTGCTAGAATAATTACGACAGATTAGTGAGTTCGATCCTCACTGGGTGCCACATACATTCGGCCTTGTGCTGCATCTAAGCTATGCTGAGAAAATCCTTTTGGGCACCTCGACGTGGTGTAATGGTTAGAAACCTTGTGTTGCTAGATCAGTTACGACTGTGTAGTGAGTTCGATCCTAACTGGGTACCCCATACTTTCGGCCTTGTGCCACACCTAAGCTACGCTTGGAAAATCATACATAATTAAACGCAGATGTACACACACAGAAATTAGTTGAATTGAGAATGGATAAGGCGCAAAACAGTTCTGCATATCTATAGACACCCATTTGGGCGCCCGGTTGCGGTGAAATGGTTAGCAAGGTCTTCTCACTAGAACAATTACGAATGAAGAGTGAGTTCGACCCTCATCGGGTACCCCATACATTCGACCATGGGTCACATCTAAGCTACATTTGGAAAATCACTATCTACGGAGCCCACTGTATGCCGAGATCGGCGATTATCGATAAACCTGTAACTCTTTTCTCAGCAGAGAACTAGATCCTAAAGGCGACATTTCCATGATGGAATAAACGATGTAGTTTTGATTACTGCCGGGTGGCAAAATTTTCTTCAGTATGACTTTTCTACCTAGACTAGCTGTTATTAATTTCAATCTTTAATAAAATAAAAGTATTTGAACCACAAACACGTGTAGCCACAAAAAATAACATTTTTAGTAAAGAGACATAAATGTATCACGCGCGTACGCGCACACACACATACATATGTATATATGAAGAAAAATATACGGAAAAAACAAACAAAAATCCTAATATGCAATTATGCTGTTTTAATGTTAATATAATGTCAACGTCGGACGTTTCAGCCCAGTAGACCATCCTCAGGAATATAATATAATATAATGTCCGACGTTGACATTATATTAACATTAAAACAGCATAATTGCATATTAGGATTTTTGTTTGTTTTTTCCGTATATTTTTCTTCATACTGTCGGATCTATATCCATATATTTGCTTACATATATATATATATATATATATATATATATATATATATATATATATATATATTATGGTTGGTGTAAAAAATAATAACGTAATAATGTCGTTTTTTGACGTTAAAAATACGTAAAAAACGACATTATTACGTCATGATTTTGCACCAACCAATATATATATATATATATATATATATATATATATATATATATATAGATAGATAGATAGATAGATAGATAATATTAGTGGTAAATATACATATATATGCAAAATCCACAGGTGCATATACAGACATGTATATTTTTTAAATAAAACAAAAAATTCCGAGAGGATAGTATCCAGGTAGAACTCAATGTCCAGGACAGAGTAAGGATATAATAATAAGGCTTAAACACTAATATTCCATGGTCATAATGTATTCCATTGGAATCGTAAATACGATCCAATTAATCAGACCTACAAATTCAAAAATTTTGAATTTGCAGGTCTGATGAATTGGATCGTATTTACGATTCCAATGGAATACATTATGACCATGGAATATTAGTGTTTAAGCCTTGTTATTATATATATATATATATATATATATATATATATATATATATATATATATATATATATATATATATAATTTTACATGGTAAGCGTAATGTAGGCCGTCCTTGCTTACACTTCAAGGACAAACTAAAATATAATTTAAATGCTGCAACCATCCCTAAAGAGGAGTTCGAACTCGCTGTTGAGAACCAAGCAAACTGGAGAAACACTTGCCATTAAGGAATAACTAACTTTGAAAAGAATCGTCTCAATCATCTGAGAGATTTGAGGACCAACATTAAATCACAGCTCAATACATCAGCTTCTCCCTCGTGTGAACTTGTTTGCAAATCCCCGTGCAGTAATGTTTTCTCATATGAGACAAACATAAAAACTGATCTGAAAGACAAGATAGTCCAACGAAAAAAGAGTATTATATATATATATATATATATATATATATATATATATATATATATATATATATATATATATATTTGAATAAAAACAGACCACTTTAAGGTTCCATGTAATAAGTTATTACCCGACACCCTTTTAAAGGCTCTGGATAATTAGACTTTACTTCCAAAGCTTGAAATGAAAAATGAAAAGAAATTTACACATTTTGACGTGCCGTATTAAGCATATGTAAATTAACGAAGTGAAGTAGTGAGGGGGAAGAGAAGACATGAGTGAGTTAAATGTACCATTTCATTGAGCTCTCTGGATATCATCCTCCTTGGGTCTACCGATGCGGATTACCTAGTTTTGCATAAACTAAATATATATATATATATATATATATATATATATATATATATATATATATATATATATATATATATATATATCAAATATGTGGTGGAGTTCAATTTATATGACAATGAATCATTCATGAAAAAGTAGATTAGCAAAGTTAAAGGTATAAAATGACGAAAGCACTTCGCTAACAGAATTTTGAATGTTCATTAACTTAAAAATCACTCGATGGATGTTATGATCCTTGTTTTTTAAAAATTATAAGCCGTATAAGATCTTTCTTTAATACGCAAGTACTTTCAACTTTACATTCAGTCATCTTCAGGCATGGAAATTATTTTGTTTTTGGTAAAATTCAAGTAGCTTCCCAGACAAAAAATATAATGCGAATCGAAACATGTTTTTTTTTGTTTTTTTTTTGTTTATTGTGTTGTTGTTAACGGATACAAACTTTTGGACCATGCAGTCGCAAAACTAAGGTTGAATTTTTTTTCAATATTTAAATGAATGCGTTTTTTTTTTTGCTAATATGTCAATTTGAGAATATTTTTGTTGTAAAAGTTTATCAGTCAATGTTTCATGAGTTAAATTGTTCAATAAATACATATTATGCAGATTGTGATTTTTAAAAACAAGGATCATAACATTCATCGAGTTATTAGAAGGTTAATGCACCTTTAAAATTTTGTTAGCGAAGGGATTTCGCCATTTTATATCATTAACTTTACTAATTTACTTTCTGTATGAAAGATACATTGTAACACACACACACACACACACCCACACACACACACACACACACATATATATATATATATATATATATATATATATATATATTATATATATATATATAAATCTACCAGTAAAAATGAATTTTCTTATTGCTATATTTGTACAAAAAAGGCACAACCTTAAAATTTAAATTCAAACTCAGCGTTGCGACCGCACGTTCCAAAACAATAACACATTTCTCATAGCATTTATTCGGATTACATCTGTATTTTCGTTGTCCTCTTATTACCGAGTAGTAAAACAAGAACAAAATCTATTTCCATACCTGACGATGTCTGTAGGAACGGGCTAAAGCTTGTGTAAAAAATTAAAAAGACCTTATGCAACTGGAATTTATAAACAGGGACCATATCATTCATATACAGGTTCGGGGTTGGTGTATCTTATTTATGTATTTGCGACGATGCATTCTCGCCATTTAAATCATTAACCTATATATTTGTTTTTTATGAATGATTCATGAATTTATATGTATATATATATATATATATATATATATATATATATATATATATATATATATATACTAAAGAAAACCCAACTACATTAGAAGAAGAGAAACTAGTGAGACCTAACTGCCAATCGTGCAGCACGCTTAAATTAATGCAGTCGAACTACCAAGGGAGAAAATTTACCACGACAATCGGCATGAAAATAATTACAGAAAAAAAAAGTGAAGCAAGGTAAGAAAGTGACTAACGACGATATGCCAAATCAGGACCAATTACATTACAGACCATTCTTTAAATGTTGGCAAAATCTCGAAATATAGAGTAGGATCACCAGATCTGTTACCATAGCAATATTCAATGCACGGACGAATGGTAGATTTATAAATGTGTAAGATAGATTCTGACGAGAATCATTGTCTGCAGGTTAACAACAGTTCAACTGCCTGAAGGTATTAAAAACTTACATCACTCTCCAGTTAAACAATAATTAAAGGTCATTTTCTAAAGCAGTTGCCTGTTTTACTTTGTTAAACTTATCCAACCTATTGGAATTAATAATAAGGCGGGAATAAGTATAAATACCTCGTTTGGAAGTGATAACATCGTGATGGTTGTTGATGATAATAGGAAACAACGTTGGTCCTAGGGGACACCGCATTAATGTGAAATGATGCAGAAGCGCGTCTGTTCTACTCAGAATTCATTACACGATTAGATAAGAATGATTGGATTAAGGCAAATATTCGTCCAGAGATTCCATGGATCTTGCGCATGTGGAGAAGCACAGCATATCAAACCCTTTCGAATGTCTTCGAAATATCTAAAGCCATAGAGTATTTTGATATTCTCAACTAATATTTGTCTTATATGGATAATTCCATTTCGGTCGTTCTAAAAGTGTTGGCCGAGGGTATGACTGGTGACAGGTCAATTTAATGCCTCGTTCCGAATAGCAGTCATACATGACGTCAGGTTGATCCATTTCAAATGGCCAGCGTCGTAAGAAATGTCAATATGCAGTCATAGAATTTAAAACTACGACACAAATACCATATAGATTCTTGATAATGAATGCGAAATTCGAAATTAATTGAACAGAAGTAACAAAATATGAAACTCAGACAGTTTATCCACAACTACGAACACAATACTCAAGACTTAGACTGAAAAGTCGAAAGGCAACATAAAAAAAAATTAATAGAGATTGTCGGGCCTTCTTAAACAAATTTATATATATATATATATATATATATATATATATATATATATATATATATATATATATATATATATATAAAACAAGTTAGAAAAAACGAGCACATAAAGAAACATCATATGATTTAACCCGCGGTACAACAAAACATAGGAAAATATTGATTACGCTTATTAAATATTCATTAAATTTATTAAATATTCATTAAATTTATTAAATATTCATTAAATCACTTAAATATCCATAAAGCTTATACATATACACTTCCATCCGTTAAACACTCTCAAATCACCTACAGTTACAGAAAAGAACATGACAAGAATACTAAAAATTTTAACAAAAACAGCAACCAAACAATCATCCACACAAATCAGACCCAGGGCAGACAGTCAATGTCCCTTAAACGACAATTGCGTTGCAAACACTATAATATACCAAGCCACTGCAAAAAAAAGCAAATAAAGAAGAAAGAATATGCATAGGGAAAATTGAATGACATAGGAAGCAGAAGCACTCCGAAAATAAAATATCCCTTAATAATAAATAAGCGAACAGGGCATGCATTTTTAAACATATATGGAAAATAAAAAAAAAATATCATGGAAAATATGGAAAAAAGCATCAGGCTAAAAAAATGAATTCAAAAACTGTAAAATTTGTCTGGAGGAAAAAATAGCAATAATCAACTTCCCAGACTAATACAAATTACTAAATAAGCAATCAGAATTTATCTGAATAAATCTAAAAATAAAAGCGAAGTGGTTTTTAAGCATCACCAAGAAAAATTCAAACATAAGCACTATATTCAATGCAGATAACGTAACATATCTGTGGCCAAGGACACATTCCAAAAGCTAAGGAGAGTACTACGAGATGGGAGGATATCTTTGTAAACAAAGAAAAGAATACCGAACTGTTACGTGACGTCTTTTCTTCTTTGCAAATGTTAAACGATTTCCTCAACGATAAAGAAGAGACTTGAGGCGAGGAAATGTGTTTCTACAGAACGATGCTAAGGATAAGAAGTGTAAATAGATTGGAAGCGTCATGACAGAGGACGGTACGTGTGAAACTGAGTCCTGAAGAATTATGGGGATGGCCAAAGACAAATTCTAAAAGTTAAGGAGAGTACTACGACATAGGAGGATATCTTTGGTAAGAAAGAAAAGATTACCGCACTGTTACGTGACGTCTGTTCTTCTTTGCAAATGTTGAACGATTTCCTCATCGATAAAGAGGACTCTTGAGGCGAGGAAATGTGTTTCTACAGAACGATTCTATAGATAATAAGTGTAAATACCTTGGAAGCGTCTTGACAGAGGAAGATACGTGCGATAATCAGTTCCGTAGAATTATGGGGATGACCAAGGACACATTCCAAAAGCTGAGCCTGCTACGAGATAGGAGAATATTTTTGGTAACACAGAAAAGAATACCGAACTGTTACGTGACGTCTGTTCTTCTTTGCAAATGTTGAACGATTTCCTCAAAGATAAAGAGGACTCTTGAGGCGAGGAAATGTGTTTCTACAGAACGATTCTATAGATCAGAAGTGTAAATAGCTTGGAAGCGTCTTGACTGAGGAAGATACGTGCGACACTGAGTTCCGTAGAATTATCCGGATGGCCAAGGACACATTCCAAAAGCTGAGGCTGCTATAAGAGAGGAGGATATCTTTGGTAACAAAGAAAAGAATACCGAACTGTTACGCGACGTCTGGCCTTCTTTGCAAATGTTGAACGATTTCCTCAATGATAAAGAAGAGACTTGAGGCGAGAAAATGTGTTTCTACAGAACGATGCTAAAGTTTAAGAACGGCAAATAACTTGGAAGCGTCTTGACAGAGGACGGTAAGTACGATACTGAGATCCGTAGAATTAAGGGCATGGCCAAGGACACATTCCAAAAGCTAAGGAGAGTACTACGAGATAGGAGGATATCTTTGGTAAAAAAAGAAAAGAATACAGTACAGTTACGTGACTTCTGTTCTTCTTTGCAAATGTTGAACGATTTCCTCAACGATAAAGAAGAGACTTGAGGCAAGGAAATGTTTTTCTACAGAACGATGCTGAGGATTAGAAGTGTAAATTACTTGGAATCGTCTTTACAGAGGAAGGTACGTGCGATACTGTGTTCCGTAGAATTATGGGGATGGCCAAGGACACATTCCAAAAGCTAAGGAGATTACTACGAGATAGGAGGATATCTTTGGTAAAAAAGAAAAGAATACAGTACAGTTACGTGACTTCTGTTCTTCTTTGCAAATGTTGAATGATTTCCTCAACGATAAAGAAGAGCTTTGGAGCGAGGAAATGAGTTTCTACAGAACGATTCTAAGGATAAAAAGTGTAAATAGCTTGGAATCGTCTAGACAGAGGACGTTAGGCGCGATAGTGAGTTCGGTAGAATTATGGGGACGGCCAAGGACACATTCCAAAACTTAAGGAGGCTACTACGTGATAGGGGGTATCTTTGGTAAAAAATAGAATACCGAGCACTTACGTAACCTCTGTCCTTCTTTACAAATGTTGGACGATTTGCTCAACGATAAAGAAGAGACTTGAGACAAGGAAATGTCTTTCCACAGAACGATGCTAAGGATAAGAAGTGTAAATTGCTTGGAATCGTCTTTACAGAGGAAGGTACGTGCGATACTGAGTTCCGTAGAATTATGGGGATGGTCAAGGACACATTCCATAAGCTAAGAAGAGTACTACGAAATAAGAGGATATCTTTGGTAACAAAGAAAAGAATACCTAACTGTTACGTGACGTCTTTTCTTCGCAAATGTTGAACGATTTCCTCAACGATAAAGAAAAGACTTGAGGCGAGGAAATGTCTTTCTACAGAACGATGCTAAGGATAAGAAGTGTAAATACCTTGGAAGCGTCTTGACAGAGGACGGTACGTGCGATACTGTGTTCCGTAGAATTATGGGGATGACCAAGGACACATTCCAAAAGCTAAGGAGGCTACTACGAGATAGGAGGATATCTTTGGTAAAAAAGAAAAGAATGCCGAACACTTACGTGACGTCTTTCCTTCTTTGCAAATGTTGAACGATTTCCTCAACGATAAAGATTAGACTTGAGGCGGGGAATGTGTTTCTACAGAACGAAGCTAAGGATAAGAAGTGTAAATACCTTGGAAGCATCTTGACACAGGACTTTATGTGCGATACTGAGATCCGTAGAATTATGGGGATGGCTAAGGACACATTCCAAAAGCTAAGGAGAGTACTACTACGTAGGAGAATATTTTTGGTAACACAGAAAAGAATACCGAACTGTTACGTGACGTCTGTTCTTTTTTGCAAATGTTGAACGTTTTCCTTAACGATAAAGAAGATACTTGAGGCGAGGAAATGTGTTTCTACAGAACGAAGCTAAGGATAAGAAGTGTAAATACCTTGGAAGCATCTTGACACAGGACTTTATGTGCGATACTGAGATCCGTAGAATTATGGGGATGGCTAAGGACACATTCCAAAAGCTAAGGAGATTACTACTACGTAGGAGAATATTTTTGGTAACACAGAAAAGAATACCGAACTGTTACGTGACGTCTGTTCTTTTTTGCAAATGTTGAACGTTTTCCTCAACGATAAAGAAGAGACTTGAGGCGAGGAAATGTGTTTCTACAGAACGATGCTAAGGATACCATGGACCGAACGTGTGAGTAACGATGAGATCTTAGAGAGGTTGCAAAATGGGAGGTGGCTTATACTTAACATCATGAAGAGGCAGGTGAAATCTCTCTGTCACATAATGAGGATGCAGGGTCTGGAGAATCTTATACTCACGGATCGAATAGAGGGAAAGAGAGACAAAGGAAAATAACCCCTGACATATCTGTCAGACTTAAGCAAGTGGATGACAGAAGGTCGTTCGAGGGAGGAAGCAGAGGGAATGTACTTGTTGAGAGTTTCAAGGGATAGACGGAGGTGGAGAACCATTATTTCCTACATCCTGAAAATCCATGGCACATAAAAAAAGGATGTCTCAGGGTAATTTGACATATAACCGTTGATGTCTACCCAATAAAATTATAATACCTGCCCTTACTAAACATAATGTATCATTGGTCAGCATGTATAAATAATCGGGCCACCCAGCAACACAACAGAACTGACGACAAGCTCTATGCCAGATATTAAGCACTTTTACCTATAAATATGGCTTACCGTGTCCTGTACGTTCATCGAAGTTATGTAACTCTGAGCCTGCTCAATATCTAGATGGGAAACCGCTTGCGAAAACCAGGTGCTCCAGATGTGTGGGTGGTATAATGGCGCGATTTTTTGCATTCGGAGTCAAGTTCTTATTTCAGTTGTGTTCGTTATATTCACTTACACGCAAATAACCTTGGATACAGGTATGAATCCACGTCTTCTCTCCCCCAGATATGGATTAATTAGTAAGACCTCTTTCAGTAAAACCGTTATTATCTCCAAACAAATTGCGTGCAATATGTTTAGATGTACAGTATTTACATTATGCGGACTATTGTCCTCATCTTTGTCGCCATATTTGTCACAACGTTTCGGCCGTTGTACGCTCCGGCCTTCTTCAGGTGGTTGGAATTTCGAACTGAACCCTTTATTTCGGTCCCTGGTGTAGATTGTTCTAGTTCAACGTGCCACGTTTATGGGGATGGCTAAGGACACATTCCAAAAGCTAAGGAGAGTACTACGAGATAGGAGGTTATCTTTGGTAATAAAGAAAAGAATACCGAACTGTTACGTGACGTCTGTCCGTTAAGGACACATGGCACAGTGGATAAAGGCGTCGGTTAGATCCAGTGACAGACCTAAAGAGTGTGACTTTCAGAGGGAAAATTAGCAGGAGATAACTGATAACTGACATCTATCAAACGTGGCACGTGGAACTAGAACAGTCTACCCCAGGGACCGAAATAAAGGGTTCAGTTCGAAATTCCAACCACCTGAAGAAGGCCGGAGCGTACAACGGCCGAAACGTTGTGACAAATATGGCGACAAAGATGAGGACAATAGTCCGCATAATCTAAATACTGTACATAATACCTCATCTCAGAAATATAGACAGACTATGTTTAGATGTTTCATTAAATATCCCATAGAGGTTAATAAGCCACTAAACAAAAACAATCACCCAACCAAACGATAAATATAACATGCATTTGACCACTATTGTTATTATATATATATATATATATATATATATATATATATATATATATATATATATATATATATATATATATATATAGTGTTCCAAAAGAACAGACGAAAGCTTGTAAAAACTAAAAATGCCCTTATGAAACTAGAATTTATAAACAGTGATCATATCATTCATATACACGTTCGGGGTTAGTGTAACTTATTGAAATTATTTGCGAAGATGTATTCTTGGCATTTAAATCATTAACTTCTATATTTGTTTTTTGTATGAATGATTCATGTAATTATAAATTTAACTGCGCCTATAATCGAAATTAAAATAACTGATCCAACGTGCAACTTTTGGATAATAAGTGTGACCTTCCTGTAATTATTGAACAATATAGTTCATGCCACATTGACGGAAAACCTAGCAGCACAAAAAAATTATCTTATTACTATATATGTACAAAAATGCACAACCTTAAAATTTAAAATTCAAACTCAGTGTTGCGACCGCACGATCCAAAATAATAACACATTTCTCATAGCATTTTTCGGATTACATCTATATTTTCGTTGTCCTCTTATTACCGAGAAGTAAAAAACAAGAACAAATCTATTTCCATACCTGAGGATGTCTGTAGTAACAGACGAAAGCTTGTAAAAAGTTAAAAAGACCGTATGAGACTGGAATTTATAAACAGGGATCATATCTTTCATATACAGGTTCGGGGTTAGTGTAACTTATTTAAATTGTTTGCGAAGATGTATTCTCGCCATTTAAATCATTAACCTCTATATTTGATTTTTGTATGAATGATTCATGAAATTATAAGTTGAACAGCACCAATAATCGATATATATATATATATATATATATATATATATATATATATATATATATATATATATATATATATATATATATATATATATTAAAACACGGGTCAAACATACAGAAAATATTCACTACAATTTAAAATAAAAATATGATTAATGTAAAAACAAGCGCACAAAAGACCCGTTTTTCCTACAATTTTAAGGAGGAAAAGTAGAGTTAGTATAACCGACATGTTGCTCTTTGAAAAGCTCAGTGAACATCCGGTTGTGAATGGAAATTTATCATCTCACAAAAAGGATAAGGATGAAACAGTTTTAACTTTCGCTGGGTGAGATGCAGGAAAGAGAAATGGGCGAGGAAGGAGCAGAATTTTTTTAAAGAAAAGGAGAATCTGAGCAATTAGCTTGAAACTGCTTAAAATCATTCACCATTAAAAGCAGTGAAATGGTTTGTCGCTATTTGAAGCAGTTTGGCTCTTAAGAGGTTTCTTTGCCTGGCGCTCAGTTGCTATTAACAGGGATCGACGCCTATCTGTGACAGCATTGAAAATGTTTCCAAAGAATATGACCGTTGCAGAAAATTTTCACCGTCTACTTACATCAGGTTCGAGTGAAAAACAGAAAATTAGACGAGATTTCTTTTTCAAAAGACGTGGTTTGCAAAAGATGCATTTGTTTGTGATATCTAGGGGAGATATTAAAGGGAAGATATCTACGTACAAAGAGCTTCTTTTTTTTTTTTAAAGATGTGGGTGTTTGGATGCGTGTCCATCTTTTGTTCTCTCTCTCTCTCTCTCTTTCCCCGATGTTTTAATGTGTATGCATGTATGTGAGTTTTAATGAGAGTGCAAGAAGTTGTAAAATAGCTTGTTGATCAACTGGTACAGATTTTGCGGCTTAAAGTTCTTCGCATAAAAATGAACATATATATATATATATATATATATATATATATATATATATATATATATATATATGAGTGTGCGTGTGTGTGC
The DNA here is from genome assembly GCA_963932145.1 of Acanthosepion lycidas. Lineage (NCBI taxonomy): Eukaryota > Metazoa > Mollusca > Cephalopoda > Sepiida > Sepiidae > Acanthosepion > Acanthosepion lycidas. The sequence goes on from OZ010605.1 coordinate 28,804,842, forward strand.
GCGCATTTGTGTGCATGCGTGTATATATATATATATATATATGAGTGTGCGCGTGTGTGCGCGCGCGTGTATGTGCGCGCGCGTGTATGTGCACGCGCGTGTGTGTGCATGCGTGTATATATATATACACACACTCTCCCACACACGCATGCACATACAATTATATATATATATATATATATATATATATATATATATATATATATACACAATATGTATATATATACATAAAGTAAGTAATAAAGGAATTATTCGTTTTATTTCAATTATTTCAATTAATTTGAACAAAGATGCATTAAAACTAACATACACACATACACACACACACAAATATATATATATATATATACATATATATATATATATATATATATATATATATATATATATATATATATATATATAATGGACTCTCCCGTCGGTTTCGACGTATGAGGATCTGTCATCTTATTTATTCAGTTATGAAAGTTTATGCGCTAATCTTAAGTGTCATTTAAGACTCGCTAGTGATTTACAAAGGAGGCCACATATGGAGTAAGTGTGAGGATTGTGAGATGAGATCACTGTTAGATTGGTTGACCTTTTAGATCTTCCTCTCGCTTCTTGAAGATGATTCAGACAAGCAGACTGAAAATTCCTGAGTCCACTAAAACACGTTGATCTCCATTCTACCTGCTTCAAAGCTAAGTTCTCAAGGGTGTTATGTGGTATATTAACTGCTGACAAGTTGCTTTTCAGCTTGTCTTTGTATCTTAGCCATGGACGTCCTACATTCCTATAGCCCTGATCTAACTGGCTCTATATTAGGATCTTGGGTATCAGACATTCTCAAGACATGACCAGTCTACCGTAACTGAGACTGTGTGATAAAAGTCTCGATTCCTCCAATATTACACCTGTTAAACAGGTCTACGTTAGATGTCCTATCTTGAAGCTTAACTCCACAGATTGCACGCAGACAGCTTTTATGGACAACATCTAGCTGGCGTATATGGTACCTGTATGGAGTCCATGATTCTGAGCCATACAAAAGGATGGCAAGTACAACAGCTCTGTAAACCCGAATTTTCGTATCCAGTTGAATACCCGGCTCATTCCACAAGCGATGGCGAAGTTTTCTGAATGCACTGGTAGCCTTAGCAATCCGATGCATGATTTCATCATCTAAAGTTTTACTGTAATTGACTTTGCAACCAAGATAGGTGAAAGACTTTACATAGTTCAGGAGTCTTCTACTCTCTCAATGGTCTCTCTGGAAATTTGTAGACTGATGGTTTTTGTTTCTCGCCACGCAATTGCTTCGGAGTAGGACAAGGTTGGTGCACAACTTTAGTTTTATTTATGCTAAGTGTAAGAACATGCAGCAGAGAAACTATTTATTAGATGTTGGGCCTACTCAAAGGATGTCGCTACAAGAGCCGTATCATCAGCAAACAACAAATCACGAACAATATGCGTACGAAGGTGGGTTTTGGCTTTGAAACGCTGATGATTGAAGAGACCACCAGTTATTCGAAACTGAAACTTGATGCCACTTTCTGTGTCTGCAAATGCATATTTCAGCATCACCGAGAAGAAAAGGGCAAAAAGGACGGTGGCCATGACACAACGTTGCTTGGTGCCATTTGTGACATTAAAGGATTCCGACATCATACCATCAGACACGGTATTAGCTTTCATTCCTTCATGAAAGGAGATGATGGCCATTAGCATGTTTTCAGGGATGCCGAGTTTCCTCAAGACTCGCCAAAGAGCATCTCGATTCACAGTGTCAAAGGCGTTCGTCAAGTCCACAAACACCATGTATAACTCCTGGTTTTCCTCGCGAACCTTCCCTGCAACCTGACGAAGAGAAGATATCATGTCAGTGGTGCCTCGACCCGACCGAAAACCACACTTCGATTCAGGATAGATGTCGTCAACTTGGATTTTGTCTACAATTGAAAGTAGTGATATACACCGATGATTACCACAGACACTCCTGAAACGCTTGTTTTTGTAAAGGTGTTTGATGGAGGCGTATTTATAATCCTGTAGTACAGAGCCTGCCTTCCATATCTCGACAAAAAGGAGATATAACTTTTTTAGCAATTTTTGGCCACCATGCTTATACACTTCCGGTGGCATAGGATCCTTAGGACTAGGTGATTTTCCAGATGAGATTTGCTTGATGGAGTCAATTACCTCTTGATAAGTAGGTTCAAAAGACAACTCCGGAATTTCAGGATTTTGCTCAATTGATGTGATGGCTTCCTCATCAGTAACTGAAGTGGTGTTTAACACAGTTTCGAAATGCTCTTTCTAGTGATTTAAAATGTCTGACTTATTTGTCAAGAGAGTTTCACCATCTGCTGTGGAGATAGGAGCAACACCACTTTTCTGAGGACCGAAAATGCTCTTGAGGCCAGCGTGCATCCTTTCTATCTGAAGCTTCTTGGAGTTCAGTTGCCTTTTCAGACCATATATATATATATATATATATATATATATATATATATATATATATATATATATATATATGAACAATGATTTGTACCCACAGTATAAACATATTTAAATAAAATGGACGTCACTATTTAACTTTAAAATCTTTTCCGGCATCACTTTTTCAAAATTATTATGATTGTTTTTTTTTTTTTTTTTTTTTTTTCCATTTTTTACTCGTTTAGAACTCGGCAAATTTTTTAGTTGTTAATTTATTTACAATTAAAATTTATTTTAATCGTGTTCCAATCTTCCCTCCTCATTCTTTATTTATTAATTCGATTGTTTCTTGCTTCGCCAACAATTACCTTTTGAAAAAGCATTGGCCGAAAGGGTCCGAAAGGTAAAATAATGACGTCCATTTTATTTAAATACACACAAACATGCACAACCACACACACACACAAAGACACACACACACACACACACACACATCCATGTTGACAATTCAGAGAGCTCAATGTAACAAAGGAACAAATATTAATTAAATATTTAAGAAAGACACAATCTTAAGGTTCCATGACGATAACTTATTTCACCAAAACCTACGTAAATTATAAAAGATGGTTTAAAAACAACCCCGTTCCTAATTTCCATTTTTAATATAGATCATTCTATAGTCTTCCTCTCTCCCCCTCTGTCACCTTATGTTAATCTAAAACTATCCCTCAAAAACTTCTATTAAAAATAAAAGAAACCAAATTGCTTTGTAACTAGAGGTGTGACCGGGTGAACCAAGAAAAATATATTATCTGGTGAAATAAATTATAGCCTTGTAACCTTAAGGTTCTCCCTTTCTTAATTATTTAATATATATATATATATATATATATATATATATATATATATATATATATATATATATATATATATATATATATCAAGGTATATTTTGGTATTCAGAATTCACCAAAACAAGTTTGATTAAAAAAAAAACAAGCGACAAAGTATGTCTCTTTAATTTGATATTATATTTTTCCATTTTTCAGATAAAATGTTAAGTATTATGATCTATCTATCTATCTATCTATCTATCTATCTATCTATCTCTCTATATATCTATCTATCTATCTATATTTCTCATGTTGTCTGTCTGTGTGTCTGTCGTGGGCGTTGTTACCTCGCCCAGTCCGCATTTCTCACCCGATTTCGATGCGGTTTTCACCACAAGTTTACAAATGGCTGCCGTAAGGACATGACGGAGCCCGATTTTTGAATTCTGATTCAGGTTCCGAAAAAATCGATAATCGAAAATATCTGCTTACAGAAGGAACGATCGTATTTCAACCAAATTTGACACCCTCTTAGAGTCTACCATTAGAAGTGTTGTTCAGAAGTTTCATGACCACGAACCCCTAAACAGCGCCGAAAATCGATAAAACCCAAAAACCGATACGCCCAGATTGCGCCTGAACCGTACGTCTGTTTTTAGCGAAAACCGATCGGATTTATTATGATGAGGCTATTGGGGGACAGCATGTGAAATTTCTGTCGGTCAACCCTTAAAAATGTTTTTCCGATTGGGTATTTCCTAAATTCAGATTAATTTAAGGTCATGCTATGCGCGGGAAGAAACAGGTCAGTGCGTGTAATGGAGTGGAAGAAAACATTTGACCTCAAATTCTGGAATGGGTGCAGGGCCATTGAAATTCGGCTTTTTTATCCCTGCTACCAGTTCTGACTTTGAGCCAGAAATGACATATTCGACTTTATCAACACTACTGCTTTAATCGTCCCATCTTACCAAAAAATGCACTTCCTTTATTCGCGTCTTTACTGAAAAAAAAAACCCGCATTCGTGCTGAGTGAAAACGGTTTCCCCTAGCCCAGGCCGCATCCCAGACCTGACGAGGAGTTTTTGCGCTAAAACAGCAAGGCTTCCTCCCAATCCATTTCAAAGCTAATGCCGGCAAACGGTTAGCGGCTTTTCGTTGTCGCAGAAACCAAACGAGCAAACGCTTCATTGCAGCTCCTTGCATTCTCATCGCCGGCATCACGTGCGTTAGAGCGAAGCTGCATATGCATCAGGCAGCTTGAACCCGTTTACGGCCAAGCATTGCGCTTGTCAAATCAAACCTTGCGCGTGCGTGAATGCGCGCTAGTATCTTGCATTTTGAGTGAGCTCATTCATTGGTCTGACATGGCCATTATCCAGGCTACACCAATCAATGACAAGTCACGCTCCCTTTAAATATCTTCAGCGAGGCTGCATCCGCACTCACGTCTTGATTTGATCGCCATTATCGCATCTGTCCTTTGATTAATTGACAGCTTCCTGCTACCGCAAGTTACCTATTTGCTTAAACGTTTGCATTACCCATTTTATCTCCGCGTGCTGCCTCTACTGCACAGCCCAGTCCATCTTCGCGTTCCATACCTATTTCTAACTTTTCGTAGATCAGTTTTGCTATTAGAGAGTAAACTGTTGTCGCAAGTTACTTATTTACTCAATCGTTTGCCCAAACTATTTTACCTCGACGTTACAGTTTTCACTGTACGTTGAGGTGTACTGCCTTTACTACGCGGCCCAGTACACCTCAGTACTTCACTGCCTATTTGCTTAAACGTTTGCATTACACATTTTATCACCGCGTGATGCCTTTACTGCGCAGCCAAGTCCATCTTAACGTTCCATGCATATTTCTACTTTTTCGTAGTTCAGTTTTGCTATTAGACAGTTAACTGCTGTCGCAAGTTACTTCTCTTCTGCCTTTACTACGCGGCCCAGTACACCTTCAACGCTTCAACGTTTTGGTTGCGTAACTTCTCCTACACCGACGTTTTCGTGCTGCCAGAAAGCTCGGCCCATAGCTAGGAGAAGCTTTTTCCATACCGCTTCACTGCATTTTTATTTTCCGTATACAACGAGGTTGCACCACTTCAGCTTCGGCATCAACTTCTATTCGCATTCTTACACAGCATTTCTACAACCATTCAAATGGCCCCTACACGACGAACATCAGCACGTCAGCAACTGAAGACCCCTAATACCGTTAACGTTACACATGCAGAACAGGCGACTGCGGAGGAGCACATAATAACACCGATTACATATGATCTTATAGCGTCTACTTTGCACTCTTCTGCGGACCGTGGCGATGACCAACCCGGCAGCTCTGCAAAGGCTGCGAAAACACCCAAGGGAGGCAACCTTAGCAGGCGTTCTAAAAAAAGCCTCACTGGCTAAGAGGAAACGGGAGCAGGATTCCATTGAGTGCGCCTCCTTGGGGGAGAAGCGACTGGCGTCTACTTCAACATCAGCTTTGCACTCTTCTGAGTGCCGTGGCGATGACCAACCCGGGAGCTTTGCTAAGCGTGCCAAAAGACCATGGCGAGGCAACTTTAGCAGGCGTTCTAAAAGAGCCTCTTCACCAATGAGAAAGCGGAACGAGGAAACCAAGGTAGAGGCCTCTTTGAGGTTTTCCATTCAATGTCAACGGAGGCAGTATGTTTTATCACATGAAACGCCTGGTGAGCGTAGCTACCGTTTGTACTGCAAATAAGTTTACACATATTCGTTGAAAAGTAAGAGGAAACTACCTAAACGCTTGCAAGACAACAAAAAAGCGGCTTCATCACAAGCGCTTTTGCGGTCTCGACATCGAAAAGCTACTTGCAATGCAGCCGACGCCGCTGCAACTTATATTCAACGGTCCCAGGAGACCACGGCTGAGAAAACCGCATGTAACGCAGCGAAAGCTGCGGCAACGTCCATTCAACGGCCCTAGGAATCCATGGTTGAGAAAACCGCACGCCATGCAGCCGACGCCGCTGAAACTTCTGCTGCAAGGTCGTCGGAATGTTCCGCGCAAAAGCGCACAAGGCGGCAACGCGATTTAATTTCAACTTCCGCTGCTAGTGCTGTAGAAAGACTTACTGAAAGGCTTGAAAGGTTTCAGACTGTTAACCAGCGCCGCCATGCACAGCAAGGGCTCTGTAGCCCCACAAAGCAGTTTTGGTTTAAGCCAGTTTTGAGGCTTTCCCGTCGCAAAGACCTCCAAATAGGATCTATGCCGGTTGTCTGTGGGCATTGCAATGCCAAAAAATGGCACGGAGAGTCTGCAGGTTTGTGTTGTCCAGACGGTAAGGTACAGCTGCCACCTTTTCAAGAGGTACCTGCTCCGTTGAAACCTCTGTTGGAGGGTTCCAGTTCACACTCCATACATTTCATCGCAAAAATCAGACAGTACAATTGTGCCTTAAAGATGACCTCTTTTGGTGGTAATGCCTTCTGCGAAGTCGGTTGGAATCCTACATTCAAGGTTCAAGGACAGGTTTACCACCGGATTTGGTCTCTTTTGCCGGAAACTGCCACTGATTCGGCCTTTCTACAAATATACTTCATAGCTGACTACAATCAGCAGGCAGATGCCCGCATGGGCATTTTTCCCGAGAACGATACAGGCCAGGACAATCATCCTCGCAGGGATATCATAATGAGTCTCCAACAAATGCTCCACGAGACAAACAGCTATGTCCGCAGTTTTAAGTATGCTCTCGAAAATAACACTTCTTCTGATTTCATTATTGTAATTGATGCTGACAAACGGCCTCAAGGAGAGCACGAATATCGTTACAACGCTCCCGTAAGTAACGAAGTTTCCGTCATTGTCAGCGGTGATCAGCACAACAGACGTGACATTGTTATCGAATCGCGCGGCAGTGGGCTCCGAAGAATCAGTGAAAAGCACCGGTCCTACGATGCACTGCAATACCCACTTCTCTTCCATTACGGAGAAGATGGGTACCACTTTGGCATTCTACAAAATGGGAGCACCTTAAAAACAGTGTCTTGCAGGGCTTTCTACGCCTACCTATTGATGGTACATGAGGGTGCTTTCAATCATCTTCATTGAAGCCGGCAACTTTTCCATCAATTCATAGTAGATATGGCTGCTAAGATGGAATCCGAAAGACTTTATTACATCAGACTGAATCAGACCAAGTTGCGCTGCGACTCTTACATTCACCTCCGTGATGCTTTACGAAATGACGCTGATCCACGCAATATAGGCAAGATGTGCATACTACCTGCAACGTTCACAGGCAGTCCACGATACATGCACGCGAGGACAAAAGACGCGATGACATACGTTCGTAAGTACGGCCGACCAGGCCTATTCATAACTTTCACAAGTAACCCAAAATGGTACGTAATTGCTAAAGAACTTATGTCAGGACAATTGGCCTACGACCATCCAGACCTCATTGCGCGCGATTACCGTCTGAAGTTGGGAAAGCTAATGGATGTGATTACAAAGGGCCAGGTTTTGGGGGCTGTTTGCTGTCGCACGCACATTATTGAGTGGCAGAAACGCGGCATGCCTCACGCACATATACTAATTTGGCTGTGCGACAAGATTGAGGCCACATAAATCGATCATGTTATTTCTGCTTAAATTCCTGATCCGTCGGCTGACCCTGAATTTTACGAAATAGTGACAACCAACATGATTCATGGTCCCTGTGGGTCGCATTATAAATACACCAGCTGTCACAACAGTGACGGCAAATGCACCCGGCTTTACCCACGAGATTTCGTGAGCGAAACCATTACAGGGAGCGATGGTTATCCACTGTACCGGCGAAGGAGTCCCGCTGAGGGAGGATTTACAGCCATAGTAAAGGGCCACTAAGTGGATAACAGATGGGTAGTGCCATACTGTCCGCTGCTAACAAAAGCGTTCAATGCGCACATCAATGTCGAATATTGCCATTCAGTTCGCTCCATCAAGTATGTATGCAAGTACATCAACAAAGGGACTGATGCTGCAATGTTTGGTATTAGGCAGGACGGTTCCGTACGTAGACGAAATCCAGGACTTCCTTGCAGGGCGCGTATTTAGCAGAACCATGGGACATATTCTGCTTCCCCATCCACGAACGCTTCCCAGCAATAGTCCAGCTTGCCGTTCACCTAGAAAACGACGAACTTCGTTATTGGATGTGGCTACGCGAACCAAAGACACAACGCTTACAGCGTTCTTCAAACTTTGTCGACAGGACGAGTTTGCTATGACTCTACTGTACCCAGACGTGCCTTCATACTACGTATGGAGAAAAAAGAACACCTGGGCTCGGCGGAAGTACGGGGCCAACGTCGAGGGATATCCAGGCGTCAAAAAAGACGCCACGCTCGGAAGGGTATTCAGGGTTCTCCCATCGCGACTGGAATGTTCTTACTTGCGACTCCTTTTGCACGAAGTTAGAAGTCCAACGAGCTATAATAACTTACGGACGGTTAATGGAGTTTTATGTGACACATTTCGTGAGGTCTGCCTTCGTCTCGGCCTTTTGGAAGACGACAGCCATTTGGATGCCAAAATGGCTAAGGGAGATCTTTTTAAAAATGCTCTCTGCTTTGCTCACCTCTTCACCACAATCTTACAAATGTGAGAACCCAGTGATCCCAAATCACTTAGGGACAAATACAAGGACTTTTTGTCCGAAGACATATTCAGAGAAGCGCAACTGCTGTGTCCAACAATGGCTCTTACATTCAATGTTGAAATTTACAACAGGGCGCTTATAATCCCTGAGAACTTGTTTGTTGAAATGGGGGGAATCTGTCGCCGCTATTGGGCTTCCAACGCCAGATCGTGTGGCTTCCTCCAGTCTCTCACCTGAGATTGTGCGGGTGACATCCTACTCTGTTGAGGATCTCAACGCCTGTGTCACAACAAATGACCCCAAACTTCTCATAGACCAAAGGGCCGCTTACGATGCGGTTCTTGCATCCACCAGGCAGGATACAGGATCAGTTTTCTTCCTGGACGCGCCTGGAGGAACGGGAAAAACGTTCGTAACAAAACTGCTTCTTGCAGAAATTCGGCGCTATGGCGAAGTGCCGCTAGCAGTAGCTTCTTCAGGCATTGCTGCCACATTACTACCGGGTGACCGAACAGTGCACGCAAAGTTTAAACTTCCGCTTGGCCTGATTAAGGCAGAAACAGCTGTATGCAGTATAGCCAAGCAATCAGGTCTAACGGAGGTACTCAGGCGATGTAAGCTCATCGTCCGGGATGAGTGCACTGCCCGTCCCAAAACTGCACTCGAGGCTGTAAACCGCTCTCTCAAGGATATTCGAAACTCCGATGACCTTATGGGAGGTATAATTGTCCTTCTATCCGGTGACTTTCGCCAGACTCTCTCCGTTGTACCTAAGAGGACAAGGGCCGACGCTATTCGAGCGTGCTTGAAATCGTCACAACTTTGGCCCACTGTTAGACCATTGTACCTTACCACTAACATGCGTGCACACCTAACTGGCGATGTTGGGTCCGCCGAATTTTCGAATTCATTAGCGAATGTATTATTCCAGCGGTCACTAATGGATTTGTAAACGTCCAAGGGTTGTCTACAGTGGTCACAACGACAGCAAGACTCAGGGAATCAGGCGGATTACATTTCTAAAATTTCGGGCGTTCTTTACAATTCAACCAGAAATTATTACGCGGCCAAGTTAGAGGTGCCTTCCATAGAATGCCGTGTGACCCCGTCGTGACTCAAAAATCGATACAAACCTCCGTGTTGACCATGCCCTCAGCAGTCCATTTCCCACTTCTTTAAACTTTGTTCTTTCTCCCAGGCCGCATCTCAGATCCGATTTTTCAATTTACGTCATTGTGTCATGCCGGAGCCCGATTTTTTATTTGGGACTCAAACTTTGTAAAAAAAAAAAAAAAATGATTAACTCACAGGTGATAAGGATTTTGAGGGTTTTCAGTTGAATATCTCGCCTGCACTAAGCGGCCCAGTACATCTAAGCTTTTCACCTCATTTTTGACTCTGTACAGTTGACTTCGCGTTGTTAGACACTTTTGAACTCTTTTTATTTGAACTTAAAATCGGATCAATGTATGGTTTCCAAAGTACCGGGTTAACAAAACAAGGAAAACAAAACCTCGTCCAAGTAGTATGACCTGTGTTAATATTCGCAATGTGAGATAGGCAAGAAGTAATGCATGTAGCAACATCAGCACGGCAAAGGGCACTCCTTTAAAGGCAAGGAAGGGCAAAAATATTTTAAGTCATGTGATAGCGATTGCTGAATGTGTCGTACGTTTTTGAATCAAGCACGGGCAACGCCGGGCCATGCTGCTAGTAAAGTTATAAAGTTGCTTGAGAAACAATAGTAATATATAAACGTCGGACATTTTAACCATGACTTCGAACACAATACTCAAGAAATCCGATAATTGGAAAGGGAGCTGAAGTTTCTGGGACATGTAATGAAAAAGGAGGGTTTGGAGAAACTGAAACCACATGTCGAATAGAAGGAGAGAGAGACAAGGGAATGCGACGCGTGACATACATGGCGAGCTTAAGCAAGTGGATGACAGAATGTAGTCTGGAGGTGTCAGAGGAACAAAACTTATTGATAGTTACAAGGGATAGGGGAAAGTGGAGAGCTATGATCGCCTACCTCCTGAAGGGACACGGCACATAAAAAGAGGTAAATAAGCTCTCGTATTTTTATAAAAGTCAACACTTCACGAGCGTGTTTGGTTTTCGTTCTGGAAAGAGATGCAACGATGGCATATTATGTCATCAAATAACTCCAAGAAGTTGTTTACCACTCTAATAGTAATACTTGTTCTGAAGATTTTACAGAAGCATATGACCATCTTCTCATCCGTTAGAAACCGTTTTCCAAGCTCCGTATCCACTGAATGCATCGATCTAATAATTTTACATGTCTGGCAATTACCCCAACATGGAAAGCTTTTAGACCTCATTAGGAGGACGAAAAGAAGGAAATGAGAACCCCTGTGTATTTAATGTCTCACCACACTATGTCCTGCGTATTTACAAACACAGATTTGATGTGATTTGCACTATCCATTTAAACATTCTATACTGCATCCTAAACAAGTCTACCAATAGATGAAAATAATCCTGCTATCCCTCCCGAGGTTAATGTACCGATTCTGAATGGAAATATGCTAATGACATAGTAATTCATAGTTGAGATAAGAATGATCCTGAAATTAATCGATATTCTCTAACCAAGTGTTCCGAGCAGTGGGATTCAAGATAAGCCTTTCTAAAACAGAAACTATGATCTGGAATTGGATTGAAAGCGGTGATGGCAGCTATATACATTGTTGTTCGATAAAAGTGACTCGCCTGATTTTTTTGGCTAAATTTTCTCTTCGATGAAACGAAAGTTGAGCTAAATTCAAAGGATAAGCGATCTAAAATCCGGAGAAGAAGCTTTGAAAGCTCTTCGAATTTAGCAGTAAGTACTGTCAAGCATCCGTTCAATATAATGTTCTGGGGATGCTTTTCTTTTCATCGAACTGGTTTCTTAAAACCTATTGAAAAGACCCTCAGGAGCTAGCAGTACAAGAGAATTTTAGAGTCTTGTCTGCTCCCTTCTGTAAATCGACCCTGCCAAGCTCATTTTTAATGCAGGATAATGCTCCCTGTCACAAATCAAAATTGATGAAGGAATACTTTGATGAGAAGCAGGTGAGTATTATGACATGGCTGCTTCAATCTCCTGACCTCAACCCCATAGAAAACTTATGGAGTATTATAAAGTACAGGCTGTCGAGAAAACAGTTGAGCAACAAAGAGCATTTGATTGTGAATTTCATATCCAAATGGAATTCAATGCTTAGAGATGACATTTGCCAAAACCTAATCAAGTCAATGCCAAAGAGGGTTGAAAAGGTTATTCAAAATAAAGGAGGACTCATAAATTATGAAATATTTCGAACTATATTACCTATTATAAATAAATTATACCTCTATTATTCTTTATTTAAAGCTGTTCGGTTATGTTTCTATTGATTACTAGATGCAAGAAATAAGTGAGTCAATTTTTTTTGCATAGAGTTTTTCCCTAAATCTCATTTATATCCAAAATTATAATTATCAATAGAATACCTTAGGGGGGGGGGCAAACTGTTTTACTAGGTGGTCGGGAAGGGGTCTTTATATTAGTAAGATTAAACATTAGTTTTACCCAAAAACAATAATCGAAAAAATGTTTAAGTAAAAACATCAGGTGAGTCACTTTTATCGAACAGCACTATAGATGAGAGAACGTAAGTTTATATATATATATATATATATATATATATATATATATATATATATATATATATTTATATATATTCCACATGGGTAAAAATATATAGGAAAAGAAGTTGAAACTGAAATTAGAATCTTGGAGAATATTTATTCACAGTAATTTTACTGGTTTCACAGTTCTATGACATTCCAAGGTTAAACTGAGATGGAGAGACGTGTGTTAATTCTATACGTTTCGAATTTGACTGGATTTGGCGAATTCTTTCCGTTTTGTAAATGAAATATGTGGAATAAAATGGTATCTGCTTAAGATCCAAATCTGTTTTCTTTTAATATGATAACGTGATCAGGCATAGTAAGTTTAGCGCCCAAAACTGATGATCATTAGATTTTGTCGTCAAAAGTTGGGAGGGTCATTTCAGTTAGTTTCAGTTAGCGTGGATAATGAAAAAAAGCGTTAAGTAGTTCATGACAAGAAACTATTCAATAGATCAGCTGTCAGGGATTCTATTTTGTACCTTAGAGGCAAATCCAAACTGTCTCATGTAGAAGACATAAACTGGTGTGTGGGCGAAGGTGTGAAATTTTAATGTTTCCTTCTATGACAACAAGAAAAAAAACGATAATAACAATAATGACGATGATGGTGATGGCAAAATAAACAAGAATTATACATGATCGTTTATGTGTATATAAATGTGTTCTGATTCAGTAAGTAGCCAGGTGGACAAGAATATTATTTGTGTGTGCGTGCGTGCGTGTGTTTGCCCGCACGTGTAGGAATAGCCTTAATAATAATAATGATAATTTCATTAGGAAACTGGTCAAGGATGCTACGTGTGTTTCTGTGTGTATATGAATAGTCCTTGATAAAGGTAGCGGAAAAAATTCTATGGGGGCCAGAATTATTATGCCAGATCCTGCGAGCATTATCAAACAGTCCGAAAGCATTTTAAATAAATCGCTATATGAAAAAATAAAAATAGCGAACATTGAGTAATAAAACAATGTTCGATATAAAATAAGCGAGGAAAACGTTATGCTAATATTAAATATAGATCTTGCACCTCCGCTTTGATTTTAAGTACGTGTTTCATGGTGAGGAACAAAATGAATATTTATTATTGCCATACATTTTTATATATCAATAATAATTTTGGGTGAAGATGTATGACAAAGAGAAAAATGTTTTCGTGTGATGCATTTCATCTTTTAGGATTTCATTGGATTAAGTTGGTTACGTTGATTCGAATACACATGCGCACGAAACAGAGACGCTGGGAATTTTTATATATGTATTTTGGGTATATATTCAATCCAATGTCATTTATAACCTATTTTTGTCGCATCACTTTTGTTATTAAATATTCCACATTGAGATAATACAAATCCTTCCAAGAATGGTGAAAAGGTGTAAGAAACTGGATGCAAATTTAATGTAGATGATCTTGCGATAAAAGCAGATTATAAACATTTTTGTTGTAATGAATTTTGTCTTTTAATTGGAATAAAAATTATTAAACAAAAATTGTCCTTGGTCTCGTTATCGAAAACAATTAATGCGTTTAATGTATAGTTTTAAAAAATATCCTTTTTTATATAAGTATTTATTTAAATTTCTTGAGGTTTCCCCGATGTATTCATAGCAATCATTGCATGTAATAGAGTAAATACCTCCTTCAAGCTTTACCTGATTTTTTTGTTTTGTAATATTTTGTTTTTTCAGAGGTACTTGTGAAAATCTTGAATTTAGATAAATTATTTTCAATTGAAGTCGTGAAATTGTTACTTGCTAGAATACTAAATATATATATATATATATATATATATATATATATGTATGTATATATATATATATATGGATAGATAGATGCATAGATACATAGATACATAGATAGATGTGTGTGTATTTGTGTACAAAGAGTCGCCATTTTATAATTTTGATTTCGCGCATGTGCATTGTTTGTTTATGATTTTGTCGACTGCACAGTATAGTAGGGTCAGTTGGCCATTGTCTGTGACAAAATAGCATTTCATTCCACTAGGAATCTGGAAACGGCGGGCTTGGCATTCGCGCCTGAAATTCTAATAAAAAATATTTCAGAATGTTTGAATGTAAGTGCAGAGAATTCGAAAAGAGTTGAATGAGTCTAATGGTGATCACGATGGTGTTTAGAGTCAAGAGAAGTGATGCCACTGTTCATCTTCTAACAGATCCTCAGACTCAACACGGAAGACTACATCAAGTTCTTTGAGGCGGTAGTGCTGCCCTGGATCAAGAAGGTGGCTTCTGGAAACCCCTATGTTTGTCAACAGGACTCTACATCATGCCACATAAACATCGAGCCAATGCTGTCAGACAATTTCAGAGACCCCATAACACCTTACATCTGGCCACCTAAATCCCCAGACTGCAACACCTTGAAAATTATGTGTGGGGCGCAGTTGAGCGAAAGACCAAAAAGCTACTTATAACAAAAATTTTGTTGATATTGACGGACATTTACATTTAATTGTTTAAACGCAAACTTCCGATATATATATATATATATATATATATATATATATATATATATATATATATACATATATATATATATATATATATATATACATACATACATATATATATATATATATATATATATATATATATAGCTTAATGAGAAGCCACGTATACTTTCTTAATATGTATATATAGAAAAAGTTGCAAATTAAAAAAAATTAAATGTTTTATTTTGTGAAAGTATTAATTTATTTATATATATATTTGATATTTCAGATTGCCCTCAATCTTTCATCAGAAATAACTGTTTGTTACAAATAAATTAAAATTACTGTTTGTTTGCAAGTAGCGTCCGTCGCGAGAGGCGGACGTTATGTGATATGGAACGTCACTTTCGGATATTCCTAACTTAAATTTAACTGTAATAAATATTTTAGATGTTTAAAAAAATATTTTTTTTTAACTATATCTAAAAAAATGCTTAACTATTGAACTATTTATAAAAATTTTAAATACCTAAGTCTTTATTTAACCCTAGTTTATGTGTATTTTATTTTAAAATCCAATATGTTTCTTTTTTTCTGTGTGTGTATGTGGAACTAAAATCAGAATCTATCAATAAACATTTGCAGTTTTCTAATGAATGTCCTGATTGATTAAAGTGTTTAGCTATGGGGGAATACGGATTGTTTTGATGTATGGTTTGTTTATGATTATTGAAGTGAAATCTAAAATTATTTCCAGATTCACCAATATATCCACTATTAGGACATAAGGTGCAGAATAAATAATAGATTACGTTATGGCTATCGCAGGTGAGGTTAGGTGGGTGTATCTTGATATTGGTGTTGGGTACAGAAAATATATTATCTATTATTAAATGTTTACAAACTAAGCAATGAGGTTTGTTACATTTGTAATTTCCTGATTGGTTTGTATTGTTTAGATATTTGGTAGAGGTGAGGATAGCTGATAGGTTAGGTGATTGTTTCTTTGCATTTATGGGTGGTTTATCGAAAATGTCTTTGATCCTTTTGTCTAACTGGAGGTTCATTCTTTTTTAAATTGTGAATAAGTGTGCCACTAATCTGTATATAGTGTGTGTTGTTGAATTTAAAATTATTATGTGTTAAGAGGAAATTTATTAATTGGCATATATCTGTAATTTGGTAGTTAGAAAATTTTTGGTTACTAAGGAACTCATAGCAAGCTGATACTCCTTCAACATGTGGAATGTTCGTGTAAAGGGACGAAACATCCATCGTTACTAGAATTGTATCATGGTGGACTAAGTTAATGTTTTGTAATTTGTTGAGAAAGTCAGTAGTGTCTCTAATATAACTAGGTATTTCGGGCAATAAAAGTTTTAGGATATTGTCTATGTACCCAGATATATGTTCTGTGAGGGTACCATTGCCTGATATTATGGGTCTACCAGGTGGCATGATTTTAAGGGGTTTTGAAATTTCATAGATGTTCTCTTCATTATTTGATTGTGTAATTTCTGGGTTGGATGAAAAAGTGTTAGGGTGTTTTTCTGAAAGGATTTTGGGGAGTTTATGTAGTTTTGGGATAGTGTAGAATGTTGCTGTTTTAGGGTTCTCAGGAATAAGAGATTTTATGGTATTTTTTATGTGTACATATTAGTATTTGTATGTCTATTTCACGAAGTCATTCCTTGCAGATTGACCACAGATCCTCGATTGGATTTCAATCAGGAGAGTTTCCTTTCCAGGCTATAATATTATTTTGATCTGATCACTGGTAACGCTTGCCATTGTGTTCGTGCAGCGTTACAATTTTCTTACTATTTCTTGGAATAACAGCCATCGCAGACAAGCTCCAATCGAGACAATATTGTCTGGGTGTGATAAAAATCTTATGCAATCATGGATTACGCAATATATTTCAAGGCCAAACAAATTTCAGTATGCACCCGAAAAATAGATTCATATTAATGCACACCACTGCAAATGACCTAATCCTGAGGAAAAAAATAAAAATTAATTACATCCTGTCACTCCAAAGGGTCTAAAACTCCCCGTATGATGAAAGCAAGGAAACTAAAGCGGTTGTTTCAATTAATTTGCACAAGGGTGTATATAAATAAATACATTTCTGTGTGTATTTTAATTTAGTTCATTCCAAGCAAAGTATTAATGCCACTAGGAAAGACAGTTATCAGGGAGATATTAGATAATGATTGACATTGCATTTTAATTTTTGAAGATTAAAGTTGGAAGAAGAGGGTTCGACAAGCGAGAAATTCGAGACAAAAAACTATCAGAATAGAAACTACGATTACATCAACTCATTTCAACTGTAAATCGATGAAACTTTGTTGCCAGTCTAGTACTGTGCTTAAATGTATTAAGAAGAGCGATATTTATTCTGTTTTCTACAGAAATGTGGCACAAGGCCGAAAAGGGTATTGGGAAAGGATGGTCTTCTTTTGTCTTAACTATAACTTAGGTAGCCGCAAACACTGACCCAATCGTACGAACAATATTCCTTACACCAAAACAACACATTCATACCTACCTTTCTTACTACAACCATCATAATACCTCATTGTCTCTATGAAAATACTAACTAGTCCCCAGATTTACAATTCATTGTCTGTCAGGGGAGGGAAATAAAACAACAATTCTAAAAAAACTAGCCCCAATGAGTATTTATAATATGAACACAAAAACTATTTACAAGAATCTAAAGAAAAATAATATTGGTAATCTATTGAGAAGAGCGATATTTATTCTGTACAATGCAGAAATGTGGCACAAGGCCGAAAAGGGTATTGGGGAAAGGACGGCCTTCTTCTGTCTTAACTATAACTTAGCTAGCGGCAAACACTGAACCAATCGTACGAACAATATTCCTTACACCATAACAACACATTCATGCCTACCATTCTTACAACAACCACCATAATACCTCTTTGTCTCTATGAAAGTACTAACTCGTCTCCATATGTACAAGTCATTGTCTGTGAGGGGAAGGGGAATAAAACAACAATTCTAAAAACTAGCCCCAATCTATTGAGAAGAGCTCAACGAAACACTTTCCATGAAAGTATTTATAGAAAAGTTAGAAGACTTTACGGTGGTAAGAAAGACATTGAAGTTAAGACTTTAGATTGGGACTAATACTATTTCTAATTCTTCTTTGTATTTTATCAAAGATGTCTATAGAGTTATGAGGGACAGTAAGCCATATGTGGTAGCAATATTGTAAACATGGACGAATGGTAGATACGTAAGATTCTGGAGAGAAAATTGTTTATTATTGAACCAAATTTCCTAGCAGCTGACGTAGCAATGGATTCACTCTGTCCGCCAAGAATGTCAGCAACGAAAAGAGTCTCTCAGATGAATTAACGGAGAGCAGTTTAAATCTAGAGGCGTTACAATTAATAAGCCATTACTTGCCCCAGTTAACAACAGACTGAAGAACTTTTTTGACACCGGACGCCAATTTTGGCTTATCGGACCGATCATACTTAGTATCGAGATAAGTGTAAATGTTTTTCATCAGTATATATACGAACTTTAGACTTGATACCAATGGAAAAGTCGTTAATGATAATTCAAATCGAAGGATACTGCCCTGAGCGAGATATGCATTAGTAGAAAAGATTTTAGAATAGTGGCCGTTCAGGATAACTTACATTTATCTCATATATATATATATATATATATATATATATATATATATATATATATATATATATGAGCGGAACTTAGTGGAAAGTGCTCAATATCTGTGATAGAGCTAACATATTCAGTTGTGTGGATATTAGTTTGTAACCCTATGTTTAATCATCGCGATCATCAAATAAAATGTTTTATTTTTTTACAAAGTGGATCTATTTATTCTTACTTGCGTTTGATTATTTCGGTGTGGTGTAGGGGGTAATTTTCTTCTGTGCTTGTTTGGGATTGCCCTCGCGCATACGTAGACACATACATACTGGCGTTTGCATTTTAGTTCGTATGAACACACCAATATAAATAATGTTAGGAGCAGAAACGCATACATGTG
>OZ010605.1:28831413-28836413 GCA_963932145.1 Acanthosepion lycidas
AAGGGAAATTGGTTAGACTGAATTTTTCATCAACGGATGTGTTAGCACAGATTCATAGTCACGTGACGGAGGGCTTGATCATGCTAGGTGATGCACTACAGTAGCGGAAGTAAGTATGACGCCCCAGGAAATTGTTAATAATTTTCTTATTATTGCACAAATTCCCCTGAGAATTTGTGTGTATTACCTAGATTCGATGGGTATTAGTATACGTATTCGATTTTATAACAACTTTCCACCAATAACAAAGTTATTAAAAAAAATTCAATTTCCAGGGTGGAAATAATGATAAGACAATTTTGAAAATTTGCATATCTGGTTTTTCTTCAGAATGTCACAAGATGAAGAAGTGCATGCGCAGATTATAAAAGAAATATTCTCATCATGATTTTAAGCCAGGTTAGTTACATTTAAACATTTCATAATTGAATACAGTTAGTGCAAAATGCCTAGGAATCCACCCCCAATACAAATGAAAAAGGGCAAATTTCTGCCTATAAACTGGAAGGAAAATCTATAAGTTTTATTCCAAGCGAACTGTCGATTCCCCGAACAGTTGTGAGAAATTATCTAAAGGTCCCTGAATAGTATGGCAACAGAAAACGTCCAGGTCGTCCACATAAAATTGCAAATGCAGCCAGACGTCGATCTTTTCGAGAAGCTTCTAAAGGACAATCAAGTTCAAGAAATCAGCAAAAATCTCAGAATTTACCCATCACTCCAAAAAGACTGTGTCAACTTCTCCATGAATCGCCAAATCTCGTGCATTGAAACAGGGAGACAGTCCCTGATTTAACTACTGAACTCAAGAAGATGCGCGTAGATTGCGTAAAGAAAAAAAAAAAATAAGATGACACAGGAGAAATGGGTAACCAGGGTGTTTTCTGATGAGGAAAAGTTTAATTTGGATGGGCCCGACGGCTACTAGTGTTATTGGCAGGATTTAAGGAAGGAGAAGCAGCTGTTTTCAAAAAGACCCGTTAAATCAATGTTTCCCTACCTTGGCGATATCGACCACTGGTGGGCGATATCAGCTGTTGGGTAGGCAATGAGCCGTTATACATTACTCCACCGTTTCTCCTCCAAAAACCACCTTTATAAAGCATTTTCGTTATACTTTTGAATACTTATTATATAGGGTATATAATGGACGATGGGGCAAAAAAAGCGTTAAATGGGTCGCAACGACTAAAAATAAACGTCTTCCTTATATGCATATTAATTTTCCGTCCCAATGCTATTTCACTAAAGGTCTGTATTTTTCAGAAGTATTTTCTTTTCTTTTCGTCTTTATTTTATATCGCAGAATCTCTTGTATGCGTCGATCATTTAAGACAATTCTTTATGATGAAAGTCCACACAATCTTATTTTGTTAAATTCAAACAGAATCCCAATTTCAAAGAGACCCTCGGACGAGATAATTTTTCAGGCTATCTAGTGAGATGATATTATACAAGGGAGAATAGATTCCAGCCTTTGTGTTAAAAGTAAACGTCGACAGAGCAGAATTCCGAACTCAGAAACATATTTCCGTTTGGCGGGCTCATAATAACTCTTCCGATGCGATTCTCTCACGTACCTGTGACAAATTAACTTTGATAGACATGCAAGTATACGAACATCTAGAGATAATTGAATGCGTGGATATGACAAGTGCTGGTCTATTGATGATCCGTTGATAACGAGAAACATTCAGAATCAATCATTTAAAACTTATTCGTGCATCAAATATGAATCAGCTTTGGGAGTTTTAATTCAAATGAAAATAACTTCTTTTTCTCAGAGATTGTGAACGCACTCGCTTTAGCCACTGAGCGTATATATATATATATATATATATATATATATATATATATATATATATATATATATATATATGCGAATTGACTGAGCTAATACAATTGAGATTTGCATCGTTGATGAAATAGATTAGAATTTTATACCATTAGATGTGGCAAGTATTAGGTCCAAGGTAAGGGCCAGAAATTCGAATAAGTTTTTCAAAAATTCTAGATGTGTAATAATGGTGTAAAACTGTCTCCATTTATTTCACAGAACAAATCTATTGAGACTGTTTTACATCATTATTAAGAATCTAGAATTTAATTAAAATGACATAAAAGACAATATAGTATGGAAGATTAGAGTGATATCAAATGAATATGAAACATCTATTGATAAAGAGTGTTATGGAACCTTACCCATAATAACATAATGGACTATAACATACGTAAAAAATACTGCGCCTCAAGAGGAAGCAGGGAGTTCAGTCTGAAGTCGGGCGACCGGCTGACCGGCTGACCAGTTGAACTATCTGCCTTCAGACGGGGAGGAACACGAACGAGGATACGCCGAAGGGCGGAGTCTCTTTCGGGGAGACAAACCGACCCTGAACCCGTTTATACGGGTTCAAAGGGCATATTTTTGGCCGTGCCCACTGGCTCGGAGATCTCACGTTATACCAGACTTGGGCTGCATGATTTCCCTCGTGGGGTGGGGGGGGTGACTAAATACCGTTCAGCCCGAAGTCAGGCGACCGGCTGACGCGCTGACCGGTTGAACTCTCCGCTTTCCGGCAGGGAGGAATCCGAACGAGGGTACGCCGAAGGGTGGAGTCTCTTTCGGGGAGGTAAACGGACCCTGAACCCGTTTATACGGGTTCAAAGGGCATATTTTTGGACGAACCCACAGGCTCTGAGATCCCACTTTAAAACGGCCTTGTGCCACATGATGCCCTCGTAGGAGTGTGTCGAAATACCGTTCAGTCCGAAGTCGGGCGACCGGCTGACCGCTTGATCGGTTAAACTCTCTGCCTTCGGGCAGGGAGGAACACGAACGAGGCTACGCCGAAAGGCAGAGTCTCATTCGGGAGGTAAACCGACCCTGAACCCGTTTATACGGGTTCCAAGAATATATGTTTGGACGAGCCAACGGGCTCGGAGATCCCAATTTAAAACGGCCTTTTCCACATGATGCCCTCGTATGAGTGTGACTAAATACCGTTCAGTCCGAAGTCGGGCGACCGGCTGACCGCTTGATCGGTTGAACTGTCTGCCTTCGGGCGGGGAGGAACCCAAACGAGGTTACTCCGATGGGCGGAGTCTCATTCGGGGAGGTAAACCGACACTGAACCCGTTTATACGGGTTCAAAGGGCATATTTTTGGCCGATGCCACGGGCTCGGGATCCCACTTACAATGGCCTTGTGCCACATGATGCCCTCTTTGGCGGGGGGGTGAAAAATACTGTTCAGTGCGAAGTCGGGCGACCGGCTGAGCGCCTGACCGGTTGAACACTCCACCTTCGAGCGCGGAGGAACCAGAACGAGGCTCCGCCGAACGGCGGGTCTCTTTCGGGTAGGCAAACCGACCCTTAACCCGTTTATACGGGCTCAAAGGACCTATTTTTGGCCAAGATCCCACGTTAAACCGGCTTTGTGCCACATGATACCCTCGTGAGAAGTGACTAAATATTGTTCAGTCTGAAGTCGGACGACCGGCTGACCGGCTGATCCGTTGAACTCTTTCCCTTTGGGCGGGGAGGAACCCTAACGAGGCTACGCCGATGGGCGTTCATACGGGTTCCAAGCGCATATTTTTTGCCGACCTCACCAGCTATGATAGAGGTTGTCCCGAATGTTCAAGGCACATAAATGGAGAACAAGAAGAAGTGGTGGAGGAAAGTGTTCGCCAGTTCAAAATTCAATTCTTAGTAGAAAGCCGAAGCATCTGTAAATTCACAGGTTATGGTATAGACTTTTCCAAACAAGTGAATAGAAAGACGACAGTTATTTATCACTTTGTATGTGATTTCATTTTCTGTACAAACATTTTTTCCTGTCCTGAACTTGAATTCCATAGTTGTGTTGACATAACCTTCTATGGCAACAGAAAACATCTTTGAGTGAAATTAAAAATAAGGATACTGCAACTGAGAGTCCTTGATAAAAATGTAGTCGAAGGGAAGTAATATTAGTAATGCAGAGTGCTACAGGTTAATGACGATATCTTCGAGGGGGGGATCTATATCTTTTTGCAAGTAAATTGAAACAAAACGAATAATTCCATTATTATTTAATTTTTTCGTATTTTCTCAATGAAACATGGCCCAGTACATATATTAGTACTTCTTATGTCCATTCCACAAAGTCTTCCTTGCTGATTGACCATAGTTTTTCAAGTGGATTTAAATCAGGAGATTTTCCAAGCCAGTCGATAGTACTTTGATTTGCTCATTGGTAAGGTTTGCCATTGTGTTCGTGAACCGTTAATGTTTTCACATTCTTTCTTGTAGTAACATCCATTGCAGACCAATGGCCCTAGGACAGCTAATCGACAGTCGGGGCAATAGTGTCTGGGTGTGATGAAAATCTGATACAATCACGGATGACGCAATATTTTTCAACGCCAAACAAATTTGATCATACACCCCGAAAATAGATTCATATTACTGCACACCACTGCAAATGATCTAATTTGAGAAAAAAATAGAAATTGATTACACCCTGTCACTAGATAGGGTGTAAAAATGACCGTATCATGAAAAAAAAGAAAGTAAAGCGGTTGCTTCAATTAATTTGCACAAGGGTGTATTTCGAAAAAAAAAACAAAAAAAACAAAAAAAAAAAAAACGACAGTGTTTACCTAGCGTCTTTTAAATTTATACTGCTCGCTATTTGTTATATTAGCCACGGGATATCACTGACAAAATTTTATAATAATAATAATAATAATAATAATTATTATTATTATTTTATTTCCTTTGATTTCTGATGTGTACTCATTTCTTTCCGGGTCCCGCACAGGGAACTAAGGGGTGAGAGGGAGTCTCCTTGAAAGATTCCGCGTCGGATATTCCGTCGGTTGGAGATGACAGTGCTTCTGATGTGATTTAGGTATAGTGTGCTGTTCCATATTCCCATACCGTGCTTAAGGAAATTTACTACACTAAGGGAAACTTTGTACTTTGCCATATGAACCTCTACTGCATCCCTTCTGTTC
>OZ010605.1:28841413-28861413 GCA_963932145.1 Acanthosepion lycidas
CTACTGCTGTCGCCCAATTGAGTCAAGGTTCGGAGTACTAATCTCTCAAATATTCCATTTTGTATACTTCCGTTGTAAAAAATATTTCGTCTGCTGTAGCTTTTTTGTCAGCTGGCATACGTCTTGCCAATCACATTCGATCTCTTTCATCAACTTGGGATTAATCTCTTAGAACTGTCGCTCAATGGAATAGTTTTTCAAGACCATTCTATTTAAACCCTAGAGATGTATGTGCTTTGTAAATCTTTGTAAATCACCACTTCTTAAAATATTAGCCCCGTCCGCCTGACCCAAACGATCATGATTTAAATTCCCTCTTTTTCAACCTTTTAATGCATGAAATGAAATTCAGCAGGTAGAATAAAAGTGTTAAAATGACGATAACAAGAAAAGTGATGCCAAGTCAATGACTGGTAAGAAACCTGCATAAAAGACTATTTCTTTACGTGTACTTAAATGGCCAGTGAGTGCTGTCTTCTGCAAATCACCATAGCGAGAAATTCTTTGAATTACGATTTGAATCAGAGTCGCTGAGGCATGTTTATTGTTTTTAGTGTTATAGATCCGCTCTAGTTCAATTTCTAGAAGCATTGAACAGTTAACCAAGTTGTTTCATGGGTAGGTATCTTTTTTCTTTTCTTTTGACTGTTTACTTGAATTTGATTTCTTGGAATAACAGGTCCCACATCTGGCCGACTTAACGATGTTATCGATGTGGTTTCTTTTAATGGTGGGCAGATAAAGTCTTTGAAGTTGAGCTAAATCTAGTGTTCAAACCGGCAAATCACTTGCACGAAGAGGAAGGAAATAATAGATAAATAAACAAACGAAAAATGTGGTCAAGTGGCACTTCGTCGGAAACAAGATATTTCCGCTTTCGGCCTTATATATGTAGAATCCAGGCTAGAGTCGGACAGAGATAGGGCATCCGTCTATCCAACCAATCACTTCAGCTGAAGTAAGAAGAGTGGTTTGGAAATCCTAGTAAAGAAACTGTTAATATTACCATACATTCATGCACACACGCACATGCACACTCAAACACGCATATATATATATATATATATATATATATATATATATATATATATATATATATATATTGGATGTTTGGAGTGTCTGTGTGCGTGCGTGTTTGAGTGTGCATGTGCGTGTGTGTGCATGAATGTATGGTAATATTAACAGTTTCTTTACAAGGAAATATTTGACATTAATTTCCGATCAGCTACAAGTGCTTTTCGTTGAATTTAATAAAATCTTTCCTTTGTAATATTTTTTTCAGAAACATAACTTTCTCAAATCAGTAATTATTATCGTTCTTTCCAGCACTGATGAAGGTTTCCCTCCTAACTAGTTATTATTGTTACTGTGGCTTTTCTGCATCTTAATTATATCATTACTTTCTCTTCACGTTACATCTGCTGTTCATTTTAGCTGTTCCTGCTGTTGAGAAATCTCAAGTGAGGTGGTTTCTGTGAGTAAATAATAAACACTTCACAAGCCTCAGTTTATTGACCAGTGATAGCAAATTTCGTATCAGAGATAAGGAAATTGAACATCGAATAGGCAGCAAAAGGGATAATTTCCCACAATACTGCAAGTTGCTACAAAACCCAAATATTAGGTTGGTGCAAAAATAATGTCGTTTTCTCACATAGTAACATATGTGAGAAAACGGCATTATTTTTCCACCAGCCTAATACTAAACTAAAATCATATGTCATGTTCTTAAATAATCTCGGGAGATCAAGATTATGTCATTATTTTCTCTTCGCATTATATGTGCCATCCATTTTTGTTGTTGCTGTTGTTGAAAGTTCTCAAGTAATTTAGATTCTGTTAATTAGTAATTCTTTGTTTGTGATTCTATAACACCAGTCTCGAAGATTCAAAGAATGTTCAAAGAAGTATGATATTTGCCAAAACCCTCAGGCTTCCCTTGCTCAAAGACTTGTTCACCATTGATCTTGAGAAGTCGTTCTATACAGTTCAGAGAGTTTAGATATTTATGAACGGGTTTGGCATTATGCATGACATCCATATGAATGTCTTCATCTGATGAGGCTATTTGAGGACATAACTCATTTTCAGGTTGATGTTTTAATCTTGTAGCAGTTTGCAGCATTGGCAGAAGTGACATCTCGCACAGCCTGTTCTATGTTCAAATTCTTTTCTTCCTATACTTAATTTCTTACAAAGGATCCATACACTGAGGTATCTGAAGTGTTTATCATTTACTACTTATATATATATATATATATATATATATATATATGTATGTATATATATATATACACACACACATAGTAAAGGTAAAATAAATCCGTGAATATATAATCCGAGTTGATCCTAGTAATATAAAAATACTAAAACTGATCCACATAAGAAAGCTTGATGTATTTTATTTATACAGAGCATTATGAAGGAATAACCAAAAAGATATTTTTTACCCCATGCGGGGAATATATAATTTTGGTAGACGATGAAAGTGATTGGATGTCATTTCAACCCCGACGTGGAAAGATAAACGACTACTTTCATTGTGTGCCGAAATACTCTTTTCCCCACTTGAGGTAAAAAGATTTTTGGGATTATTAATTCATAGATAGGGCATTTTTGTATGGTAGCTACTCTTGCTTAACACATAGCCCTTCGTCATAATTGAGCACTCTGGCTGCTGGTTTAGTGTGTATACACATTATATATGCAGTACATTAAAAGATACCCTTTCTCAGCCATGCACCAATAGCTTAGGAGTAGAGTCTCTGACTGATGCCACAACGGTTGAGTTTCGATCCAAGTTTAAAGCAATTGGGTGTCTATCCACACTGATGAGCTATGATCCAGCGAACAGTCTATTTATGCGGCCTCCTTTGCGAATCACTAGCGGGTTTTAAGTTCAACTTAAGATTATTGCACAAAATTTCATAACTGAATCAGTTATGCTGTCAGATCATCATAAGTCAAAACCGATGGGAGAGTCCATTAGTATATATGTTTATTCTTTTCTTCTTTTTTTTTTTACCTCAAGCGAGTAAGACACTATTTTGGCAGACGATGAAAGTGGTCGTCTGTCGTCTGTCATTTCAATCCCAATGTGGAAAGACAGACGACTAATTTAATATTTATTTATTTACTAATTATATAGTTTATGGGTCAATGATAACAAATAGCGTATCAGCGATAAGGAATATCGAATAGGCAGCGATAGGGATAGTTTCGTACAATACTAGAAGTTGCTACAAAACAAAAATACTAAACTAAAATCTCAAGTCACGTTCCTAAATAAATTGGTAGATGAATAGTATATCAAATCTTTCTCTTCGAGTTACATGTGCCATCGATTTTAGTTGTTACTACTGATGGAAATTATCAATTGATATGGATGCTGTTATTTGGTTTAGTTCTTTGTTTGTTATTGTGTAGCGCCAGACCAGACGTTTCAAAAAAGGATGGTCGTTGCCAAGTCAAATCCTTAACGGGTTTGGGGTCATGCATTTAATCCATATGAAACTATCGATTAGTCTATTTAGGAACATGACTCGTGTTTTCCGGTATATGTTTAAGCTTTGTAGCTGTTTCCGGTGATGCGCAAAACTACCTCTAGCACTGCATATTCTGTGTTCAATTTACGTTTCTCATGTACGTAATTTATTATTTTTTACATGCTGTCTGTTGGTAGGTAGGACTATGTGTTTAATTTTTTTATGGTTGTCCGAATTGTTTTCATTTGCGTGTTTGCCATTTTTTATTTGTGTTTTTTTACTTCCAGGGAATGTATAGGCTTAGTATTTCTCTTCTTCGAGCAGGAATCTTTTAGAATCTGTAGCCCCGAATTTCTGCCAAAAGAAGAGAAATATATATATATTAGGTTGGTGCAAAAATAATGTCGGTTTTTGACCTATTTTTACCGTCAAAAACCGACATTGTTTTTTGCAACAACCTAATATTTAAAAATACACCAGAATACCTCCAATACCGGAATTATTTACTGTAAAAAGCCAGTCGAACAGCCTACATAATCCACGTAAAAAAAAAACACAGTTATTTTTAAAAATCACAGATAAAAATAATCCTGCCAAACATAACAAAATCAAACATATACTCCTATCAACCAACTACATAAAAAAGACAATAAAAAACTCATCAAACATATATATATATATATATATATATATTGAACAATAAAAAATATAAAAAATGAAAGACTTCAGACACACAGGGTTGTATATTAATATTCCTTCGTTTTTATTATAATTTCATTTAGATTCCTCGACTAGTTTCGATCAACATGGCCATCATCAGGAGAAAAATAATTTTCTACTTGCTGGTAGCAGTGAACTACGGAAATAAATGTCTTGATGGAGAAAATGAACCTTTGCCTGTATTTTTCATTTGTTTATTTTTTAAACATGAATTTTGGTCAGCTTTGTGTTGGTCAAACAGTCTCTTTTAAGTTGTTATTTGAGATAAGAGCTGGATGGATTCATGCTATCTGAAATCCCTTGGTCATTTTGACAGTTAATATATATATATATGGAGCACTAATATTATATATATATATATATATATATATATATATATATATATATATATATATATATATATATACATATATATATATATATAAACTGTCGAAATGACCAAGGGATTTCAGAGCAGCATGGATTCATATAGGTATATATATATATATATATATATATATATATATATATATATATATATATATATATATATATATATATATTCTAAGGGGATAGAATCTAGGTAGACCTGAATGTCCAGGATAGAGTAAGAATATAATATAAAAGGCTCATCACTAATATTCCATGGTTATGATTTATTACACTGGAATCGTAATCATATATATAATATATGTATATACAAAACGTCAATAGATGTGAGAAAAAATCAATTAAAAATAAACATATCATGAAGAGCCTTTAAGTTTAAAATCAGGAGTTCATATGTGTTCGATTATTTTAATTGACCTGATTTATAAATATGTATATATACACACACACACGCACGCATATATATATATATATATATATATATATATATATATATATATATATATGTATATACATTAGTATATATAAGGTTAGTGCAAAAATAATGACGTAATAAT
This sequence comes from Acanthosepion lycidas, assembly GCA_963932145.1. Lineage (NCBI taxonomy): Eukaryota > Metazoa > Mollusca > Cephalopoda > Sepiida > Sepiidae > Acanthosepion > Acanthosepion lycidas. Next base: position 28,846,545 of record OZ010605.1, read on the forward strand.
GTCGCTTTTTGACGTTAAAAAATATGTCAAAAAATGACATTATTACGGCATTATTTTTGCACCAACCTAATATATATATATATATATATATATATATATATATATATATATATATATATATATATATATATATATATATATATATATATAAGAGAGAGAGAGAGAGAAAGAGACAAAGACAGGCACAAATAGAGACATAGTCACAAACTGCTAGCTAGCTAGCTAGATAGATAGATAGATATTTGGATGTGAACAGACTGGTATATATTCAGAGAGAAAAGAAAGGATAAAAAATGGCAGATAAATAAAAGAAAGAACTTTCAAGCAAACAATCTCTTTTTCAATAATTATATACTAATACGTAAGTAATCAGACAGTCGAACGAAGATAAGGCCTTTTTCCTGGCTAAAAATGAAAAAGAAACATAAACCAGTTATTAATATTCGAATATTAATGTGTGTAAACAGCTAGATTTGCTTTTTTCGGAATAGCAGAATTGTATTCTATCAACTGATAACAACAACGAAAAAAGATCTTTTCCATACGAATCACAGAATGGAAAGTTATTCCAATCAATCTAAGAATATCTATGTTTCTTAATTATTACTCCTCATGAATATGGAATTGAGAATATAGGAGATAGCTGGAATTTGCTATCAGAAGATTATGAACGAGAACAAAGAAACGCCTTCTATCTTGTACAGAAAGCAATGTTATATTTGCAAAGAATTAGAATACAAGGCTCAAATGTACGCTTTTGTCTGTTTTCGCTTTTTTAACTGATAATGATACGAAGTAACGTTCTCTTTAACGTGACTTCTATTAATAACTCTATATGTATGTGTATATATATATATATATATATATATATATATATATATATATATATATATATACACCTCTGTCGAGTGGAAGTGAATTTATCTGTAACCATGGAAACGTGAATTATGATTTTAGCTGTGTCTTTAAAACCTAGTCATTTTAAAAGTTACTCCAAAATTCGCTTGAGGATTAAATGGAACTAATGTCTTTAATTTAATTACAAAATTAAATTCGGACCTTCCATTTTTGAAACATGGTTAGAACTGTGTAGCGGAAAAACCATATTTTAAATCAATTAATTTATATAATATATATATATATATATATATATATATATATATATATATATATATATATATATAGTGTATTTAGGCTGCAATACGTCATTTATGCATGTTTTATTAATAAACGGCAGACAAGGTACTAGGTTAAGCTTTTCATTTAATATTTATCTATATTTGAAATAGTGTTTGTGATTTTTTTTATCCCTTGACCCGCAGGCTCGTAGCAGCAACATTTGTACTACAGCTATAGTAAGAGTGGTGTTACTTGGGCCCTACCGTCCCGGGCGAGTTTGAAGTCAGAGTTTTCCTTCTCCTAGACCGTTTGCCACTCAAGGTTATAGAACCCAGCCTGTCCTGCTATGGGGGTAGAAAGAAAAGTATCCATATCTTTCCCAAGGATATTAGCACGTAAGCGAATGTAATGGATCCCAATAGAATTTGAAATCAGCTATACTAAATGCAAGCCGCTCAGTACGAATTAACAATTCATCGTGGCCCAAAATAAAAAAGAAAAAAAAACTTTTGATCACATAATATTACGCGCTCTGTTCCAGAAAGAGTAAGTAAGATTTGCTCTGCTGTATAAACCACAGGTGGGATTTGTGAATTTTGAATAAACACAAATGTGCCTGAGCAGGCGTCTGAGCAAGAGAAACTGCCTCAGAATACGGATGTGCTTGGAAAGCAAATAACCGGCCATAATATATATATATATATATATATATATATATATATATATGTGTGTGTGTGTGTGTGTGTGTGTGTGTGTGTGTGTGTGTGTGCGCCCGCGCGTGCAAAAATCATTGACGCACTTTGTCATTTCCCATTGAATACTGTTGCCCTGACGTAATAACGACAACATCAACAACAAACAAGCGAGTGTATTTTATTTATACATCGACATGAATAGTAAATAATTGGGTTTTATAAACTTAGTGGGCTGGTGATAATACATCCGACGAAACATCAAAACAGATATGGCCAGGTCTGGAATATTCCTACAGACAATTTGGCTATGTCCGTTCTACCAGAAACGAGAAATCACCTTTGATGTCCTTGTACTAGCGTTTGCCTGGGGGTGGGGATGGGAACATCGATCCAGACTGTGAATGAGTCAGGAAAAGTGACAGAAGAGCGAGTGTATGAAAGAGTAAGAGAAATAGAAAGAGAAAATGGGAGAGAGAAAATGAGAAAGTTCAAGAGAATGAGTGATATAAACGGAAAGAGAAAACAAGACACAGAGAGAGAGAGTAGAGAAAGTGTGAGAAATGGAAAGAGAAAACGAGACAGACAGAGAGAATGAGAGAGGGAAGAAGAGAGAGAGAGAGAGAGAGAGACATCTAATATCGCCGCGTTTTTCTGTCGCTACCGGAAAACATTATCTTTTGTATTCTCTATAAATGGCAATATTTTTTATTTGCTTCACTATTGTAATATCTACTCAAGTATATACGTCGGTCATAATGCATACAAATCATCCCGCACACGCACATATATATATATATATATATATATATATATATATATATATATATATATATATACTTATGTAATATTGAAAATTTGCTGTATTTATAGAGGAATAGCGCAAATATCAGTGAGAAATCATAAGTATATTGAAAAAGAACGGGCATAAAAATCAACACTGCGTAGTAGCTGGCATTTTCATGAATTAACCAATTATATATATATATATATATATATATATATATATATATATATATATATATGCTTATATATGTGCGTGTGTGTTTGTTCGTATATTGCACGGTTCTCACTACTTCACACTCTTTTGAACAAGGGTTTCTAGGTTTATCCACTGTTTCCCTTTTAGGGTCCGGTTTCCAGTCCCTTGTCTTAAATCCTCCTTATTTACTTTCACTTCCATTAGCCCCTTGCATCTTAGTGGCATTATCGCCTTTCTTCGGGTGAAATCATTAAAAAAAATTAATTACCTCTCTGTTTTTACACACACACACACACACACACACACATATACGAGCAGCATGGCCCGGCGTTGCCCGTTCTTGATTCAAAAATAGTACGGCTCATACAGCAATCGCTACCACTTGCCCTTCCTTACATTTAAAAGAGTGCCCTTAGCCGTGCTGATGTAACTACTTGCCTTACTTCTTGTCTATCTCACAGTGCGGATTTTTTATAAGCTCTATACTAAACATTAAATCTGTACCGAAAAAAGAACTAAACAAAATGAACACAAAACGATCAGCTTTAAAAAAAAAGGACTCGTAACTGGAAAAACCGAATGAAAAAAAGAATGTTAACAACAAATACTTTTTCACACCTAACCCAGTTCTACGGAATCAGAATTAACGTATCAACGAAGCGAATGAGCCAATTGGAGTAAAGCGCCATGCAGATTTAAAATTTTCCCACTTGTGATGAATGCAGCTATCGATTTTTATGCATGCTAGTATGCTAGGTAACATTCGTGTCAGTCAGCTGTTGGCTCTCACGCTGACCAATATAATCTTCCTGCCTATTCGTGGCTGGCCAGTAGAAAATGGCCACAAACTACATGAAAACTGCCGTAGAAGCAGGAAAATATAGATTATTTCCACTATCGTTGGGAGTTGGGAAATGCAAAGTCGGTCTTGGCCTTCCCGCTAACTTGGAGCATGTGCATGTAAATGTTGGTACAAATCCGTCGAAAATTGCGGGCGTGAATTCGTTACAAACATACACACACATCCTGCCTTTAAAGGCTCTTCACATAGCGAATCGAGTCACTGTCAGTCACTGGGCGTGTTTCTAATAATAAATACGCTAAAAATCAACCTACTCCCTGCCGTGCGCCGACGGCTTAGTGGTAGAATCTCCGGCTAATACCAATTCCATCGGGTTTCAAATCGAGCTAGAGGCAACTGGATGTCTAACCACACTGATGAGCTGCGAAACAATCCGTCTGTGGATGACGTTATATATATATATATATATATATATATATATATATATATATATATATATAGTGTGTGTTTAAATGAAGTTGTTTTATTAACTAATACCGAACCGGTCAGTCTATCCAACATATATATATATTTAAACGTTGACGTATCTATATCTATATATAACATAATACCATTTTTTGATTAGTAGGGATAACTCAAACGAGGATATTAATCCAAAGACAGCTCAATGTAAATTATAATAATAATAAATCAAGAAAAACCTTTAAAAATCCATTTCGTTTCTAATTTATTTTGTGAATATTTTTATATTCATCTCTTCAGACGGAAATTTCTGAATAAATGGAAACAATTCATCCGGAAATGCACACGCACACATGCACACACGCACAACTATATATATATATATATATATATATATATATATATATATATATATCGTCAGTGCAACTATAAATCCGAATGCCTCAAGACAGGACCGAATCCCGACCAATTTGGTTTTATTCAGATTTTCTACCACTAAGCTATAATCACTCGGCAGAGAGAAACTGCTAATTCTAGCGTATTGTTTTTACGAATGTAAACAAATGCCAATCAATCAGAGTGCTAAAATTCATTTTACAGAAAAGCTATATATATATATATATATATATATATATATATATATATATATATATGACTGTTTCACTGTATGGAAGCTCATCAGTGTGTGTAGATATCCGATTTCATCAAGACCGGATTTGGCATCAGTCGGAGATTTTACTTCTGAGCTATGTGTGCCCGCTTGAGAGTAAGACTTTTTTTTTATACTTATTCTTCGAATAAACACGCCATTGACCAAAAGGGCTAACTTTATGGAACAGATCTGCAGTATTAGTGAATGTAGTCATTGTTTACAAATTCGCGCTCTCTCCCAATATATATATATATATATATATATATATATATATATATATATATATATATATATATATATGTGTGTCCAACAAACTAATTTCTGTAAGATAACGTTTTTAAGGCGAGCTCTCTTTGTAATGTCATCTTTTACAGTCAAGTGGATATATTATACGCTGAATAGTTTCACAGCAGATATTCAATGCGCATTATGATTATACCCCCTATATCTCTCAGATCCCTTAGGGCATGCAACCTAGAATACCTACGTGATGATTGACAAAATGAAGTGAAGAAAAGAGAGGTAGATAGATAAAGAGTGGCATGGGGAGAGAGAAAGAGAGGGGATAGTTAGAGAGAGGGGGAAAGAAAGAAAGACAGAAGGAAATAGAAATACTTTTCCTTCTTTCCATTTTTCTTTTTTTTTTTTCTATAGTTCAGTTTCTCCTTCTTTAACCTTCCCGCTCTGTTTCTTTCCTTTTATGGTTCTCTCTTCCGCCCTTCTTTTTTAACTTCTTCAACCTTCCTTTTCTTTTTCTTTTTTCGTTCTTTTTCTCATTCTTCTCTTTTTTTATTTCGTCCAGTTCTTTATCTATCTACCTCTCTTCACTTCACCACACGCATCAGTTCATCCTAAATGCTAAATTGCGAGCTTATAAAATGAAAAGATCAAAAAAAAAGTAGACACCATCGGTAGCATTTCTATAAACAACACAAAATACATAATCCTATATTTTAACAATCTTTCTACAAAACTTGTACATCAATTACTTATCTATAATACTAGGACTTTTGCCACCATGTTCAAGAAAATCGGATATTGAATCCAACATTAATTTAGATAACTGTACACATCAAATAAATCCCTTACGATATAATATCATTTATATCACGATATTTAAAATCCCATATATACGAACATATAACGGGGAGTAAATTTGCCTAAATGCATTATTTCTCTCCAAGTACGAGAGTGGATTGAAAAGTTCATAGGCTGACTATGAAGGAGTGATGCTGGAGCTGTGAAATCTTTCATGCATTAATTTAATATATTTGTATTAATAATTGCATAAATTCTGTCTCGCTAAACAGACATATGACTGTTTAAAGAAGATTTCAAATGTAACTCCGAGTTTGGAGGGAAATGTTCAGAGGCACACGTTGAAGTTATGATGCTAGAACTCTAAAAACTTTCAAGCATTAATTTCTACTCTTTTTATTAGTAACCCCGTCATTTATTCCGTTTTATTGCTGGTAGTTTACCAGCCCACTCATCGTATTATTTAAATAGATCATTGCAATGCATTTCCACAATAAAATTATCTACCACTATATATATGTTAGCGATTTGTAGAAAACCAACATAGTTTACAAATTCAAACGCCCTCTGGGAGATTGTATCTCCAACGGATTAAATAATATTTACCTTGGTCACCTCAAACTCGCTTTCACGACGCTTAACTCTCAATTTGAATGACAATTCCATCATTTTTAGGCATTTAAAACAACATGCCTGGTCACATACACAATTCCGGAAACTCCTTGTTGAAAATACAACTATACTTAACGATGAAAACAAAAACTAAAACTGATATAGGCTATTCACTTAAAACCTAACCTGAACAAAATAAACAATGAAAACTCCACAAATATACTTAAATGCTTCTAGTTGATCACAGGAACTATTGGATTATACCAACCGCTTTCCATACTTAAAACTTTTCTTCATTTTCACTCTCACGGGGTCATGTGTGATGTCATGAACCGCAATGGGATATTTGCTTCCGGCGTTTCATATGCACGAATTTATTGTTTCATAGCAATCTTCTCTGCAAACAAAAGAAGCTACCATTTTTGCAAAGTGGGCAAAACCAATATAAAAGAAAAATTACCATATTTTTTAATTAATTTATTATTTAATTTATTGTAATGTACATGTAATCTCTGATGATTGCTTATGTAAGCCGAAAGCTTAGACAGGATTAACAATAAAAAGGTGAATCAATATGGTCGTTTTCTTTCGTGTTTCAGTGATAATGCTAAAAAGCTTATTCGATAATATGAAAGGAATTTACTTAAAATAGACAAAACTTGTTTATATTATTCAATGTAAACAAGAAATAAACCAACACACACACACACAAATATATATATATATATATATATATATATATATATATATATATATATATATATATATATATAAATATATAGTCAACGACGACATTCTTTAAATTATTCTTCTGAAAATTCAGTTTTATGTTCTTTTTTGTGCTTATTAACATATAAAAAGTCTGACATCCTATCGGCATCAGATTCTGAGAAATGGATAAAAAAATATTAAAAATTGATGGATGTCGGAATAATTTCTTCCTTGATTATATATATATATATATATATATATATATATATATATATATATATATATATATATATATATATATATATATAAATTAAAACGAAAGATCGTACACGTTTGTTTCTTATAATACGTAGATTTAATAGGCCGGTTAATACAATTTGAGGAACATAAGCCAAAAAAAAAAAAGATAACAATATTAGTAATAATATTGATGATAGTTAATATACATTAGCCTTTTGAATAAGTTAAAGAGAAAGATTTGAAAGCCGGAATTTTCAGACACGCCTGCGTAAGCAACCACAACAACATTCCTCAGCAAAGTATTTTCTGTTTATACCTCGTCTCGTTGACATAGAACTCAGCCGTGTCTAAAACGTCTGACTTTAAAATCTTTCTCGTCGTACTTCAATTTAGTTAGGTTTCATATATAATCAATGTCATCAATGTTGATTTCTTTTTGTTGTCTTTTTATTCCTCAAATTTTATCAAACGGCTTATTAAATATATATATATATATATATATATATATATATATATATATATATATATATATATATATATATATATGCTTTAGTTCGTGAATGATTCATTATTTTAACGACTTATCAATCATGATGTATTATTAGGTTGGTGCAAAAATAATGACGTAATAATGTCATTTCTTGACGTATTTTTTAACGTCAAAGAACGACATTATTACGTCATTATTTTTGCACCAACCTAATATTTAAAGCCAAAACCTATTTTAAGTTGTCAGATTCATTATTTTTTTACAACACTACTAGTTACTACAGCAAGAAATTTTGGAAAAAGGAATTATTTTTTTCAACATACACGTTCTACTACTTAACCCATAGCTGTAGAAGCGAAGATTGATTCATATCATTCCCAACGGTATTTTCACGTAAATGAATATTACAAACCCGACTGGAACTCGAATCTTCGAGTTATCATTCCGTACCACTATACGTTAAGCCGCCCACAACTCCATATATATGTTCTGTGTCACTTTGTATATAATCCGTAGTATGAATAGAAATTTTCTTGCATTTCTTTACTAAATAATTGCTATTTACTTCTACAAATATTTACAGTGAATTCCTACATACGTTTATTTTAGTTGCAACACTTTATATATAAACAGTTAAGTGGTTGAAGTATTTTATGCGACATATTCCTTAAATATATTGTATATCATGGCTATCCTCAATTTCCTTTTTTTTTTTTAAATCAAAGTAACTTTAAAACCGAATATCATTTTTATTCTTGTTCTTTTTGGTCGGCTGCTTCTTCCATCCGATTTACACACCACAAACTTTTCGTTTCTTGTATTTACATTTCATTAATGATTTCATCCTAGTCAAGGAAATAATCCCAAAAGGAATTACAGAGTCTTACAAAATATTTAAAAAAAAAGTACAAGAATTAAGAAATATTAAGAATGTGATTGGCATTGGATTTAATGTTTTGAAGGCCAATAAATGTAATAGAATAAACTGTTAGTACAACAGAGGCAAGTTCATCAGAACAACTGAGAAGAAAATGTTAGCATAGAACTTACGGTTACATCTAGCAATTTATATTGTAAATGATAACACCTTACCACCAATCTAGTAGTGCAATTAAATTCATAAAGTCTAAATAGAATAAGATCATCAGAAAATTTAAGAAGAAACTGTTAGCATAGAACTTACGGTTACATCTAGCCATTTCAATTGTAAGTGATAACACCTTACCACCAATCTAGTACTGCAATTAAATTCATAAAGTCTAAGTAGAATAAGATCATCAGAAAATTTAAGAAGAAACTGTTAGCATAGAACTTACGGTTACATCTAGCACTTTCAATTGTAAGTGATAACACCTTACCACCAATCTAGTACTGCAATTAAATTCATAAAGTCTAAGTAGAATAAGATCATCAGAAAATTTAAGAAGAAACTGTTAGCATAGAACTTACGGTTACATCTAGCCATTTCAGTTGTAAGTGATAACACCTTGCCACCAATCTAGTACTGCAATTAAATTCATAAAGTCTAAGTAGAATAAGATCATCAGAAAATTTAAGAAGAAACTGTTAGCATAGAACTTACGGTTACATCTAGCCATTTCAGTTGTAAGTGATAACACCTTGCCACCAATCTAGTACCGCAATTAAATTCATAAAGTCTAAGTAGAATAAGATCATCAGAAAATTTAAGAAGAAACTGTTAGCATAGAACTTACGGTTACATCTAGACATAAAATACGTTATACCTGTCAGTTTCGTTTTCAATATATGTTTTGGAATATTATTTCTTTACGCGTATATTTCAATACGGCAGATTTTTTTTACTGCCTTATAAATATTTTCAGACATGTCTCGGCATTCTCAGACGATCTGCAAAGACCTCCGATAAAGAAAATAAAGCTAAAAGCGCTCATTAAAAGCTATCAGTATTCTCAGTTTGGCGGCACCAGTAATAATGCCTGGAATTCAGTTCACGTTTGATTTTTGCTCTTCATCTATGCCAATTGTAGACATCTTTACAGTGTCAATCAATGGTAATATAGTCACGAAATGAAGTGAATGCCTCACTCTCCGTGTCGTTTCTTTGACACACACTAATAGAAAAAAAAGATATCTAAAGATTTCTCGTATAACCTTAACTATCGTATTATTCATCATTCAATATTTGCCGAAAGCCTTTTCCTTCCATGATATATTTTTTTTTTTTTTGCAAATATAGCGTAGGGGAAAAATAAGAATTGAAAATGAGTACTTTTATGAGTGTAAGACATCATATTAGTTGAGTTTCAGAAAGCAAGGAAACGATTTAAAAAAAAATCTGCCTATTATCAAGAGGCTGTTTATTTAAAAGCTAAGCCGGAACTGGATCATGGCAGGCTTTCGGTACGACCCAGTACGAAAAATAACGCACTAGAACGGCAGGTGCGTCACTTTGGATTGAATAATAACAGACAAACTCCAAAAGAGTGGCACTGCGGACGAGACAATGTTTGAATGACTGATTTTTTTTTTTTTTACGGCTTATCAACACTTTGTGGGTTTTTTACAGCCGAATATATATTTCGTATTGTAGGTGGTCGCTTATATTACCAGGTGTTCTCGATGCCGACGAAACAAGATTGACGGACAAAAAAAAGATGTAAATGCGTACACACAAATGGATTTATGTTCAGCCACAAATATTTAGCTTGCTCTACTGGCAAAATCAATCTATAAATACTCCATTAATTTTTACTCCCGCTCTCAACTAACATAACCTCGTGGTTTACAATCGATTTTTCGATGACGTCTACCGGCCCTTGAGGGCAGGGAATACGCACTTGTAGAAGCCCATCTGCATCAATTATTGACGAGTGATCGATATTGACTCTTAGTTTCGTCTGCCAACTTGTCTGATAGGATCCGATCGATTTATCAATAACAATGACAGCCCCTTAAGAGGTTCCTTGCATTTGGAATTACACATTTTTACAGGTTGTAATAAAAAAAAAAGGTAGACACATTTTCATAAACTCCTCTGATTCACTGATAAATATATTGTAATATTTTCATGCCAGTCAATCGATTATATGATAACAGCAAATTTCATAAAATGTGTTGTTGATCAAATGGCGACGAACGAATTGTAAATTTCAACAGAAAGTTGATAAAAACTAAACAATTGAAAAGACACTGAAGAATATACATATATATATATATATATATATATATATATATATATATATATATATATAAAGAAATATAGTCTTAAGGTGTGCTATATTTATGGAATAAAGTGCTCAATATCAGAGATAGAGCGTGTGTAAATATAAAAGTGAACATAGAAGTCAACACTTAGAGGCGACATTGTTGACTTCTATGTTCACTTTTATATTTATATATATACATATATATATATATATATATATATATATATATATATATATATATATATATGGGGTAAGTGGGGGTGTTTGAATATGTAAAGTAAACAAGTCACATAGACAGACATATGAAGAAATATTAAAAAATTCTTCCTAAAGAACTTTCCCTAATCTTTGATAAAAATTCTATAAATTAAAAATGTATTAACTATATACAATCAACATATATATATATGTATTATTATTATTATTATTATTATTATTATTAATTAAAGAATACCAAACACTTAAAATGCAGTATGTAATAATTCTTTATTTCTCTAAAAAGTAGCAATAAATTTTCGAGATTTGTAGGTCTTGATGATTGACTGCTTCTTTAGAGCTTAAAATAAAAATTAGGACCTATGGGATTTTAAGTGCTTCATTAATTAATAATAATTTTGCTTTCTCTTTTTTTTCCTTGGATCTGTATACTCCTGGAAATCCCATGCGGTTTACCATAATGTATCATTACTTTCTCTCTCTTATTCTCTCTCTCTCTTTCTCTCCCTCTCTCTCTCTCTCTCTCTCTATATATATATATATATATATATATATATATATATATATATATATATATATATATATATATATATATATATATGTAGACTCCAAAATTCGCTTCAGGATGAAATGGGTCTAATATATTTAATTTAATTGCAAAATTAAATTCGAAGATTTTAGCTTCCATTTTTGAAACATGGTTAGAACTGTGTCGCGAAAAACATATTATAAATCAGTTAATTTATAATATTAATGTTCTGTCAATTTACATTGAGCACTATTTTGTAAAAATAAAATATCTATAAGAACACCAGATTATATATCTTACTGTTCTTTCTTCATATATATATATATATATATATATATATATATATATATATATATATATATATATATATATATATGTATGTGTGTGTGTGTATTAAAGACTTTTTAATTGTTTTTAAATTTCGAATTTTTAATATATATATATATATATATATATATATATATATATATATATATATATATATATAGCTATATATTAAAAAGTGATAGAAACTCTGACACCAAGTCGGTTAGGCTTAAATCCGGGATTGAGGCATTCGGATGTCTAATTTGTACTGATGAGCTGTGATACAGTGAAACAGTACTGTCTGCGAATGGCATATATATATATATATATATATATATATATATATATGTGTGTGTATGTGTGTACGTTTTCGTGAAAAAACCGATAGAAATTAGAAATAATTACGCTTATTTACTGACAAGAAAGACACCATAATACAATGTAAAAAACATTTTTTACTTCACCTTAATTCGACAACCGACGGCAAAGCTCATGCCTTCTTATTTTAAAGATCAAAAATATCTCGCTGTGCTGTGAACATTGGATCAAAGGAACCCAATATTCCGTCAAACAACCCCCAGTACCGTCGGTATGCCTCTTAAAGTCAGCATGTTCCGACGTAAAATTTTTACTTCAGAAACGTCTCAAATGATTCAACACCCTTTAGAAGGTTTGTCACCTTTTCTAGATCACTCAAGCAAATCTGCTTAAAAGCTCTCTTGAAGAATATGTACTGAAATTTTGCCTGTAATAATTCTCGAGGCAGCCTTTACTTTATTGTCATTAAGAAAATTCTTTGTCACTTGGGTTATCACCCCATCACTTAAATAGAATTGTCCTGGTGGTTTCGGCCATGATAAAATTGGGAAAAATCCGTTCATTTTAAAGAATCTTCCGCTACCTGACCAAAGCTTTCGGCACAGTGAAGAGATACGCGCACTGTAAATATATTGCATTAATTTTACTTACCTGATAATGCTCTCATTATTAACAACTTGAATACAAACATCTATTATTTTTTGTATACAACTTTCAGATTCATTTAAATTAACTAACGACAAGAAGTTTTTCGATTTTGAGTCTCTCAATATCTGGAACCTATCATCATACCTATGGGAGAACAAGTAAAAGTCATTATGTCTTAATCTGAGCAGAAATCTTTTTAACAATAAGCATTTTAAGGTACAAGATTTTAATAATATTTCGTGAAGCTGTAGACATAGCAAAATCAATAGAGGAAAGCCCAAAGAATAGTCGACTGTTTTCTTGCTGCTCCTCAAGGATAAATCAAAATTGAATATTTAAGATAAACGAATCCTTCTGATATTATTTGTAATAACTACCAGGATTCTTTGAAGTGAACAATACTTTCAACCAAAGAATTAAAAAACGATGTGGAAGATTAATAAGAGTTACTTAAAAATTGTCAATCAGTTTTCTGGGCCAGATTTTATGGTTATAATTACTCACATGAAGTGATTATATTGAATCAATTGCTTAGACTTCTGCTAGGAAGAATTGTCCTTTGTGTCGTGCCAGACAAATCCTGCCAGATTCTTGAACATTTAGAAATCACCCATTTGGCAAGCATCAAATGTTGCCGCCATATCTGGTAAGGTGTTGCTAATATATATATATCAAGAGATTTTTGATAACATTCAAAGAAGAACTGTAATCTAAGTTTACCTGGCATTTCCACTTTTTTCATCCACACAACGTCGCTTCCATCTGTCTTCAATACCAATTCTCATGCTAATTGTTCTGAGGAACTTTCGTCTTTGGATGAATTTAAGCGTGCCGCTAGATTGGTAATGAGGTCCCACCGTTTTACTGTTGAACTAGCTAGAAGAAACCCTATATTCTGTTTGAATAGTTTCTTTCTACGCAATATTCACCTGTGCATTTCTTGTCTCCCTGTTACCTACAATTTTTAAAAATGCAAATGCAACGTCAATATTGTCCTCTGAGTCCTATAGTTTTTGTCGTGTTCGGCCGCATTAAAACCTTCTCGTTCTATTTCAATCTCAGTAATTCCTTGCGCCCTAGCGACATTATCGCCTTGCTTCGGGTAAAATGATAAAAAAAATACGAAATACAGTATATGACTGAACACTGAGAGCAATGCCCGACAGCATATCAGTTGCCTTAGAATTGAAGTGAAATATACACATTCGCAGTAGTAATATAATTATTCGAATTAAATACTGGACGGAATTGTTCATTATATATATATATATATATATATATATATATATATATATATATATATATATATATATATAATCTAAATTTTATTAATGCTTCTTTGGTAATGCCAACGTGCTTTGTGCACGAAAATAGTAATTCGTGGTCCCAAAAATATGACTAATTCATATTTTATACATTATGCATAGGGAATCTCTTCTAAATACTGACAGGTTCTTTACTGAGACAAAACAAAAAAACAAAAAAAAAATAAAGACGTGATGAATCGTTCGGCCGAGAAATTGAGAGAGATTGAGATAAACAGAGAGAGTTTAGAACCCTGGAGATGCTTTCTTTTGGAATATCTTTTGAATGAATCATGCGTTCTCTGGTGCTTGGCACCAGTGTCCTTTGAGTTGAGCCAAGATCTGACCCTGAGCTGCGTTTTGTCCATACGACCTCTGGTTTTGTGTGCGTTCGACTAAGATGATATAGTGCTGGGTCTCGCCCCTGACGTACTATAAATCGCTTATCAGGATTTCTTAGTTGAGAGAAAGTGAGCCGTTTGAAGGATATTGCCCGGATATAAGATAATAAAAACGCCATTGTTTTTGTGTTTGTGTGTGTGTGTTTGTGTACGCGCGAA
>OZ010605.1:28866413-28908913 GCA_963932145.1 Acanthosepion lycidas
GAAATCTGGTTCTACAGAAGGATACTGTTAATGCCGTGGACCAAACATGTGAGCAAAGACGAAGTTTTAGAGAAAATGGAAACAAAAAGAGGACGTTTACTTAACACCAGGAAGAGAGAGATGAAATTTCTAGGGCATACAATGAGGAAAGATTTTTTGAAAAAATTGATACTGACAGGACAGATTGAAGGTAAGAGGGACGGGGGTAAATAACGCATAACCTAACTAAAGGATCTCGTGGTGCAGTGGCTAGCAAGCTTGTCTCGTTCAATCAATTGGGACTGAATGGTGAGTTCCATCCGCAGTGGTTGCCCCACTATGTCTGTCTTGTGCCGCATCTAAGTTACACTTTAAAAATCACCAACCTAGCGAGCATGGATGTCGAAAATAGTGTCTGAGAGAGATAACAAAAGACAACATTTATTAAGAGCTACAAATGACAGGAAAATGTGGAGAGCGATAATAGTCAACGTCCTAAAAGGACACGGCACATAACAGAAGAACAAGCTTGAGTCAGTGGATTTCGGAGCAAGGTTTAGGAACGAAAACAAAAAGACACAATTTATTAAGAGCTACAAAATCGTCATTATCGCCTACGTACTGAAGGAACATAATGCATAGAAGTAGCAGTAGTAGTTTTCCAGTAACGTTGGCTGTTCTGACATCATGAAATACTGTATGATATATTTGCATTATATATGGTGGCGTATGTTGCTCGAAATGGTTTTTGTCAACTAACGTAATTGTTCCTTAGTGGGCTGAATCAGTTACCCCGCTAGGTTTGTTTCAAGTTATCTTCACGCTAATACTTCGTAGCACCATTTCCTCTGTCTCTTAATGAAAATCAATTCAGACGTCGTTTCACCAGGAGAAACGCTTGTCTTATGAAGTATTGTTAAACAGCAAAATACATATGGTCTATATTGGCTAATTTTGTTGTCACAAGTAGGGATCTTTTGTCGATTACTTGTCAGCGACGGAGATGGAAAAGTGAGAGAATTCCCAACCCGAGCAGTTGCAAACCGACTAAGTAAACATTCCGCCTGAAAAACTTCTTCCAGGAAATCTTGTCATAAGGTTAATTGGTTGATCGTCAATTCACTAGCGAATAAAAATCAGGGCCAAATATTTTTTATTATTACCGGGCTTGTGATCCTCAAGTGGCCCTATCAAATATATTCCATTACCGAAATACGATTTATACGTTCGAAACATTTTTGGCAGTTATTTTAGAAGACCTAATCATTAACCATAATACATTGTCTTTTATTTTACACATATAAGATTCTGCATGCACATCTTTGGGTTATTGCAAAACTGTCCTATGGAATATTTCAACGTATTTTCATGAAACATTTTAGCACGAGAATCACTCTTGTAAAGTTTAAACCGATATCTTTAAGCAACGACCACAAAAAATAACTTTACGGAAGAAGACAGACTAGAAAGTAGTAAACCAGTCTCCACTCTTTATTTATCGAACAGCGTTATCACGTCCTTTCGTTATTATAAATAAATGAAACGAGCCTCCGTAAACAGATACAAACTGAGAAACAGCTATGGGATTGTAGATAGCCTGATTGGTAAATACATTAGATCTGCTTTAGATCTTATCAGAGATCCTTTCTGAAATAAAAGGAAGTAAACTACGACAGATTCTGGTCCCGATTGGGTTAACAAATCGCCCAACGACGGTGCATGACTTTCAATTAATTTACCATAATGAATAAAATAAAATCTACATGGTAATAATAAAAATGATACCGGAAACAAGTTTTAGGTATTCTGAAGCGGGAGATAAGTCGAGTTGCTTACATGATTGACCAGGAACGAGACGGGATCACAGAAATTAATTGATCGTAATATCCGACGTCAACCAGTAAATATTCCTTGATTATTTTGCGCGAAAGGTCCTAGGAATTTTTTTCAAAATTATAGCCTGAATATATAGCTATATTTTACGCGCTGAAAATTATTATCCACACTTTCTACTCCTTCCGAAAACTATGAATTAAACAGCAAGATAGACTGGGAATCTAGCCGTGATTGGTAACCTCTCTAAGAGAAGGAAAACTCTGAACTCAAACCCGTATGTAACCCTAATATATCGTATATCATGACGCCATCGAGAAGTTGTAACTCTTATTTCAACTGCGATCGACCTACGATTATGTCGGTGTATTTTTTTTTCACTCAATATAGAGCAGGAAAGTCACAATAGGTTACTGAGTGTGAAAAATTTATTATGGAGCAAGCTCAACAGAAGAAGTGTAAAGAAGATGACAGTAGATAATGATTGAAACTGCATTTATATTTTTGAAGATCAAAGTTGGCTGGAAAGCATAGAGTTTGTTCCGCAAGCGAGAAGTTCCAGAAAATGAAGTGTTATAATAGACATTAAGTTTACATCTACCCAATTCAACAGTGAATTGAAGAGACCTTTCATCCAATCTAGTACTACGTTCAAAGTCATAAAGTCTAAATACCAAAGAGAAGAGTTCATTCGATCAATTGCCATGAAAGAATTTATAGAAAGGGCAGACGGAAACTATGTTACGGGAGCGATAGTGGTTGATGCTGAAACACCATGTCAGGACTATTATTATTATTATTATTAATATTATTATTATATAAAATGTTTTATCTTTACAAGAGTTATATAATAATGGATATTTCAATGGAAAATGTTCAGATGAGATCCATTCTTCGGTTTCATCTTTTCAGACATTTAGAGCGAATGCGCGTCTTACTACGTCTATTTAGACAAAATCCAAAAAAAGAATCTCCGTATTCCATTTGTAAAGAAAGAAGATCAAGCCAGCTATTTTGCGGAAGCTATCATTTTCATACTCATAATCATTAGGTCTGAGCTCCTGGTGAAACAAAGGCCAAATGGTTCAAGTCCGCCGGAGGTCGCATATATCTCGAATATTCAAGCCGATAGATGTAAATAAAATATATATATTCTTTAATATGAGTATGGATTATAAAATAACGTTTAAGCATATATATATATATATATATATATATATATATATATATATATATATATCTGTTTTCAGATTGACACCCAAATACACTGTAATGTTCCTATGCGAATACCAAGCAAGACAGTATGCCGTTTCCAAATTTCTTCGGAGGGCGCATATTTCTCGAATATTCAGGCCAATAGATGTAAATAAAAAATATATATTCTTTAATAAATAAATAAAAACAGAGCATCTACTCAAATATGAGTATGCATTATAAAATAACGTTTAAGCATATATATATATATATATATATATTAGGTTGGTGCAAAAATAATGACGTATTAATGTCGTTTTTTGACGTATTTTTAACGTCAAAAAACGAATTATTAGGTCATTATTTTTGAACCAACCTAATATATATATATATATATATATATATATATATATGTATTAATCTGGTTCCAATTTCCCCCCCTCATTCATTTATTAATGTTTCTTCGATTGTTTGCTGCTTCCCAATGATTACCTTTTGCATAAGGTAAAATAATGTCGTCCATTATATATATATATATATATATATATATATATATATATATATATATATATATATATATATATATATAATGTGTAACGGGTAAATATCGGCCATTTCCATTTTATATTTTTTATTTCGCGACGCATGCGTGTTATTTTTTAAAATGTTGTTGACTGCACAGAATAGTAGGTTCAGTTGGGACCTGTCTATGAGGAAAAGAAAACGCATCATGGCGTAATTCATTCCGCCAGAAATTTGGAAACGGCATACTGTCTTCCTTGGTATTCGCATAGGAAGATCCTTTACGAACATTACAGTGTATTTGGGTGTCAGTCTGAAAATAATGCATAGGATTCGGAAAGAATCAACAAAATGGCATTATGACTGGTCACTAGTGATGGCGACATTATGCTTCCAAAAGGTCCCCAGATTTAACACAGAGGTTTACATCGTGTCTTGAGAAGATAGTGCTACACTGGATCAAGAACGTAGCTGCTGGAAGACCCTATGTCTGACAACAGGATTATGCAGCATGCCACACAAGAAGGAGAACCTAGTCACGGCTCTCAGACAAATTCTGCAGCCACATCACCCCTTACATCTGACCTCCTTACTCCCCAGAATGCAAGGATTATTTTGCAGAGCGCAGTTGAGCGAGGGACCAACAAATCTTCTTGTAACACAAAAATGAACTGAAAGCAAGAATTATGGTAGCATTCACAAACTTAAACAAGGAGACTGTCCGGAGGAGATGAAAGAGATTCTGGAATAGCCTGGAAGCCATGGTTGAAACTAATGGTGATTTTATTGAATAAATTTACTCTTTATTATTTCAAGATTTTTTTTTTTTTATAATTTTGGTGATTTAAAATGAGATGTCCATTATTTTCATTTTTGTTTAATTTAGACGATAGTTTATCCATCGCAGACTGTATATATAGCCAGCTTATAAGAGAAAATTTTATTCTCCATCGGGGTTATTTTTTCGCCTAATTATCATATTGTTGCCTGTTTGTGATAAAACATGGGAGATGCAAGATGGCTCCCAGATATGGCTGCTCAAAGATTTTGGACAATTCGAATAAACCAAGTCAGATGGTGTATTTTAAAATAGAAAAATGTAAAGAAAATATATTATATAATATTGATTTCCCGTAGTTAATGCCTATTGTCAGTATTTTATGTGACTTCCGGTAGCCTGGATATGCCTGTGATGGGGTGTGTAAAAATCGATCAACATTATCACATTTACTAGATTACCCCCTGTTTATTCCCCCACAATTCAAGAACGGATGGATTTTCTTGATGTATTCTACTCATTAGTTCTGTCGACATCTGATCCCCGATGTAAGTCAGAGCCTATGTCTGGTCAATCTTTCAATACAGTAACACGTTCATCAATCAGTTTCTTTTGTGTTTCATACAATGCGTAATATGGATTTCCATGATGCGAAAGAAATCTCTCCAAGTTATAATTTTTCCTTCGGCAGCGTAATATATTTAGCGCTATTCAATCATTCGTTCTAAACAATTTGCTTGAAACTTGCCGCGCTAAAGACCCTTACTCCCAACAATTCTCTGTTTCAATGTGTAACGTGGATCATTTTGGTTTCCAGCCGGTCTTCTGAGAAATTTACTTTGATTAGAATGCAGCTCCATCGTTTCATTGTGATCTTATTCCAAGCATCTGCGTCTCACAGATTCATGGTATTTTGATCAACCTAAGGTTGCCTTCAAATGCTTTTTGTTTAAAGCTGGTTTCCTTGTTTAAATTAATATCTTCGCTTCGTGTTCCTGAAGGATACATTTAGTTTAATCTCCTCATACTAAATTGAACAAGTCGCACTCATCCATCAATTGTCTATCAGTTTCCTTTCACTGAGTTCATTGCTGTCCTGATCAGTCTCCTTATTATAATAAGACGTCACCCCGGCCTCTCTGCCCGTCCGTGCTATCCCGTGACGACCAATGTGACTTGGTATTGGTCACGGCACCAAATGTGACGTGCTAAACCTTGGCTGATTCGGATGGGAATCTGGTTAGATTCGGTATCAGCTTTGTCCTTCCCCGCTCGCCTCCAACGTCTGGTTACCGAATTAACTGCTTTGACCTCTAGTCTAACCTACCCACGTTGTGATTTGATCTTAGGTGGACGAAATCAATCAGTCGCCGGTCCGTAATGCAAGCCGAGTCCGAGCAAAAGTAACACCGCACAAGTATATGTAAAAGAAAATAAAGTAACAACCCGAAAATTTCAAATGTGTTAAAAAAAGAATAACAAATATTTTTATATCTGGTTGCTGAATAAAGGACTGCATCTTTCTCCCAAACCACTTCTATGGATTCGTGACACTTTGTGTTTGTTAGGCGAGTCTTAATATCTTAAACTGTTTTTCAATAACTGGTTTTGGTGTCCTCAGGCGATATTCGTAAAACTTGTTTTGGTGGTGTGAGTCTAAGTCGTTCTTCAAAAATAAATTCTTCTTGGTTAGAAGTTGAAGTCGGGATGCGTGGATCTTCAGTCAGCTTCCTTCGAGGCTGGTCTCAGAGCTCAGAGCTCAAGTCTGTCTGCGTCTCTCTCTTCAACTCCAACTGCAACTAACTTTCTAAATTCTCTAACTCGCTGCGACTCTGCTTATATTGACGCCGACCAAAACCGGTGGGGGTCTGTTGTGGTTTGTGTTCCTCGATAATTCCAAATCCACAATAAGGATATTCTTTGTTTTAGGACAGGAAAATTTATCACTTTCCATTTTTGGAAGTCCCCTACTTTCGGCCTTGGAGAGGTTCTTAGGGAAGTCGTCCTCCCAAATTCTTCCTTTCTCATATTGGTATCTCACACCAATCCCCTCAGAGGGCGTCAACAGGTTTCCCTTCTTTCTCATAGAGGTATCTCACACCAATCCCCTCAGAGACGTCAACAGGCCTCCCATCCTTCTTCATATGATTACCTTCGCCCACCGCTCACGCCATCATTCAGCCAATGAACGCCCAGCAGCGTGGGTGTGGCTAGACTAGCCTCAGTTTAAAAGTATCGCTCGAAGGAAAAAAATATCTTCTTTTTGTTTTCTTTTCTTCTTTTTCTTTTTTCACCAGACCCCTACGACTCGTAGTGTGGTCCTTAATCTCTATCTTAACCGAATGTCACCTGGACTTTATCAACGAGATTTTCGCCAGCGTCAAGTGGGTGGTTAACTGGACGCCTCCGCACTCTGTCGCTAATTATCTCTCCCGGTAATAAACTCTTATCATGACCAGGTCTAACATAAAACAGGTGTTTTTCCAAAACCAAATGATATCTCCGAAATATAGTTAATGGTTTATTCTTTCCTTTCTTCTTGGGTGGCCTCCGCTGATGTCTTTCTCGGTCAGTGCGTGACCTGATTAATATTATCTCACAGCTTCTGTTTCGTAGGCCACTTGACTAATTTGAAATTTTCATTATTGCCATGGGCAGATCTTTTATTCGCCGCCTCCTAGCATAAATTAATTCGATAGATCCGAGATCTTACGAATTTCTTATCTTCTGCGAAACAAAAAATACTTTTTTTTTTCTTTTTCGCAATTGAAAATAAAATCTTTACCACTTTGTTAAAAATATAACATCGCTCAGTATGTCTTTTCGTGATAGCTTCTTCTCGCCTTTAAGTGTTTCTCGCTTTTAGTTTTCACGCAACCTCTAAATAGTGTCACAATAATATGATGCAGCTTTCAAAGGCGACCATACTTTGGTAGATTCAAAACACTTCCTGTGATTTCAGATTTCGAAATGATTTCTAAAATGCCACTACTTTATATTTCAAGTTCCTTAGCAATTTCCCACTCTTTCATATTGCTCACCATATTCATTCTGGCTCGACTGTAAATTTTCGCCATGATTTCATGGAATGTCAGAATTTACCCTCTATCTAACCTAAACGATATTTCAAAACAGAAACAGAAGAAAGAAGGCAAAAATGTTCATTTGACAGAAGAATTTAGCACCGGTTTTTTTTCTTCATTCATAACCCTTGCTAAAAAAATATGATCTGTGGTCTCATATCTATCTATCCATTTATGGTTCAGTTATAACAATTTTCGTATATAGGATAAGTTCGAACATCGGATGCGATACGCTATGGGCAGTTTTGTCCAACACTGCATGATTTTGCTTAACCTAGATATTAGCATAGCAACTAGAATGATCTTAAATAACTTCCCAGACCTAGATTCTAATATGGATGCCATGCATGGCGTCTAATTCGTTTAATCTATCACCTGTATACGATCATTTCCTGAGATAAATAAGTAAAATGAAAAAATGCCGATGATTCCTCTGGGTCTTAAAAAAAATAAATATCTTCATCAGATCATATGGACTGGTGCAACAAACTATCAATCAAAGACCTGTAACAAGTAAAAAGAATAAAACACATCATTTGAAGACTTCCAACAGCGGCAAAAAAAAATGGATAGAACCAAAATGGAAGATCGGTAGATTAGTTTGGTTAAATCAAAACACTTCCATTGATTTCAGACTTCGAAATTATTTCCAAAATTTTTCTTCATGATATTCCAAGTTCTTTAGAAATTGCGCACGGGCTTATATTATTGACCATCTTCACTACCTTCATTCGCATTTGATTGGAATTTGGATATTTTTTTTTGTTTTGTTTTTTTGCCATGATTTAAAGTAATGTCAGACTTTACCCTATATGTAACATGAAAAGAAATATTTCAAAAAAAAATATTTGCCTTTTAGCGTTAAAACAGAAATAAAAAAACAAAAATGTCAGGTGGCCAAAACATCTTGCCCAGCTATATTTTTGGGTGTCGTCTCACATCTTCTTTCCTCTTTTAGAAACCTTGCTAAAAATATGATAATCAGGCTTGAAAATGACTCCAAGTATGGCAAACGTTTTGTTTGGAGAGGGCACAGCAAAATCATTCACTTAGAACATAGGAATTATTACAAATGTACAGGTGTTTAAAATAGGCTAACCTTATTTCTTGTACATCTCACGCCAGAAATTTAAAATTTATGTTTAAAGTTGACCGTTTTTTCATTATCAGTTAATATATAATATATTTTATATTTTCGATACTGCCCACTCTATATATATGTACGTACCCCCAAAGAAAAGCAATACCTCCAAAGAAAAGTGATACCTCTAAAGAAAATATATACTTCCACAGGAAAGCGATGTCTCCAAAGCAAAGCAATACCTAAGGTTTACAGTGAATTCTTCGAAATGAAAAATCTTTCTTGATGCTTTTATTTTGGTTTTAATTTCAAACTAACATATTAAATTTAGTATTTCCAATAAACAAAACACTTTCCTGTATTTCCAATGAATTTAAATTGATTAAAATGAGTATTTTTATATCGTTACAAATGGCGGAATTTAGCTATATTTACAAATCTCGCAGCACGTAATTCTCTTTATTAAAAATCTTTTAAAAATAAAACAATTTTCTGAAACATAAATATCGTAGAAAAGCATATTTTAAAACGGTGATAGGCGTTTCTGTTGTCAGCCTGTTTGGGAAAGATAACTTTTTTTTTACAGGGCAAATATCCGTAAAAGTTACTTAACAAACGTAAAGTGAAACCTTTTTATATGAACATTTAAACTATCCAGTAATGTTAATTTCCCTCTGAACGTTATCCACTACCTAAACCGGGTATTGAACTCACACTCTTTGGATCCTGTCACTGGATCTAACCAAAGCCTTTATCCACTATGCCATCTGTCCTTAAAGTGGAGAACTTTCAAAGGGAAATTAACTAACATCCATTAAAACATGAAAAGTGGAACTAGTATAGTCTACCTCAGTGAGCGAAATAAAGGGTTCAGTTCGACATTCCAACCACCTGAAGAAGGCCGGAGCGTAAATCGGCCGAAACGTTGTGATAAATATGGCGACAAAGATGAGGACAATAGTCCGAATAATGTAAATAATGTACATCTTAGAAATATAGATAAATCTATTTTCATAGCAATGCCTAAGAAACTAGGCATGAACGAATGCAAACTCCACCGAACGATGAGCCTAATGTGCCACGTAACAAAACATATGATCTGTATTCTGATGAATAGAGCGCGCAGCAGAATCAGGCCAGATACTGGACAAGAACAGTAAAGACACTGGAACAAGTAATGCAATATTTATGCTCAGAATATTATTAGAAAGAGCAATAGAAAATCTGGAGTGACGTGTACCTATGTTTCATAGACTACGTAAAGCTCTTCGACAAAACACCCCACAAGGATCTGTTGGAACTGCTCAGCAATCTTGGTATATTTTGGAATGATATTAGAATAATCAAGAACCTATACTTGCAGCAAACAGCATGCATGCGCGTAGAGAACGAGTTCAGCGAATATACAAAAATATAAAGGGGCGTAAGGCAATGATGTGTCTTCTCAGCGGACCTATTCAACCTATGCAGCGGGGCATTTTTGAGAGAAGTGAAAATCCTACCAGGATTCAGCATTGGTATCCACAATATTAACAACATAAGGTACGCAGATGACACAATACTGATAGCAGACACGGAAAAGGAATTACATAAAGAAGGTAGCGAAGGAAAGCGAGAAGAAGGGACTAAGCACAAACTACAAGAAGACAGAATGCATGCTCATCAGTAAAAGGATTAGACCGAAAAAACGATTTGCAGTTTGGGGCATATTAAATCAAGTAGGTGTGGAAGTTTAAACATCTGAAAAATATTTTGACAGAGGACGTTAAGTGCGACACTGGGATACGTAGACGTATTGGGATAGCCAAGGACGCATTGCATAAGCTGGGCAGAGTATTGCAAGACCGGAGGGTCTTTTTGGTAACCAATCAAAGAGTATTAAGCTGTTACCTGACATCTCTCCTCCTTTACATCAGCGAATGTTGGTCGGTTTCCTCAAAGATGAAGAAGAGACACGAGGCGACAAAGATGTAGTTCTACAGAAGCATTCTGAGGATATTCTGGACCTAGTATGTGAGCAATAAGGGAGAGGGTGCAAACCAGAAGTAGGCTTATACTTAACATCAGGAAGAGGCAGTTGAAGTTCCTAGGACAAGTAATGAGAAATGAGGGTATGGGGAAGCCGATACTCACAGGTCGAATAGAAAGAGAGAAAGAGAAAAAAGGGAAAGCAACTCATGACGTACCTGGCGGGCTTGAGCAAGTGGATGCCAAGAACGTAGTCTGGGAGAGATAGCAGAGGGACGAAATTCATTGAAAGCTACAAGAGATAAGGAAAAAGTGGAGAGCCATGATCGACTACGTCCTGAAAGGACACGGCACATAAAAAAATATATATTTTCTATAAGTATCATCGTATAAATTCACTAAATCAAATTTCATTTTTTCGGTATACCTTTGAACCGTGTTGTGCAAAAACTGAATACTCACACATTTCGTATAATTGATTATTCAGCTTTTCGAACAATTATTAACTATTTTTTCGGGTGTATCTTCGCGATTTTAAATTAAATTATACAATACGCCAAA
The DNA here is from genome assembly GCA_963932145.1 of Acanthosepion lycidas. Classification (NCBI taxonomy): domain Eukaryota; kingdom Metazoa; phylum Mollusca; class Cephalopoda; order Sepiida; family Sepiidae; genus Acanthosepion; species Acanthosepion lycidas. The sequence goes on from OZ010605.1 coordinate 28,877,413, forward strand.
CATTCGAACCAAATATTCTTAGTAATAACAGCACAGATTTCATTTATTAAACGTTGATTGCTGGAAAATTATACGGGTATACAAGACAACGTAAATACGTGACAATTCCCTTAAGTGGGTGCCTTCAGCATTTCAATCATACTAACGCAATTATTTCTGTTGTGCTGTAAATATATTTTATGCGACTCTTTTTGCGAGAATTTTGCAATTCGTTTCCATCAAGTTGAAATGAAACAAATACTCTATATAAATTTAATTAAATTTATAGAGCTGTCTTTGATAATTCTTTCTTATTTTTTTGCATGCCTTTTCGTCCGCAAAATTGTTTTTCACCCTCTTACTATTATCCTAGCGTCTTACTACTATGTCGCTAGTACTATGCTAGATGTACGTACCACTTACATTCCATGTTCCTCCAGTTAGTATCATCGCAGCTACTCCCCGCGTAGCAAATCGTATTAATTTTGTTACTTCGATAAGGAGTAAGTTCAGCTTTTACTCCATTTCTTTTGTCGAACGCCCGTGAGGATGCTTCCCATAAAAGAACCAACCTGGTCTCTTCATATCCAGGGTCAATCGATCCTTTGCGTGTTCATATTGTGCACTGTATATTCTTTATTCCTTCCCGCTTTTCTTCACTCCCTGGCCATCGACTTGGTATCAAAATTTGTTGTATTTGTTCTCTTCATCTCTAATGGTGATGGTAATATTAACCGTTTGCTTATAAGGATGCATAAGGAATACGTTGACCGTGGCGCTTGTACTCTCGACGTTTGAAATATATAAATTCTTTCTATTAAATATTTTTAACAGGTTAATTCTTAAAACGCATTCTTGTCTTGATGACGTTTTCTTTTCTAACTTTAAACATTGCAAATATTAAAGATGTTTGTAAAGGTGAAATTAGCCCTTCAATTATAAAAACATTCGGCATTCGTTGACCAAACACTTAGTTACACAGGATTTAAATTTATGAAAATCTTTCTAGTAATACTATTTTTCTTCGATATAGTTTCATTGTCCATTATTATAGTTTTCCAGCTTTTCTTTTTCTTTAAGGTAGTGTGGAAAATCCACATCTGGATTATCATTATTTTCGGTTTTGTTTCTAGACATTTCAGTTCTTGCCTCTGTTGGAAGTCTTCAAATGATGTGTTTTGTTCTTCTTATATTATATATTTCTGTGCTTGGTAGTTTGTAGTACCAATCTATGCGATCTGATGAAGGCTTTTATTTTTTAAGTCCGATTTATTTTTTAAGTTCGCTTAATGTCATTTTAATTATTGATCCTAGAAAACGGCCGTATATTGCTGATAGATTGGACACTACTGAATGTATTGGATGCCGTTCATGATATCCATATCAGAGTCTCGATACGTTGAGGGTATTTAAGGAGATTATTCTAGTTGTCAGGTTAAGCAGAATCTTGCAATGTTGTAGAAAACTGCCCATAGCAGAGCTCATCCGATGTTCGGATTCATCTCATATACTATTTTTTTTTTTAATAATTGATCAACAGATAGATAGATTGATAGATGTGCATAGACTGAAATAGATAGATAGATAGATAGATAGATAGATGTTGTTTGCAATTTGTCATATATATAAAATAGCAATGAAAATTAGGTTTAAATTGTGTGAACGCAGAAATCAATCCTGCATACTAACTGGCAGTTTCTCAACTTAAGCGACCGTCAGATCATCGTGAGATGATCAGTTAAGATCAGTTAAGAAACTGACAGTCACCATGCGTTGTTGATTCCATGTTCAATTTCTCTTTCTTTCTATCAATATATATATATATATATATATATATATATATATATATATATATATATATATATATATATATATACACACACACATATTGTATAGCATATATTAGGTTGGTGCTAAAATAAAATCGTTTTCTCACATATGTTACTATGTGAGAAAACGACATTATTTTTGCACCAACCTTACATATATATTGTATCACACACACACACACACACACACACACATATATATATATATATATATATATATATATATATATATATATATATATATATATATATGCGTGGTAGTTGTATGTACATGCCGATGAATAGGGGTGTGTGTAATGTTTGGGCACGGTTTTGAGCGAAGATTGCGAATCGTCCATTAGATAGATAGATAGATAGATAGATGTGGGACCATAGATATAAACAAGTTAAGTTATATGAATTAAGTGCATTAAAGAAACAGATATACTGAGAGAGATTGAGAGAGCTATTCAGATAGATAGAATCAAATATAATCAGAAGATATAATTATGGGAGACTGGTTTCTCGATCGTTTATATTCAGTAGGCTGACACCTGTTTATGAACAATATATATATATATATATATATATATATATATATATATATATATATATATATATATATATATGGTCGGGAGGATGTGTTTACATGCATATACATTTAAGCGCCTATTTACATTAATATGCACATATGTGTACATACTTTCTTGAATATTGTCATTACATATACTTTGTCATAAGTGTGCCCCGGTTATCGCTTGTGGAGATGGCGGAGTGCAACAGTGCAACTGAAGGAAAAGTCCTGCTCACTTCTCAGAAAGCCATTGTTTATCGTATGATTTATTTTACTGTCAGAAGGAAGGTATCAGGTGCCCGCTTCGCGAACGCTCATGCAGTAACGTGTCATCAATTAAATTCGCCGTTCATACTGCGCCCAGCGGGATACTACGCCGATGTTCGATTACGATTTTATCTCTTTGATACACTAGTCATACATTTATCAGGTTTATTTTTCTGCGTCTCATATACCATATTCTATTTATATCTAAAATATTGTGATCTATTCGCGCCCGTCTCCAGTGATCAGCTTTTAGTATCTTTTACTAGAATTTGCTATCAGACATATAGATATAAGTATAGAGTTGTTTGTTACATAGCAAAGTCAATGAGAAAAATTCCCTAGCCCTAGTCTGGCTCAAGGTTAAAATAACGTTTAATAAGTGTAGAAAGATTCGCCCACCGTCCGGGTCATAATCCTTCCTTTTTTTTAATGTTTATGCCCAGGTTTCTGACTACTTTAAAAATCTTTTCATTCTATTTCATTGCCAGTAACCCCATGCATTTTAATACCGTTATCGCCACTAAACAGTAAAAAGTAGGGTAGACTGGTCTCTATAGATCTGGGAATCAATCAGTCTAAGATAAAAACTTGGAAGTCAATCATTCTGATATAATGGAATATGCGTACACCTGTGTTCCCCCTCACTGGAATGTGATTGGCTGGTGTCTGTCATAAATACCGACGGACGTGTAGGAGAGTCAAAGAGCCTTAGTCTGAGAGCTAAGTCTATAACGACGCCTACTGGACTACGCCATTGATCTACACTTCTCACCTGCGACTAAGACGCGTACCAGTCGATTACTGCTACCGTATTCTACTTGGTTATAATAGCCAAAACCACTTAGCTACTTCGTTCAAATATATCCGTTGCCGGGACATATCACTTTCTAAGGGAAAGAACACTCTGGGTGCCAAATTGTGGAGAAAGCAACGGGAAACCACTATATTCTCTTTACTATGAAATTATTCATTCAAGATTTTCATATAGCTGACATGTCTGGCGCCAACTCCGTTCAGAAGTATCTAACCGTTCAGTTCTATAGAAGCGCTTTTACAGATCAGTGGTTATAAATGGTTTCGAGCGAATTAAATCTGTAGGTGTTAGAGAAGACAATCCTTTTTTCAACCCCGTAGACTGGCAATACAGAATAAAATAAAAAAACCGTACCAAATCACAGAAAACATATCACTTGGGGACTTTCAACAACTGTAACAATTAAAACGAAAACACATGTAATTCGAAGAGAAAATGACAACATAATGAAGATGTTGATATTCCACACTATGTTAGACAAAAAGTTAGGAAGGAAACCTTGGTGCATATGAGAAACAGATTTGCCGGCAAAATATTTTTAAGAGAAGGATTTTATGAATTTCAAACGAAAGTAGCTCTGGCTTCTCGATCTACGAATGGCGAAGGTTTCCTTATAAGGAGCCAGTTAATATTATAATTACCAGGACCATGACAATTCAGAGAAAATAAAAACAAGATGTGGATAATTATGTCATCCTACGTCCTGAATTTAATACAGTAGCCATGTTCTTAGAAATTAGCTTAGTATTGCGTAAGGCCACATATCTGTAACTTTCAACTTGGATCGAACTCACCATAGTAAGCTTACGTTGAAACACCGGCTCCTGTACGATCACAGAGGTTAAGCAACGTCGGACCCGGTCAGTACCTAGATGGGTGAACGCTTGCGAATAGCAGGTGCTGTAAGCTTAGATGTATGCGTGGAGTAATGTATAATGATTCGAAATTGTTAATTGGAGAGCCGAGTTCCAATTCAGGTTGGGTCCGCTATATTCACATACGGTCAGAGACCTTGGAAATGGTTTAAATCCACATCTCCACCCAACTATCTACTAATGAGTAAGACTTGTATCAATAAACCATTATTATCTCAATAAATCCTTACAATCTAAAAATATGTTTCTCGATTAAATAATATGCAACGGGTTGATAGATCTTAGAATACGAATCAATCAATCAGTAATCTAAGTGTCAAACGTCATGGGAGAGCAATTAGAGTCACCGCACCTTAAGGTTATGAGATACTGAAACCTATATACCAGTGCGCTATCATCTGTTGAGTTAGGGAAAACACTGACTACGTTGCCTAAAACGAATTAATAGAGTTTGAAAGGAATATGACAGTTGGCGTCAGAGAAACGCGATATTTAATTTTCGAAATTGTCGGTAAATTGGACATCTTGCAATCTACTGTGTCCGCATGTATACCAGGAATATCTGGTGGAAAGAATTACTCAGACAAGGGAAACAATACTGAGGGTCGGGGTTGCTTGTACCCCACCAGAAATTATCTAACGACTCCTGCATGATCTAACTCTCCAAGAGATTGATGTCAGAACTTGACTGCACTTGCCCGAGGGTCACTTTACAAAGAAATTTTATTTTTATTTTTTTACAAAGAAAGCAGGAAACGTTTCTGATCATAATTCCTATAACCAACGAATGTCCTCGAATATTTTTTTTTTATTTTTTGAAGCAAAATTTTCATAGGAAACGAAACCTTTCTGCCTATTACTTACCTGTTATGTCAAGCTATTCGTTGAGAATGTGGGTCTTTCCGCGTGTTGGACCTACGATATTGGACCGAGCATGCCGTCTATTCTCTTTTGGGATCGTCTTGGCTGAGGAGGAAGTGACGTAGGTCGTTACTTATTGGTCGCTTGTGATTTCAAAATCAGCAGTGGCAGTTATTTAATGTATCCATTTGTTGTGTGATTTGCGGATTTTTGCTTCAGGATAGCCTGTCGGAATAAGTACTGTTTTGGTAGGGTCTTTTGGGCAAACATGTATGATTCTGGAAGACACGAAACTTGTGATGACACCAAGTCATAACATCACTGACGAGGTGATCCTGCGCACTCGTTTGAGTGTTTCCATAAGAAATATTCACCCTATACATGGTCCAAGAGCTATGAAGGAATAGTATTTAGAAGGAATCAGAAACACAGTTCTAAACATAACACCAGAAATAAAACTCTACCCCTGTTCAAAAATTGGGGGAGGTGTGTGAACTGAACGATAGGCGCACCTATCTGCTCCTATTGAGAAAAGAAAAAAAGTAATTCACTATAAATACGGGTTCAGAGTTTTAGACGGAGGTGTTAGAAATATAGAGCTGAACTCGACTTTAGAAGGAAACAAAAAAACAATTCTAAATAAGAAAACAAGGAAAAAAGCTTCACTGCTGTTCCAGCAAGAAGTGCGAACCGGACGATAGGCGAACCTATCGACTCCTACTGAGAAATGGAAAAGCAATCCAATAGTAAATAAAGTATTAATGTTTTAGGCGATGTTATAAGTATATGCTTCACGGAGTTCAAAATCGTCTACGCGTCTTTGTGGATGATTAATTATTTTCTTACCTATAACTCTTTTTCCATGGCCAAAAAATGTCAAGCCTCTCTATGGCTGTTTCAATGGAAAATGTCCTAAGTAGTGTTATCCATTAGTTACACCAGTTCAGACCTTTACGGCTTAGACACACTATGACAAATACACAGAAACAAGTTCCATTAAAACAACTTTTTTTTTCGAAGAAATGATAATCTGCGGAAGAAACTCCGGTGAGGGTGCTTTCCCTATCAGTATAATGTTAATCTCTTCAAGTCATCCGTTATCTTTCTTACAAGTACTTATAATCTGCACTTCTTACCTCCATATATCAACTACGACCAATAACACTAAAGGGATATTTTGCCTTATATTTGTTGAACAAATGTAAATTAAATAATATTTCTTTATATCTCTGAGATGGGGTATTATTAATACTTCCATTATCTATATTATTCGAACTGTTTTTTCCTCATCTTCATTGGCATACTGACGAAAGGTGTGGAAAATTGACCTTTACTTGGATTCAGCGAAAGCAACTATGATACATCTAGAGAACGTGCAATTTTGGAAATGTAGTGAAAAAAAAAAAATTGTCCCGAAAAAGTTAACTTACACAAGGTACATCGAAAGTAAAATAATTATACAATGGATAACTTGTAGGGAATGTTAAGAACTTTCCGTGAAAGAATCACGGCCTGAATTCATTGATTAAATAACCAAATATAATTTACTTCTTTTGGAAAGACAGGTAGACCGCGAAATTTTCTGTATTACTTCGTACTTGAGAACTTTGGAAAGCACGTGCTGAAATGAGAATAAAGTCTCACAAAGAAGGCCTTACTGAGAGAAGCAAAAAAGGAAACCGTGGAGTACCGTTATTGGCCAATATAATGGACAGCTCAAAGAGAGAGAGAGAGAGAAAGATAAAGAGGGAGAGACATAAAAAAAAGAGGGGAAAAACAATGTGTTTGAATTTAATAAAAATATGTTTTATTATTTTGCCAGTCTCGTTTGAGACCGGTGGAGGTAAATTTTCCACACCTTTCTTTACCAATAACACTGGTCAACACTATTTTTTTGTGCCAAGAAACAAAACACATTTTTTAGGTAACTTGATGGTGCCTTACATTTTTTATGGTTAGCTACCATTTTGGCTTTACTGAAATTGCTCATTTTTTTTAAAATAAGATCAATTTACGATCTTAGCTAATCGCAAAATTTAGTTAATAAAGGTCGTAGAAGCCCATCAGTGTTCAGGGAGGCCGAGCAATTTATGTCAGTCACATGAAATAAACTATTTTTATAAGAAAAAAGTGTTTTTGTGTCCATAATTTTAAAATAGATGTACCCAATTTTTCCAATTTATTGCCAAAATTCAGATTAACTGATAGACTTTATCAGTAATGCACTTTATTAAACCTGATAATTAAGGTGACATCAAAAAAGTTAACCCTAAAATCTGTTTGATATTCATAGATTTATCGCATCATATTTATCCTTTCACTACGGAAGGAAACCAAGCAAATTGAGAGCTGTTTGTTTTCACAGTTAGTAAGAAACTCAAAGTAAAGACATTCCAATTGAATGAACCTATTCTATTTTACATGACACAGCTCGAGTATCAAAACGAACTGAAATAACATTGAACAAGACAGACTCTTAAGAAAGAAAAAATATTTACCATAGTTCTTACGTTGATATTTATCAACCCCCCCCCACGAAGATTAAATGTGGCAAAAGGCCGGTTTAATGTGGGTATCTCCAAGCCCGTAGGCTCGGCCAAAAATATGACCTTTGAACCCGCCTAGACGGGTTCAGGTCCTGTCTACCTCCCCGAAGGAAACTTTGCCCTTCGGCAAAGCTTCCTCCGAGTTCCTCTCTGCAGTAGAGAGTTCGACAGAAAACTCGACTGGGAAGCTCACAAAGCGCCGATACTACACTTTCATCCTAGCCACCGAGCCGAGTTTTACGTTGATATTTATCAACCCCCCCACGAGGATTAAATGTGGCACAAGGCCGGTTTAATGTGGGTATCTCCAAGCCCGTAGGCTCGGCCAAAAATATGACCTTTGAACCCGCCTAGACGGGTTCAGGTCCTGTCTACCTCCCCGAAGGAAACCTTGCCCTTCGGCAAAGCCTCCTCCGAGTTCCTCTCTGCAGTAGAGAGTTCGACAGAAAACTCGACTCGGAAGCTCACAAAGCGCAGATACTACACTTTGATCCTAGCCACCGAGCCGAGTTTTACGTTGATATTTATCAACCCCCCCCCACGAGGATTAAATGTGGCACAAGGCCGGTTTAATGTGGGTATCTCCAAGCCCGTAGGCTCGGCCAAAAATATGACCTTTGAACCCGCCCAGACGGGTTCAGGTCCTGTCTACCTCCCCGAAGGAAACCTTGCCCTTCGGCAAAGCTTCCTCCGAGTTCCTCTCTGCAGTAGAGAGTTCGACAGCAAAACCCGACTCGGAAGCTCACAAAGCGCAGATACTACACATTGATCCTAGCCACTGAGCTGAGTTTTACGTTGATATTTATCAACCCCCCCCACGAGGATTAAATGTGGCAAAAGGCCGGTTTAATGTGGGTATCTCCAAGCCCGTAGGCTCGGCCAAAAATATGACCTTTGAACCCGCCTAGACGGGTTCAGGTCCTGTCTACCTCCCCGAAGGAAACTTTGCCCTTCGGCAAAGCTTCCTCCGAGTTCCTCTCTGCAGTAGAGAGTTCGACAGAAAACTCGACTCGGAAGCTCACAAAGCGCAGATACTACACTTTGATCCTAGCCACCAAGCTGAGTTTTACGTTGATATTTATCAACCCCCCCACGGGGATTAAATGTGGCACAAGGCCGGTTTAATGTGGGTATCACCAAGCCCGTAGGCTCGGCCAAAAATATGAACTTTGAACCCGCCTAGACGGGTTCAGGTCCTGTCTACCTCCCCGAAGGAAACTTTGCCGAAGGGCAAAGTTTCCTCCGAGTTCCTCTCTGCAGAAGAGAGTTCGACAGAAAACTCGACTCGGAAGCTCACAAAGCGCAGATACTACACTTTGATCCTAGCCACCGAGCCGAGTTTTACGTTGATATTTATCAACCCCCCCACGAGGATTAAATGTGGAACAAGGCCAGTTTAATGTGGGTAGGTATTTATCAATCCCCCCACGAGGATTAAATGTGGCACAAGGCCGGTTTAATGTGGGTAATTCCAAGCCCGTAGGCTCGGCCAAAAATATGACCTTTGAACCGGCCTAGACGTGTTCAGGTCCTGTCTACCTCCCCGAAGGAAACCTTGCCCTTCGGCAAAGCTTCATCCGAGTTCCTCTCTGCAGTAGAGAGTTCGACAGAAAACTCGACTCGGAAGCTCACAAAGCGCAGATACTACACTTTGATCCTAGCCACCGAGCCGAGTTTTACGTTGATATTTATCAACACCCCCACGTGGAGTTAAATGTGGCACAAGGCCGGTTTAATGTGGGTATCTCCAAGCCCGTAGGCTCGGCCAAAAATATGACCTTTGAACCCGCCCAGACGGGTTCAGGTCCTGTCTACCTCCCCGAAGGAAACCTTGCCCTTCGGCAAAGCTTCCTCCGAGTTCCTCTCTGCAGTAGAGAGTTCGACAGCAAAACCCGACTCGGAAGCTCACAAAGCGCAGATACTACACTTTGATCCTAGCCACCGAGCCGAGTTTTACGTTGATATTTATCAACCCCCACACGAGGATTTAATGTGGCAAAAGGCCAGTTTAATGTGGGTAACTCCAAGCCCGTAGGCTCGGCCAAAAATATGACCTTTGAACCGGCCTAGACGGGTTCAGGTCCTGTCTACCTCCCCGAAGGAAACCTTGCCCTTCGGCAAAGCTTCCTCCGAGTTCCTCTCTGCAGTAGAGAGTTCGACAGAAAACCCGACTCGGAAGCTCACAAAGCGCAGATACTACACTTTGATCCTAGCCACCGAGCCGAGTTTTACGTTGATATTTATCAACCCCCCCACGAGGATAAAATGTGGAACAAGGCCAGTTTAATGTGGGTAGGTATTTATCAATCCCCCCACGAGGATTAAATGTGGCACAAGGCCGGTTTAATGTGGGTATTTCCAAGCCCGTAGGCTCGGCCAAAAATATGACCTTTGAACCGGCCTAGACGGGTTCAGGTCCTGTCTACCTCCCCGAAAGAAACCTTGCCATTCGGCAAAGCTTCCACCGAGTTCCTCTCTGCAGTAGAGAGTTCGACAGAAAACTCGACTCGGAAGCTCACAAAGCGCAGACACTACACTTTGATTCTAGCCACCGAGCCGAGTTTTACGTTGATATTTATCAACACCCCCACGAGGATTAAATGTGGCACAAGGCCGGTTTAATGTGGGTATTTCCAAGCCCGTAGGCTCGGCCAAAAATATGACCTTTGAACCGGCCTAGACGGGTTCAGGTCCTGTCTACCTCCCCGAAGGAAAACTTGCCCTTCGGCAAAGCTTCCTCCGTGTTCCTCTCTGCAGTAGAGAGTTCGACAGAAAACTCGACTCGGAAGCTCACAAAGCGCAGATACTGCACTTTGATCCTAGCCACCGAGCCGAGTTTTACGTTGATATTTATCAACCCCCCCACGAGGATTAAATGTGGAACAAGGCCAGTTTAATGTGGGTAGGTATTTATCAATCCCCCCACGAAGATTAAATGTGGCACAAGGCCGGTTTAATGTGGGTATTTCCAAGCCCGTAGGCTCGGCCAAAAATATGACTTTTGAACCCGCCTAGACGGGTTCAGGTCCTGTCTACCTCCCCGAAGGAAACCTTGCCATTCGGCAAAGCTTCCTCGGAGTTCCTCTCTGTAGTAGAGAGTTCGGCAGAAAACCCGACGCGGAAGCTCCCAAAGCGCAGATACTACACTTTGATCATAGCCACTGAGCTGAATTTTACGTTGATATTTATCAACACCGCCACGTGGAGTTAAATGTGGCACAAGGCCGGTTTAATGTGGGTATCTCCAAGCCCGTAGGCTCGGCCAAAAATATGATCTTTGAACCCGCCTAGACGGGTTCAGGTCCTCTCTACCTCCCCGAAGGAAACCTTGCCCTTCGGCAAAGCTTCCTCGGAGTTCCTCTCTGTAGTAGAGAGTTCGACAGCAAACCCGACTCGGAAGCTCACAAAGCGCAGATACTACACTTTGATCCTAGCCACTGAGCTGAGTTTTACGTTGATATTTATCAACACCCCCACGTGGAGTTAAATGTGGCACAAGGCCGGTTTAATGTGGGTATTTCCAAGCCCGTAGGCTCGGCCAAAAATATGACCTTTGAACCGGCCTAGACGGGTTCAGGTCCTGTCTACCTCCCCGAAGGAAACCTTGCCCTTCGGCAAAGCTTCCTCCGAGTTCCTCTCTGCAGTAGAGAGTTCGACAGAAAACTCGACTCGGAAGCTCACAAAGCGCAGATACTACACTTTGATCCTAGCCACCGAGCCGAGTTTTACGTTGATATTTATCAACCCCCCCACGAGGATTAAATGTGGAACAAGGCCAGTTTAATGTGGGTAGGTATTTATCAATCCCCCCACGAGGATTAAATGTGGCACAAGGCCGGTTTAATGTGGGTATTTCCAAGCCCGTAGGCTCGGCCAAAAATATGACCTTTGAACCGGCCTAGACGTGTTCAGGTCCTGTCTACCTCCCCGAAGGAAACCTTGCCCTTCGGCAAAGCTTCCTCCGAGTTCCTCTCTGCAGTAGAGAGTTCGACAGAAAACTCGACTCGGAAGCTCACAAAGCGCAGACACTACACTTTGATCCTAGCCACCGAGCCGAGTTTTACGTTGATATTTATCAACACCCCCACGAGGATTAAATGTGGCACAAGGCCGGTTTAATGTGGGTATTTCCAAGCCCGTAGGCTCGGCCAAAAATATGACCTTTGAACCGGCCTAGACGTGTTCAGGTCCTGTCTACCTCCCCGAAGGAAACCTTGCCCTTCGGCAAAGCTTCCTCCGAGTTCCTCTCTGCAGTAGAGAGTTCGACAGAAAACTCGACTCGGAAGCTCACAAAGCGCAGATACTGCACTTTGATCCTAGCCACCGAGCCGAGTTTTACGTTGATATTTATCAACCCCCCCACGAGGATTAAATGTGGAACAAGGCCAGTTTAATGTGGGTAGATATTTATCAATCCCCCCACGAAGATTAAATGTGGCACAAGGCCGGTTTAATGTGGGTATTTCCAAGCCCGTAGGCTCGGCCAAAAATATGACCTTTGAACCCGCCTAGACGGGTTCAGGTCCTGTCTACCTCCCCGAAGGAAACCTTGCCCTTCGGCAAAGCTTCCTCCGAGTTCCTCTCTGCAGTAGAGAGTTCGACAGCAAACCAGACTCGGAAGCTCACAAAGCGCAGATACTACACTTTGATCCTAGCCACCGAGCTGAGTTTTACGTTGATATTTATCAACACCCCCACGTGGAGTTAAACGTGGCACAAGGCCGGTTTAATGTGGGTATCTCCAAGCCCGTAGGCTCGGCCAAAAATATGACCTTTGAACCCGCCTAGACGGGTTCAGGTCCTGTCTACCTCCCCGAAGGAAACCTTGCCCTTCGGCAAAGCTTCCTCCGAGTTCCTCTCTGCAGTAGAGAGTTCGACAGCAAAACCCGACTCGGAAGCTCACAAAGCGCAGATACTACACTTTGATCCTAGCCACCGAGCTGAGTTTTACGTTGATATTTATCAACACCCCCACGTGGAGTTAAATGTGGCACAAGGCCGGTTTAATGTGGGTATCTCCAAGCCCGTAGGCTCGGCCAAAAATATGACCTTTGAACCCGCCTAGACGGGTTCAGGTCCTGTCTACCTCCCCGAAGGAAACCTTGCCCTTCGGCAAAGCTTCCTCCGAGTTCCTCTCTGCAGTAGAGAGTTCGACAGCAAACCAGACTCGGAAGCTCACAAAGCGCAGATACTACACTTTGATCCTAGCCACCGAGCTGAGTTTTACGTTGATATTTATCAACACCCCCACGTGGAGTTAAATGTGGCACAAGGCCGGTTTAATGTGGGTATCTCCAAGCCCGTAGGCTCGGCCAAAAATATGACCTTTGAACCCGCCTAGACGGGTTCAGGTCCTGTCTACCTCCCCGAAGGAAACATTGCCCTTCGGCAAAGCTTCCTCCGAGTTCCTCTCTGCAGTAGAGAGTTCGACAGCAAAACCCGACTCGGAAGCTCACAAAGCGCAGATACTACACTTTGATCCTAGCCACCGAGCTGAGTTTTACGTTGATATTTATCAACACCCCCACGTGGAGTTAAATGTGGCACAAGGCCGGTTTAATGTGGGTATCTCCAAGCCCGTAGGCTCGGCCAAAAATATGACCTTTGAACCCGCCTAGACGGGTTCAGGTCCTGTCTACCTCCCCGAAGGAAACCTTGCCCTTCGGCAAAGCTTCCTCCGAGTTCCTCTCTGCAGTAGAGAGTTCGACAGCAAAACCCGACTCGGAAGCTCACAAAGCGCAGATACTACACTTTGATCCTAGCCACCGAGCTGAGTTTTACGTTGATATTTATCAACACCCCCACGTGGAGTTAAATGTGGCACAAGGCCGGTTTAATGTGGGTATCTCCAAGCCCGTAGGCTCGGCCAAAAATATGACCTTTGAACCCGCCTAGACGGGTTCAGGTCCTGTCTACCTCCCCGAAGGAAACCTTGCCCTTCGGCAAAGCTTCCTCCGAGTTCCTCTCTGCAGTAGAGAGTTCGACAGCAAAACCCGACTCGGAAGCTCACAAAGCGCAGATACTACACTTTGATGCTAGCCACCGAGCTGAGTTTTACGTTGATATTTATCAACACCCCCACGTGGAGTTAAACGTGGCACAAGGCCGGTTTAATGTGGGTATCTCCAAGCCCGTAGGCTCGGCCAAAAATATGACCTTTGAACCCGCCTAGACGGGTTCAGGTCCTGTCTACCTCCCCGAAGGAAACCTTGCCCTTCGGCAAAGCTTCCTCCGAGTTCCTCTCTGCAGTAGAGAGTTCGACAGCAAAACCCGACTCGGAAGCTCACAAAGCGCAGATACTACACTTTGATCCTAGCCACCGAGCTGAGTTTTACGTTGATATTTATCAACACCCCCACGTGGAGTTAAATGTGGCACAAGGCCGGTTTAATGTGGGTATCTCCAAGCCCGTAGGCTCGGCCAAAAATATGACCTTTGAACCCGCCTAGACGGGTTCAGGTCCTGTCTACCTCCCCGAAGGAAACCTTGCCCTTCGGCAAAGCTTCCTCCGAGTTCCTCTCTGCAGTAGAGAGTTCGACAGCAAAACCCGACTCGGAAGCTCACAAAGCGCAGATACTACACTTTGATCCTAGCCACCGAGCTGAGTTTTACGTTGATATTTATCAACACCCCCACGTGGAGTTAAATGTGGCACAAGGCCGGTTTAATGTGGGTATCTCCAAGCCCGTAGGCTCGGCCAAAAATATGACCTTTGAACCCGCCTAGACGGGTTCAGGTCCTGTCTACCTCCCCGAAGGAAACCTTGCCCTTCGGCAAAGCTTCCTCCGAGTTCCTCTCTGCAGTAGAGAGTTCGACAGCAAACCAGACTCGGAAGCTCACAAAGCGCAGATACTACACTTTGATCCTAGCCACCGAGCTGAGTTTTACGTTGATATTTATCAACACCCCCACGTGGAGTTAAACGTGGCACAAGGCCGGTTTAATGTGGGTATCTCCAAGCCCGTAGGCTCGGCCAAAAATATGACCTTTGAACCCGCCTAGACGGGTTCAGGTCCTGTCTACCTCCCCGAAGGAAACCTTGCCCTTCGGCAAAGCTTCCTCCGAGTTCCTCTCTGCAGTAGAGAGTTCGACAGCAAAACCCGACTCGGAAGCTCACAAAGCGCAGATACTACACTTTGATCCTAGCCACCGAGCTGAGTTTTACGTTGATATTTATCAACACCCCCACGTGGAGTTAAATGTGGCACAAGGCCGGTTTAATGTGGGTATCTCCAAGCCCGTAGGCTCGGCCAAAAATATGACCTTTGAACCCGCCTAGACGGGTTCAGGTCCTGTCTACCTCCCCGAAGGAAACCTTGCCCTTCGGCAAAGCTTCCTCCGAGTTCCTCTCTGCAGTAGAGAGTTCGACAGCAAACCAGACTCGGAAGCTCACAAAGCGCAGATACTACACTTTGATCCTAGCCACCGAGCTGAGTTTTACGTTGATATTTATCAACACCCCCACGTGGAGTTAAATGTGGCACAAGGCCGGTTTAATGTGGGTATCTCCAAGCCCGTAGGCTCGGCCAAAAATATGACCTTTGAACCCGCCTAGACGGGTTCAGGTCCTGTCTACCTCCCCGAAGGAAACCTTGCCCTTCGGCAAAGCTTCCTCCGAGTTCCTCTCTGCAGTAGAGAGTTCGACAGCAAAACCCGACTCGGAAGCTCACAAAGCGCAGATACTACACTTTGATCCTAGCCACCGAGCTGAGTTTTACGTTGATATTTATCAACACCCCCACGTGGAGTTAAATGTGGCACAAGGCCGGTTTAATGTGGGTATCTCCAAGCCCGTAGGCTCGGCCAAAAATATGACCTTTGAACCCGCCTAGACGGGTTCAGGTCCTGTCTACCTCCCCGAAGGAAACCTTGCCCTTCGGCAAAGCTTCCTCCGAGTTCCTCTCTGCAGTAGAGAGTTCGACAGCAAACCAGACTCGGAAGCTCACAAAGCGCAGATACTACACTTTGATCCTAGCCACCGAGCTGAGTTTTACGTTGATATTTATCAACACCCCCACGTGGAGTTAAACGTGGCACAAGGCCGGTTTAATGTGGGTATCTCCAAGCCCGTAGGCTCGGCCAAAAATATGACCTTTGAACCCGCCTAGACGGGTTCAGGTCCTGTCTACCTCCCCGAAGGAAACCTTGCCCTTCGGCAAAGCTTCCTCCGAGTTCCTCTCTGCAGTAGAGAGTTCGACAGCAAAACCCGACTCGGAAGCTCACAAAGCGCAGATACTACACTTTGATCCTAGCCACCGAGCTGAGTTTTACGTTGATATTTATCAACACCCCCACGTGGAGTTAAATGTGGCACAAGGCCGGTTTAATGTGGGTATCTCCAAGCCCGTAGGCTCGGCCAAAAATATGACCTTTGAACCCGCCTAGACGGGTTCAGGTCCTGTCTACCTCCCCGAAGGAAACCTTGCCCTTCGGCAAAGCTTCCTCCGAGTTCCTCTCTGCAGTAGAGAGTTCGACAGCAAACCAGACTCGGAAGCTCACAAAGCGCAGATACTACACTTTGATCCTAGCCACCGAGCTGAGTTTTACGTTGATATTTATCAACACCCCCACGTGGAGTTAAATGTGGCACAAGGCCGGTTTAATGTGGGTATCTCCAAGCCCGTAGGCTCGGCCAAAAATATGACCTTTGAACCCGCCTAGACGGGTTCAGGTCCTGTCTACCTCCCCGAAGGAAACCTTGCCCTTCGGCAAAGCTTCCTCCGAGTTCCTCTCTGCAGTAGAGAGTTCGACAGCAAAACCCGACTCGGAAGCTCACAAACCGCAGATACTACACTTTGATCCTAGCCACCGAGCTGAGTTTTACGTTGATATTTATCAACACCCCCACGTGGAGTTAAATGTGGCACAAGGCCGGTTTAATGTGGGTATCTCCAAGCCCGTAGGCTCGGCCAAAAATATGACCTTTGAACCCGCCTAGACGGGTTCAGGTCCTGTCTACCTCCCCGAAGGAAACCTTGCCCTTCGGCAAAGCTTCCTCCGAGTTCCTCTCTGCAGTAGAGAGTTCGACAGCAAACCAGACTCGGAAGCTCACAAAGCGCAGATACTACACTTTGATCCTAGCCACCGAGCTGAGTTTTACGTTGATATTTATCAACACCCCCACGTGGAGTTAAACGTGGCACAAGGCCGGTTTAATGTGGGTATCTCCAAGCCCGTAGGCTCGGCCAAAAATATGACCTTTGAACCCGCCTAGACGGGTTCAGGTCCTGTCTACCTCCCCGAAGGAAACCTTGCCCTTCGGCAAAGCTTCCTCCGAGTTCCTCTCTGCAGTAGAGAGTTCGACAGCAAAACCCGACTCGGAAGCTCACAAAGCGCAGATACTACACTTTGATCCTAGCCACCGAGCTGAGTTTTACGTTGATATTTATCAACACCCCCACGTGGAGTTAAATGTGGCACAAGGCCGGTTTAATGTGGGTATCTCCAAGCCCGTAGGCTCGGCCAAAAATATGACCTTTGAACCCGCCTAGACGGGTTCAGGTCCTGTCTACCTCCCCGAAGGAAACCTTGCCCTTCGGCAAAGCTTCCTCCGAGTTCCTCTCTGCAGTAGAGAGTTCGACAGCAAAACCCGACTCGGAAGCTCACAAAGCGCAGATACTACACTTTGATCCTAGCCACCGAGCTGAGTTTTACGTTGATATTTATCAACACCCCCACGTGGAGTTAAATGTGGCACAAGGCCGGTTTAATGTGGGTATCTCCAAGCCCGTAGGCTCGGCCAAAAATATGACCTTTGAACCCGCCTAGACGGGTTCAGGTCCTGTCTACCTCCCCGAAGGAAACCTTGCCCTTCGGCAAAGCTTCCTCCGAGTTCCTCTCTGCAGTAGAGAGTTCGACAGCAAACCAGACTCGGAAGCTCACAAAGCGCAGATACTACACTTTGATCCTAGCCACCGAGCTGAGTTTTACGTTGATATTTATCAACACCCCCACGTGGAGTTAAATGTGGCACAAGGCCGGTTTAATGTGGGTATCTCCAAGCCCGTAAGCTCGGCCAAAAATATGACCTTTGAACCCGCCTAGACGGGTTCAGGTCCTGTCTACCTCCCCGAAGGAAACCTTGCCCTTCGGCAAAGCTTCCTCTGAGTTCCTCTCTGCAGTAGAGAGTTCGACAGCAAAACCCGACTCGGAAGCTCACAAAGCGCAGATACTACACTTTGATCCTAGCCACCGAGCTGAGTTTTACGTTGATATTTATCAACACCCCCACGTGGAGTTAAATGTGGCACAAGGCCGGTTTAATGTGGGTATCTCCAAGCCCGTAGGCTCGGCCAAAAATATGACCTTTGAACCCGCCTAGACGGGTTCAGGTCCTGTCTACCTCCCCGAAGGAATCCTTGCCCTTCGGCAAAGCTTCCTCCGAGTTCCTCTCTGCAGTAGAGAGTTCGACAGCAAAACCCGACTCGGAAGCTCACAAAGCGCAGATACTACACTTTGATCCTAGCCACCGAGCTGAGTTTTACGTTGATATTTATCAACACCCCCACGTGGAGTTAAATGTGGCACAAGGCCGGTTTAATGTGGGTATCTCCAAGCCCGTAGGCTCGGCCAAAAATATGACCTTTGAACCCGCCTAGACGGGTTCAGGTCCTGTCTACCTCCCCGAAGGAAACCTTGCCCTTCGGCAAAGCTTCCTCCGAGTTCCTCTCTGCAGTAGAGAGTTCGACAGCAAAACCCGACTCGGAAGCTCACAAAGCGCAGATACTACACTTTGATCCTAGCCACCGAGCTGAGTTTTACGTTGATATTTATCAACACCCCCACGTGGAGTTAAATGTGGCACAAGGCCGGTTTAATGTGGGTATCTCCAAGCCCGTAGGCTCGGCCAAAAATATGACCTTTGAACCCGCCTAGACGGGTTCAGGTCCTGTCTACCTCCCCGAAGGAAACCTTGCCCTTCGGCAAAGCTTCCTCCGAGTTCCTCTCTGCAGTAGAGAGTTCGACAGAAAACCCGACTCGGAAGCTCACAAAGCGCAGATACTACACTTTGATCCTAGCCACTGAGCTGAGTTTTACGTTGATATTTATCAACACCCCCACGTGGAGTTAAATGTGGCACAAGGCCGGTTTAATGTGGGTATCTCCAAGCCCGTAGGCTCGGCCAAAAATATGACCTTTGAACCCGCCTAGACGGGTTCAGGTCCTGTCTACCTCCCCGAAGGAAACCTTGCCCTTCGGCAAAGCTTCCTCCGAGTTCCTCTCTGCAGTAGAGAGTTCGACAGAAAACCCGACTCGGAAGATCACAAAGCGCAGATACTACACTTTGATCCTAGCCACTGAGCTGAGTTTTACGTTGATATTTATCAACACCCCCACGTGGAGTTAAATGTGGCACAAGGCCGGTTTAATGTGGGTATCTCCAAGCCCGTAGGCTCGGCCAAAAATATGACCTTTGAACCCGCCTAGACGGGTTCAGGTCCTGTCTACCTCCCCGAAGGAAACCTTGCCCTTCGGCAAAGCTTCCTCCGAGTTCCTCTCTGCAGTAGAGAGTTCGACAGAAAACCCGACTCGGAAGCTCACAAAGCGCAGATACTACACTTTGATCCTAGTCACTGAGCTGAGTTTTACGTTGATATTTATCAACACCCCCACGTGGAGTTAAATGTGGCACAAGGCCGGTTTAATGTGGGTATCTCCAAGCCCGTAGGCTCGGCCAAAAATATGACCTTTGAACCCGCCTAGACGGGTTCAGGTCCTGTCTACCTCCCCGAAGGAAACCTTGCCCTTCGGCAAAGCTTCCTCCGAGTTCCTCTCTGCAGTAGAGAGTTCGACAGCAAAACCCGTCTCGGAAGCTCACAAAGCGCAGATACTACACTTTTATCCTAGCCACTGAGCTGAGTTTTACGTTGATATTTATCAACACCCCCACGTGGAGTTAAATGTGGCACAAGGCCGGTTTAATGTGGGTATCTCCAAGCCCGTAGGCTCGGCCAAAAATATGACCTTTGAACCCGCCTAGACGGGTTCAGGTCCTGTCTACCTCCCCGAAGGAAACCTTGCCCTTCGGCAAAGCTTCCTCCGAGTTCCTCTCTGCAGTAGAGAGTTCGACAGAAAACCCGACTCGGAAGCTCACAAAGCGCAGATACTACACTTTGATCCTAGCCACTGAGCTGAGTTTTACGTTGATATTTATCAACACCCCCACGTGGAGTTAAATATGGCACAAGGCCGGTTTAATGTGGGTATCTCCAAGCCCGTAGGCTCGGCCAAAAATATGACCTTTGAACCCGCCTAGACGGGTTCAGGTCCTGTCTACCTCCCCGAAGGAAACCTTGCCCTTCGGCAAAGCTTCCTCCGAGTTCCTCTCTGCAGTAGAGAGTTCGACAGCAAAACCCGACTCGGAAGCTCACAAAGCGCAGATACTACACTTTGATCCTAGCCACTGAGCTGAGTTTTACGTTGATATTTATCAACACCCCCACGTGGAGTTAAATGTGGCACAAGGCCGGTTTAATGTGGGTATCTCCAAGCCCGTAGGCTCGGCCAAAAATATGACCTTTGAACCCGCCTAGACGGGTTCAGGTCCTGTCTACCTCCCCGAAGGAAACCTTGCCCTTCGGCAAAGCTTCCTCCGAGTTCCTCTCTGCAGTAGAGAGTTCGACAGCAAAACCCGACTCGGAAGCTCACAAAGCGCAGATACTACACTTTGATCCTAGCCACTGAGCTGAGTTTTACGTTGATATTTATCAACACCCCCACGTGGAGTTAAATATGGCACAAGGCCGGTTTAATGTGGGTATCTCCAAGCCCGTAGGCTCGGCCAAAAATATGACCTTTGAACCCGCCTAGACGGGTTCAGGTCCTGTCTACCTCCCCGAAGGAAACCTTGCCCTTCGGCAAAGCTTCCTCCGAGTTCCTCTCTGCAGTAGAGAGTTCGACAGCAAAACCCGACTCGGAAGCTCACAAAGCGCAGATACTACACTTTGATCCTAGCCACCGAGCTGAGTTTTACGTTGATATTTATCAACACCCCCACGTGGAGTTAAATGTGGCACAAGGCCGGTTTAATGTGGGTATCTCCAAGCCCGTAGGCTCGGCCAAAAATATGACCTTTGAACCCGCCTAGACGGGTTCAGGTCCTGTCTACCTCCCCGAAGGAAACCTTGCCCTTCGGCAAAGCTTCCTCCGAGTTCCTCTCTGCAGTAGAGAGTTCGACAGAAAACCCGACTCGGAAGCTCACAAAGCGCAGATACTACACTTTGATCCTAGCCACTGAGCTGAGTTTTACGTTGATATTTATCAACACCCCCACGTGGAGTTAAATGTGGCACAAGGCCGGTTTAATGTGGGTATCTCCAAGCCCGTAGGCTCGGCCAAAAATATGACCTTTGAACCCGCCTAGACGGGTTCAGGTCCTGTCTACCTCCCCGAAGGAAACCTTGCCCTTCGGCAAAGCTTCCTCCGAGTTCCTCTCTGCAGTAGAGAGTTCGACAGAAAACCCGACTCGGAAGCTCACAAAGCGCAGATACTACACTTTGATCCTAGCCACTGAGCTGAGTTTTACGTTGATATTTATCAACACCCCCACGTGGAGTTAAATGTGGCACAAGGCCGGTTTAATGTGGGTATCTCCAAGCCCGTAGGCTCGGCCAAAAATATGACCTTTGAACCCGCCTAGACGGGTTCAGGTCCTGTCTACCTCCCCGAAGGAAACCTTGCCCTTCGGCAAAGCTTCCTCCGAGTTCCTCTCTGCAGTAGAGAGTTCGACAGAAAACCCGACTCGGAAGCTCACAAAGCGCAGATACTACACTTTGATCCTAGTCACTGAGCTGAGTTTTACGTTGATATTTATCAACACCCCCACGTGGAGTTAAATGTGGCACAAGGCCGGTTTAATGTGGGTATCTCCAAGCCCGTAGGCTCGGCCAAAAATATGACCTTTGAACCCGCCTAGACGGGTTCAGGTCCTGTCTACCTCCCCGAAGGAAACCTTGCCCTTCGGCAAAGCTTCCTCCGAGTTCCTCTCTGCAGTAGAGAGTTCGACAGCAAAACCCGACTCGGAAGCTCACAAAGCGCAGATACTACACTTTGATCCTAGCCACTGAGCTGAGTTTTACGTTGATATTTATCAACACCCCCACGTGGAGTTAAATGTGGCACAAGGCCGGTTTAATGTGGGTATCTCCAAGCCCGTAGGCTCGGCCAAAAATATGACCTTTGAACCCGCCTAGACGGGTTCAGGTCCTGTCTACCTCCCCGAAGGAAACCTTGCCCTTCGGCAAAGCTTCCTCCGAGTTCCTCTCTGCAGTAGAGAGTTCGACAGAAAACCCGACTCGGAAGCTCACAAAGCGCAGATACTACACTTTGATCCTAGCCACTGAGCTGAGTTTTACGTTGATATTTATCAACACCCCCACGTGGAGTTAAATGTGGCACAAGGCCGGTTTAATGTGGGTATCTCCAAGCCCGTAGGCTCGGCCAAAAATATGACCTTTGAACCCGCCTAGACGGGTTCAGGTCCTGTCTACCTCCCCGAAGGAAACCTTGCCCTTCGGCAAAGCTTCCTCCGAGTTCCTCTCTGCAGTAGAGAGTTCGACAGAAAACCCGACTCGGAAGCTCACAAAGCGCAGATACTACACTTTGATCCTAGTCACTGAGCTGAGTTTTACGTTGATATTTATCAACACCCCCACGTGGAGTTAAATGTGGCACAAGGCCGGTTTAATGTGGGTATCTCCAAGCCCGTAGGCTCGGCCAAAAATATGACCTTTGAACCCGCCTAGACGGGTTCAGGTCCTGTCTACCTCCCCGAAGGAAACCTTGCCCTTCGGCAAAGCTTCCTCCGAGTTCCTCTCTGCAGTAGAGAGTTCGACAGCAAAACCCGTCTCGGAAGCTCACAAAGCGCAGATACTACACTTTTATCCTAGCCACTGAGCTGAGTTTTACGTTGATATTTATCAACACCCCCACGTGGAGTTAAATGTGGCACAAGGCCGGTTTAATGTGGGTATCTCCAAGCCCGTAGGCTCGGCCAAAAATATGACCTTTGAACCCGCCTAGACGGGTTCAGGTCCTGTCTACCTCCCCGAAGGAAACCTTGCCCTTCGGCAAAGCTTCCTCCGAGTTCCTCTCTGCAGTAGAGAGTTCGACAGCAAAACCCGACTCGGAAGCTCACAAAGCGCAGATACTACACTTTGATCCTAGCCACTGAGCTGAGTTTTACGTTGATATTTATCAACACCCCCACGTGGAGTTAAATGTGGCACAAGGCCGGTTTAATGTGGGTATCTCCAAGCCCGTAGGCTCGGCCAAAAATATGACCTTTGAACCCGCCTAGACGGGTTCAGGTCCTGTCTACCTCCCCGAAGGAAACCTTGCCCTTCGGCAAAGCTTCCTCCGAGTTCCTCTCTGCAGTAGAGAGTTCGACAGAAAACCCGACTCGGAAGCTCACAAAGCGCAGATACTACACTTTGATCCTAGTCACTGAGCTGAGTTTTACGTTGATATTTATCAACACCCCCACGTGGAGTTAAATGTGGCACAAGGCCGGTTTAATGTGGGTATCTCCAAGCCCGTAGGCTCGGCCAAAAATATGACCTTTGAACCCGCCTAGACGGGTTCAGGTCCTGTCTACCTCCCCGAAGGAAACCTTGCCCTTCGGCAAAGCTTCCTCCGAGTTCCTCTCTGCAGTAGAGAGTTCGACAGCAAAACCCGTCTCGGAAGCTCACAAAGCGCAGATACTACACTTTTATCCTAGCCACTGAGCTGAGTTTTACGTTGATATTTATCAACACCCCCACGTGGAGTTAAATGTGGCACAAGGCCGGTTTAATGTGGGTATCTCCAAGCCCGTAGGCTCGGCCAAAAATATGACCTTTGAACCCGCCTAGACGGGTTCAGGTCCTGTCTACCTCCCCGAAGGAAACCTTGCCCTTCGGCAAAGCTTCCTCCGAGTTCCTCTCTGCAGTAGAGAGTTCGACAGCAAAACCCGACTCGGAAGCTCACAAAGCGCAGATACTACACTTTGATCCTAGCCACTGAGCTGAGTTTTACGTTGATATTTATCAACACCCCCACGTGGAGTTAAATGTGGCACAAGGCCGGTTTAATGTGGGTATCTCCAAGCCCGTAGGCTCGGCCAAAAATATGACCTTTGAACCCGCCTAGACGGGTTCAGGTCCTGTCTACCTCCCCGAAGGAAACCTTGCCCTTCGGCAAAGCTTCCTCCGAGTTCCTCTCTGCAGTAGAGAGTTCGACAGCAAAACCCGACTCGGAAGCTCACAAAGCGCAGATACTACACTTTGATCCTAGCCACTGAGCTGAGTTTTACGTTGATATTTATCAACACCCCCACGTGGAGTTAAATGTGGCACAAGGCCGGTTTAATGTGGGTATCTCCAAGCCCGTAGGCTCGGCCAAAAATATGACCTTTGAACCCGCCTAGACGGGTTCAGGTCCTGTCTACCTCCCCGAAGGAAACCTTGCCCTTCGGCAAGCTTCCTCCGAGTTCCTCTCTGCAGTAGAGAGTTCGACAGCAAAACCCGACTCGGAAGCTCACAAAGCGCAGATACTACACTTTGATCCTAGCCACTGAGCTGAGTTTTACGTTGATATTTATCAACACCCCCACGTGGAGTTAAATGTGGCACAAGGCCGGTTTAATGTGGGTATCTCCAAGCCCGTAGGCTCGGCCAAAAATATGACCTTTGAACCCGCCTAGACGGGTTCAGGTCCTGTCTACCTCCCCGAAGGAAACCTTGCCCTTCGGCAAAGCTTCCTCCGAGTTCCTCTCTGCAGTAGAGAGTTCGACAGCAAAACCCGACTCGGAAGCTCACAAAGCGCAGATACTACACTTTGATCCTAGCCACTGAGCTGAGTTTTACGTTGATATTTATCAACACCCCCACGTGGAGTTAAATGTGGCACAAGGCCGGTTTAATGTGGGTATCTCCAAGCCCGTAGGCTCGGCCAAAAATATGACCTTTGAACCCGCCTAGACGGGTTCAGGTCCTGTCTACCTCCCCGAAGGAAACCTTGCCCTTCGGCAAAGCTTCCTCCGAGTTCCTCTCTGCAGTAGAGAGTTCGACAGCAAAACCCGACTCGGAAGCTCACAAAGCGCAGATACTACACTTTGATCCTAGCCACTGAGCTGAGTTTTACGTTGATATTTATCAACACCCCCACGTGGAGTTAAATGTGGCACAAGGCCGGTTTAATGTGGGTATCTCCAAGCCCGTAGGCTCGGCCAAAAATATGACCTTTGAACCCGCCTAGACGGGTTCAGGTCCTGTCTACCTCCCCGAAGGAAACCTTGCCCTTCGGCAAAGCTTCCTCCGAGTTCCTCTCTGCAGTAGAGAGTTCGACAGCAAAACCCGACTCGGAAGCTCACAAAGCGCAGATACTACACTTTGATCCTAGCCACTGAGCTGAGTTTTACGTTGATATTTATCAACACCCCCACGTGGAGTTAAATGTGGCACAAGGCCGGTTTAATGTGGGTATCTCCAAGCCCGTAGGCTCGGCCAAAAATATGACCTTTGAACCCGCCTAGACGGGTTCAGGTCCTGTCTACCTCCCCGAAGGAAACCTTGCCCTTCGGCAAAGCTTCCTCCGAGTTCCTCTCTGCAGTAGAGAGTTCGACAGCAAAACCCGACTCGGAAGCTCACAAAGCGCAGATACTACACTTTGATCCTAGCCACTGAGCTGAGTTTTACGTTGATATTTATCAACACCCCCACGTGGAGTTAAATGTGGCACAAGGCCGGTTTAATGTGGGTATCTCCAAGCCCGTAGGCTCGGCCAAAAATATGACCTTTGAACCCGCCTAGACGGGTTCAGGTCCTGTCTACCTCCCCGAAGGAAACCTTGCCCTTCGGCAAAGCTTCCTCCGAGTTCCTCTCTGCAGTAGAGAGTTCGACAGCAAAACCCGACTCGGAAGCTCACAAAGCGCAGATACTACACTTTGATCCTAGCCACTGAGCTGAGTTTTACGTTGATATTTATCAACACCCCCACGTGGAGTTAAATGTGGCACAAGGCCGGTTTAATGTGGGTATCTCCAAGCCCGTAGGCTCGGCCAAAAATATGACCTTTGAACCCGCCTAGACGGGTTCAGGTCCTGTCTACCTCCCCGAAGGAAACCTTGCCCTTCGGCAAAGCTTCCTCCGAGTTCCTCTCTGCAGTAGAGAGTTCGACAGCAAAACCCGACTCGGAAGCTCACAAAGCGCAGATACTACACTTTGATCCTAGCCACTGAGCTGAGTTTTACGTTGATATTTATCAACACCCCCACGTGGAGTTAAATGTGGCACAAGGCCGGTTTAATGTGGGTATCTCCAAGCCCGTAGGCTCGGCCAAAAATATGACCTTTGAACCCGCCTAGACGGGTTCAGGTCCTGTCTACCTCCCCGAAGGAAACCTTGCCCTTCGGCAAAGCTTCCTCCGAGTTCCTCTCTGCAGTAGAGAGTTCGACAGCAAAACCCGACTCGGAAGCTCACAAAGCGCAGATACTACACTTTGATCCTAGCCACTGAGCTGAGTTTTACGTTGATATTTATCAACACCCCCACGTGGAGTTAAATGTGGCACAAGGCCGGTTTAATGTGGGTATCTCCAAGCCCGTAGGCTCGGCCAAAAATATGACCTTTGAACCCGCCTAGACGGGTTCAGGTCCTGTCTACCTCCCCGAAGGAAACCTTGCCCTTCGGCAAAGCTTCCTCCGAGTTCCTCTCTGCAGTAGAGAGTTCGACAGCAAAACCCGACTCGGAAGCTCACAAAGCGCAGATACTACACTTTGATCCTAGCCACTGAGCTGAGTTTTACGTTGACAAAGGTTTTATTTCTGCTGTTAGTTTATTAAACGATTTGATGAAAGTACTTGTTGGTCTTGATATATTTAATCGTATTATTTTTAAAAACTTAGGGTCTGATTGTTATTGCAAAAATAGTATTTCTCAATAATCAGACCAATATTTGTTGGTTTAAATACGAATCGAGGGGTTTGTACGATTTTATTTTGAGAAATACTGCCATTGGTCAATATCATATATACAGAAAAACAAATGAAAAAAAAATGCTAACCTAGAAAATTTATGGTCCTTTTCAGATTCAGTGTCCTCGAATTAGCTCAAAAAAAGAAATTTTTATGTTTGTTGACCAGTGTAATACACTTTCAAAGTTACGGCTTTCCCTGCTTGTCCCTTCGTATGTTCCCTTTCTCCTTCCAATACTTTCATTTCTAAATGCGACCTAAAACGATAATATGAATTTGATTAACGGATATAGAAACGAGATATTCAAGTTGGATAAGACTTATAAAGCATCCGAAAACTTACAGAACTTCGGATACTTTGGCGTAAGTAAGGCGTTACAATCCGATGCACAGACAGTCGAATATATATTGAGAAGCAGCGTTCGATATTTATCTACAATCTATCAAATCAATGACAACGATTTAGAAGAATCAAAGTCGATATTTACCGAAAATGACACTGATATGTTATATTCATTTTTTCTGTATATTTTTTTTTGTTTTTACAGACAGTACGTTTAATGTCGATGGCTCAAATATTTTGTCCTTAATCTCATTGCAAATGAATTCTTCGGTGGGAAAGCTGGATCAGGCATTCCTAAATTTACTTGTCTACAGTCCGTTCATCATCGTAAAAATTTCTTTGCGCTTAGAGAGTTTCCTTAGGATTATATCTCGAAAAATATAAGTACCTTACTCTGCCAAAACACACACACACACACACGCACACACATTCACTCACTCACTCACATACACACACACATATATATGTATGTATATATATATATATATATATATATATATATATATATATATATATATATTTATATATATATATATTTATATATATATATACATGCATACATACATACATATATATATATATATATACATGCATACATACATGTATATTTATATATATATATATATATATATATATATAGATGTATACATGCATACATACATATATATACATACATACATATATATATGTATATATATATATATATATTTATATATATATATTTATATATGTATGTATGTGTATATATATATATATTTATATATATATATATATATACATGCCTACATACATACATGTATATATATATTTATATATATATATATATATATATATATATATATATATATATATATACATGCATACATACATATATATATATATATGTATATATATATATATATTTATATATATATATTTATATATATATATATATATTTATATATATATATATATATATATTTATATATATTTATATATATATATATTTATATATATATATATATATATATATATATATATATTAGGTTGGTGGAAAAATAATGTTGTTTTCGCACAAAGTAACATATGTGAGAAAACGACATCATTTTTGCACCAACCTTATATATATATATATATATATATATATATATATATATATGTATGTATAAATATATATATTTCCTCTTTCTCATCTTCTCTTGTATACATAAGGTTAGTAATGCAAAGTAGACGGAAAATTTTCACATATGCATCGGCAGTATGAATTGGCTGAATTTAAAGTTTAGATCATATGTTTTCTTTTTAATGTGCGTAATGTCACCATAAATGTATCCACACGATTCCGGTGTCTGTTTTTTAATTTTAATTTTAGGTCAGCGAATCGGTAGTGATTTATGTGTGTGAAAATAATTCATATTTATCTGTATCTCGCTCATTTAAAACATTATATAACTCCTCTTTTAAAAATTTATTTCTGTTAAATTTTAAACCCCACATTCACCTTTAGGCCTTTCCTGTTCTTCTTTCTTCTGTTACGCCTCTCTCAACAGCTTTCATACATTTCCATCTCACTCTTGTTTCTCACTCTCACACATACACTCTCGCTAAAATGTTGTTTTTTATACACGTAGTTACATTTTCCGCTTTCTTTTTGCATTTTTAGCTCTGATGAATTGCATCGTGATTACGATTCGAATGTAATAAATTATAACCATGGAATATTAATGTTTGTGCCTTTTATATTATATTCTTACTCTGTCCTGGACATTGAGTTCTACCTGGATTCTATCCTCTTGGGAATTTATCTATATATATATATATATATATATATATATATATATATATATATATATATATATATATGTGTGTGTGTGTGTGTGTGTGTGTGTGTGTGTGTGTGTATGTATGTATTGACCCTAATATTATAAATATAAATATATATATGTGTGTGTGTGTGTTGTGTAAATAGACACGTGGTTTTGATACTTCGTTTAATAAAAGATCTTGTTTTGCAATGTTTCTAAATAATAAAAAAAGAGATCGACAGAAGATATGGGCTAGCCGCGGGTATAATGAAAGGCCTCTGAACACCATTATAATGACGACACGGCATCTCTCGAGATACGAGTTGACAACACCGCCGACCTCTCTATGCTATTGTGCGACGCCTCGCCACCTATAGGAACATCGGGTGGCGTGCACTGCTTCGATATTGTGTCCACTGAGGAGCTCTGCTTGAGGACCGGTCAGCTGAGCATGCTCCGCACTTGCTAAGTGCCGTGACTGATTACCAATATGCTAGAAACATCTCACTGTTCTACCCGACATCTGAAAACTGAAAACAACCTCGACAGGGGTCCTCGCAGCCGCTGGAAGGACGCCGTCACCCAAGTCCTCCAGCAGATTAATCTGACGTTGGAGGAATTTCTGACGCTCTGCAAAGACCGTGAGCACTTGAGGAAAAGGTGGTTTACATGGGTTCAACACATTCATCGTATAGGATTTAGTAGTAGCAGCAGCATATGATGAAATGCATCGAAAAATTTGAAAGAAAAGTGTTGACATTGGTCAGAAATTAATACAAGCGATACTGAGAGAAAAATGATATCATACACCACAGGCAAAAAGATTGGGGCTATCTTGAATTTAAACAAAACCCGTAAAATGAGACTTTTCTATTTCTTAAATTAAAAGATGCAATTTTAGTAACTACAGTGTGTTTGTTTTTATATTTCAGTCTTTCTCTAGTCTCCTGTAACTATCAAAAAGGCCAAATGTGAATTCGTCTGTCCAAAATATATGCTAACACACACACACACACACACATATATATATATATATATATATATATATATATATATATATATATATATATATATATGTCTGTATATATATATATATATATATATATATATATATATATAGGGAGATCCATTTGGTCGCGTAAATAAAACGGCATAGTATGATGAAAAAAGGCCCCAAACTCAATAAAAACAAAATTTTGTCATGAAGATGTTTATGTTATTATTAAGAGGGAAGACCAAAGGGTTTTTTTTTATTATTTTTGGAAATTTTTTACTCATTTCGTCCGAAATTTTATTCTTGATGTTTTTGTTTTTTTTTCTTTTCTTTTTTTTGTTTTTTTTTTTGCTTTTTTTTTGTTTTGTTTTGTTTGTTTTTTTTGTTTTTTTTTTCTTGGATTTTGCTGAAACTTTCAGAACATATTAAGATTTTTTCTTTTTAGAAAACTTGCGAATTTTTTTTTTTTTTTACGTATGTCATCACCCAATTTCTTAAAATTTCGAGAAATTAAATACTTAAAGGCCGGGATGCTATTATTAGTCATAAACAAGAATCCTTGGAGATAATAAATCATCAGTTTCTTTGTAAAACTTTTAACCTATTCACCAGACCTCTGCTCTGAATTCGTAAGTTTATATCAAATCTGGTCATCCATACTAACTGTCACCAACTCTTAATTCATCAATAACATCATAACATCAATAAAGACATGATTAGAAGAGTTAATACTTGTAATATATATTTTTATGCTATAACTAAGTAATATTTGTTTCTGTCAGATTATTGTAACTTTAAATTTGCTAACTTTATTCAAATAACTTGTCATATATATATATATATATATATATATATATATATATATATATATTATTTTTGGAGGATTTTTAAAATCAATAATTTCTTTTAAATTTTCTTGAAATTAAGTAAATGGACGCCTTTAAGAAAATTTTCTTAAATTAATAGAAAAGTTTAGATTCCAATCTATCTGATTTTTATTTAAAATACATCTGAGTGTTTTACTGACTGGAAACAGTAAATTTAATCATTTAGCTTTCAATTAAAGCTAAAATGTAATCTTCAAGGATGTTTTTTCATTCTTAATTTTAAACCTTAGGTATATAAAAGTCACTAGAGGGCCATATATATATATATATATATATATATATATATATGAGTAATTCATCGAGTCTAGAAGGAATGTACCCCCACGAGCCATGATTACTATCCCCAAGCCGCTCCATCCAGATGATATATATTACCTATGGGTAAAAGAGAAACTCGGATGAGTTCCACCACGGAATATGTAATTGAGCAGCGCTATATCGAGTGTGATTCACTGCCGCTTTGTCACCGAGACCCGTTGGAACAGTTGGTATGACGTTTGGCTGATAACTGCTGATGAGTCCCAAATATAGGACGAAACGGCCGTCCAGTGCTTTCTACATTCTGTTGAGGTTTCTTCCAGACTCGGCGAATTACTTAATTATAATTATTTCAAATCATCCTAATTTCTATCACACACACACACACACACACACACACACATATATATATATATATATATATATATATATATATATATATATATATATATATATATATAAATTGTATAAGAAACATTATACTTTGTTTTCATTACTAACCCTTTGGTTGAGATTATTAAAAGGGCTAGAGATTTCTTTCAGGCTAATGGGAACACGA
>OZ010605.1:28913913-28931413 GCA_963932145.1 Acanthosepion lycidas
CTAACGTAGACCTGTTTAACAGGTGTAATATTGGAGGAATCGAGACTTTTATCATACAGTCTCAGTTACAGTGGACTGGTCATATCTTGAGAATGTCTGATGACAGGATACCCAAGATTCTAATATACAGCCAGTTAGATCAGGGCTACAGGAATGTAAGACGCCCATGGCTAAGATACAAAGACAAGCTGAAAAGCAACTTATCAGCAGTCAATATACCACATAACACCCTTGAGCGCTTAGCTTTGGAGCGGGTAGAATGGAGATCAACGTTTTTTAGTGGACTCAGCAATTTTCAGTCTGCTTGTCTGAATCATCTTCAAGAAGCGAGAGCAAGATCTAAAAGGTCAGCCAATCTAACAGTGATCTCATCTCACAATTCTCACACTTGCTCCATATGTGGCCTGCTTTGTAAATCACTGTCGGGTCTTAAATGCCACTTAAGATTAGCACATAAACTTTCAT
Source organism: Acanthosepion lycidas (assembly GCA_963932145.1). Lineage (NCBI taxonomy): Eukaryota > Metazoa > Mollusca > Cephalopoda > Sepiida > Sepiidae > Acanthosepion > Acanthosepion lycidas. Next base: position 28,914,379 of record OZ010605.1, read on the forward strand.
AACTGAATCAATAAGCTGGCAGATCCTCTCCCGTCGAAACAGACGGGAGAGTCTATTATTATTATTATTATTATTATTATTATTATTATTATTATTATTATTATTATATATAAATGCTGGTAATCGTTTGGAAAAAGCTCAGATAGCTCGACTTGCAGTAGAACAAATCGGTAGCCAGGTAAAATGTGTAAAAAAAGACAGAACCAAGAATATTAAAGTAAGGTGAAAAAAATTGTCCAGTGTTTTAAAAAATACAAAACGAGTCAAAAAACAACTACGTAAATTGCTTAATACACTAAGTAGAGCAACACCTAAAATAAGCCTAAAGAGCCAGACAAACCTACCTGGGTTTCACCCAAACGGTTCTTCAGGATAGAACAGACTTTACCCTTAAGATCCGTTTATCTTCAGGGTAAAGTATGTTCTACCCTGAACATCCGTTTAGGTGAAACCTAGGTAGTTTTGCCTGGCTCCTTAGGATATATATATATATATATATATATATATATATATATATATATATATATATATATATATATATATATATATATATATATATATATATATATTAAGTAATTCATAGAGTCTGAAAGAAAGCTCAACAGAATGCAGAAAGCACTGGACGGCCGTTTCGTCCCATATTTGGGACTGTTCTGATTTGTAATCTCTTCGTCACCGAGGCCCGTTGGAACAGCTGGTATGATGTTTGCTTGCCAACCTAACTCTCAGGGTTTCAATTCTTGCTAGTGGATGCGCACTGCTGAGGAGTCCCAAATATTGAACTAAACGGCCGTCCAGTGTTTTCTCCATTCTGTTGAGGTTTCTTTCAGACTCAATAAATTACTTGATGTAATTATCAAATCCTTCTAATAATATATATATATATATATATATATATATATATATATATATATATATATATAATTAAACATAAAGAGCCAGACAAACCTACCAAGTTTTCACCTACGCGGATCGTAGGGGAAGCCGTTGAGTTTCAGCTATGACTGTTCAAAGAGCAGAAAGTTAGAAGGATAAAGAGCGCGTAGAGAACCTTGAATAAGTTGGAAAATGATCCTGGAACATTATAAATATATATATATATATATATATATATATATATATATATATATATATATATATATATATATATGAGCTTCTGCTCTTAACTATGATTAATTAATGATGAACATGTCATTTTCGTTTATGATCGATTTTATCCCGATTCTTCTGTTAAGCTTGGAAAGTAATTATACATTCTTATTGCTCAAAGTAGAGTCCGATAATTTTCAAAAAGAAAACTCTGAGAATTCCAGTAAGATATCTTTAATCCTTTCTAAGATAACCATTCAACCTGATGTGAATCGAAAATATGAGCCTAAGAATGGGCAAAGTGTTGCTCTCCTGGTGTCTAGCAAAAGTCATGCCGGTGACAGAGAGAAAAGGTTCTTTGCGGTGATTAAAAGAGAGCAATTTTGTTTTTGAGACGTCAAAATCTGCAAGCCATTGCTTGTACCAGTTAAACACTCATTGCAGGTCTTTTTCCAGTGCAGTTGCCAGATTTACAGTGTCGGATCTGTTGGACACGCAACTGTTTGTGAGTAAATAGTTTTCATCTGCATAAATATCTAGTTGGGAATTGATGACATCAGGAAGGTCATTGATGAAGATCATAAATATCTTAAGACCAAGGCCGGCTCTTATTAATTTCGCTTTTTAATAAATTTAAAACAAGCGCAAAAAAACGCTGATATATCAACTGGAACATCTGTGTGCTCACTAAAAATAGCGTTTACATTAATGAGGAATCATGTCTGATTAATAATTCATTCAATCGATTGCTTTAATCGATTCGTACCAAGCAAGGGAATAATGACACTAAGACACAAGCTGTTACCGCGTCTGACAGAATATGAGAAAAAGAAACTATTATTAAGGAGAGAACAATAAAAAGAACAGAAATTAAGAAGAGAGAAATAACGATTGACATTGCATTTATATTTATGAAGATTAAAATTGACTGGAAAGCAAGAAGCGGAAAATGAGTTCCACAAGCGAGAAGTGCGAAAAAAGAAACAGTTATCAAAGAACTAATGATTAAATGTATCCTTTTCAACTGTAAAATGACGAAACGTATCTGCCAATCTAGTACTGCGCTTAAATTCATAAAGTGTAAGTAAAAAAGAGGATCTATTAATACCCTTGGGAAAGGCATGAATCTTAGTCTTCTCCCCGTCACTCTGGATAAATAGACTGGGTTATAGGAGAAGGAAACATTCTGAATTCAAAAATCATCCTCGAGAGGGTTGGGCCCGTAAGTTATTTTGCCCAAGAAACACCAATTCTACTGTGGCTACAGTACACATGGTGCCCCTACGAGTCACAGGTATAAAAAAAAAAAAAACAAAAAAAAAACAAACGTACGACTGTGATAAAGTGACTGTAATGGAGGTGCCAGGCCAGAATCGATTATATTAAAGACCCTACTTTGAATTTTGTCAAGAATTTCGATATATATAGCAGCAGCACTAGATCAAATATGGCAGCATTGTTCAATGCATGAACATATGGTATCTTTATAAATATAAAAAATGAATTTTCACAAGAAAAATTGTCTGGTATGTCACAATGGATTTAATTTCCTAACAGTAAGCCGAACAATTGATTCAAGATAACCATTCAACATGATGTCAATCGAAAATATGAGCCAAAAAATGGGCAAAGTGTTGCTCTCCTGGAGTCTAGCAACAGTCATGCCGGTGACAGACAGAGAAGGTTCATTGTGGTAATTAAATGAAAGCAATTTTGTTTTGAAGACGTTAAAATCTGCAAGCCATCGCTTGTACGAGTTAAACACTCATTGAAGGTCCTTTTCGAGTGCAGTTGCCAGATTTACAGTGTCAGATCTGTCGGATATGGAACTGTTTAAGAGTAAATAGTTGTGTCATCTGCATAAATATCTAGTTGGGAATTGATGATATCAGGAATGACATTGATGAAGATCATAAACATCTTAAGACCAAGGCCGGCTCTTATTAATTTCGCTTTTAAATAAAATTTAAAAAAAGCAAAAAAAAAAAAACAAAAAAAAAAATGCTGGCATAACAACTGGAACATCTGTGTGCTCACTAAAATAACGTTTTTATTAACGAGGCATCATTTCGGATTAACAATTCATTCAATCGATTGCTTTAATCGATTCGTACTAAGCAAGGGAATAAAGCCACTAAGACACAAGGTGTTACCGCGTCTGAGAGAATATGAGAAAAAGAAACTATTATTAAGGAGAGAACAATAAAAAGAACAGAAATTAAGAAGAAAGAAATAACGATTGACATTGAATTTATATTTATGAAGATTAAAATTGACTGGAAAGCAAGAAGCGGGAAATGAGTTCCACAAGTGAGAAGAGCGAAAAAAGAAACAATTATCAAAGAACTAATGATTAAATATATCAATTTCAACTGTAAAATGATGAAACATATCTGCCAATCTAGTACTGCGCTTAAATTCATAAAGTGTAAGTAAAAAAGAGGATCTATTAATACCCTTGGGAAAGGCATAAATCTTAGTCTTCTCCCCGTCACTATGGATAAATAGACTGGGTTATAGGAGAAGGAAACATTCTGAATTCAAAAATCATCCTCGAGAGGGTTGGGCCCGTAAGTTATTTTGCCCAAGAAACACCAATTCTACTGTGGCTACAGTACACATGGTGCCCATACGAGTCACGGGGTAAAAAAATACTAAACGATTGTATTTCTATTTTGTGTATGTTATGTTTCCTGCTTTGTAACCAATAGAGCCGGGTCTAAACTATGGTTCTTAGGCCCTGTATAAGAATTGTCATTTAATTGATAGCACTTTTCTTAGTATCTAGGATGTTCCAAGTAGGACGATATTCTGAGCAACTTTTATGTTGATGTTACTTGGGACACTGTTAGTAAGTTTGTCCATTCCTTTTCACACGAGGCCCAGAGCTTCGACTATTATTATTATTATTATTAACGAGGAATCATGTCTGATTAATAATACATTCAATCGATTGCTTTAATCGATTCGTACCAAGCAAGGGAATAAAGCCACTAAGACACAAGGTGTTACCGCGTCTGAGAGAATATGAGAAAAAGAAACTATTATTAAGGCGAGAACAATAAAAAGAACAGAAATTAAGAAGAGAGAAAATAACAATTGACATTGTATTTATATTAATGAAGATTAAAATTGACTGGAAAGCAAGAAGCGGGAAATGAGTTCCACAAGCGAGTAGTGCGAAAGAAGAAACAGTTATCACGGACATAATGAATAAATCTATCCATTTCGAATGTAAAATGAATAAATCTATCTGCCAGTCTAGTACTGCACTTAAATTCATAAAGTGTAAAACACTTGGGAAAAGCATGAATCTTCTTCTTCTCCCCTCAACTACGGGTAAATAGACTGTGTTCTAGGAGAAGGAAACACTCTGAATTCAAAAACCCTCCTATCAGGCTATCTTGCTCAAGAAACACCACTACTATTGTAGCTGCAGTACGCATGGTGCCCCTACGGGTCGCGAAAAAAAAACAAAAATCTAAACGGTTGTATTTGTATTTTGCGTATATTATGTTTCCTGCTTTCTATCCGTTAGAGCCAGGACTAAACTATGGTCCTTAGGCCATATAGGAGTATTGTCATTTAATTGATAGCACTTTTCTTAGTAGATGGGATGTTCCTAGTAGGCCGACTTTTGGGTAACTTGTATATTGATGTTACCCGAGACACTGTTAGTAAAATTATCCATTCTTTTTCTCACGAGGCCCAGAGCTTCGATTAGCTAGCTAACCATTGTACAACGTCTAAGTGCCCCAAGGTAGGTAGATATGAAAAGAATGAGATTTGATACGTAGATAGATAGATAGATAGATAGATAGATAATAAAAATGACAGCGAGCTAAAAATTAGTGTCCACCGAAATTTAACTAATAAAATTTATTTAATGAACTTCTATTCCGAACAAAATAAAATGTAGAATGTTCATTGGATTTTCAGTCCTCAATATTTACACGAAGAGGAGAAATATATTGAAAATATTTTCAATGTCCCTTCAATAGTCTGACTCTTTCAGGTTCAATGCCAAACAAATGCTCATAAAATGGCTCGAAACAAAGACTCATAATATAAAGCTGATAAATCCAACGAAACAAAAAATATATTATTCTATCCACTAAATGTATCATAACTGAAGCCGAAAAAAATTTATCTAAACTCAACAAAAAATTTGTCACAATTATATGTAAAACTAAAAAAATCTTAATCAATACAAACAAAAAAACAAGTCAAAATTTGAAGGAAGATATTTCTCCATCAACGACAATAATTGCCAGAAATAATATATAGGAGAAACCTCAAGAAGTTTAAACAAAAGACTATATGAACATAAAGAGACATTAAAAAAAAAAAAAAAAAAAAAACATAAAAAAATGTATTGATTGTTCACCGTAAGAAAACTGACCACAATTTTGACATATTTTTTTTACTCTAAATTAAAAGAGAAAATAATTCACTAAGACGAAAATATCTAATAACTGCTTTAATCTATAGCTTATCCACAATAAATTCACATCCAGTTTCTTACAACATTTCATCCATTCTTGGCAGATTTTTTGTTATAACAATATGTGATATTTAAAAAGAAAGATGATGGAAAGACAAGGAAAATATCACAGATTAATCTGGCTGTCTTGCAAAAAATGATATTCAAAAATTCTTTCAAATATTTGCAACTACCAGCGTTTCTCGTTCGTGCATACGTGTAGTTACAACATCAACAAAACCCGTCTGATGAAGTCCTAACGGGTGAAACACGTCACAAATAAACTTTTTCCATTTGCCTGAAAATTGCCTTTATAGTAGAGACAGATAATTTTTATGAATTGTCAGCTCAGCACACTCAATCATTAAATTAGCATGTAGAATATCGTAACACCTAATAAATTCACTGGTAGTTAGACAATTTTTGTTGCATCACTTTCCTCCTAACTGAATACTTACTGACAAAATTAGATTTGGCGCCAAAGAGACAGGATAAACTATCATAAAGGTTTTGGTGTTTTTGTGTGATGGGTAGGGTTGGGGTTACCGATACACATTTTGGTCATGATTGAATAATCCCGAAATCTCTGTTACCAAATTACGTCTCCGTATCAGTGTAGTCGTAAATTGTTTGTGTTCGTCGACTCTTTCGTGTCTGTAGATATAAATTTGCTAAACAAATATCCATTGCAGTTACAGACCGGATCGACTTGCTATCTGAGTGTCTGGTGACCAATATCGAATCACCAATACTGTGCAGGAAGGAAATACGAAACGGCGGCTCAGCCTCAACTCCTGCATCGTCTCCGATAATTAATTTTGCTTTATCTGGAGATAATAACATGAAGAGAGATCTCGGATCAAATTGACAGCAATAAGGAAGGAAAGATGAAAATAAAAAGAAAGAAAGAAAGAAAGAAAGGAAGGAAGAAAGAAAGAAAGGAAGGAAGAAAGAAAGAAAGAAAAGAAAGAGGGCGAAAGAAATTGAGAATAATTATTTTTGCTTTATCTGGAGATAATAACATGAAGGCAGATCGACTGAAACTGGCAGAAAGAAAGAAAAAAATGAAAAGAGAAAGAAAAAGAACGAAAGAAAGAAGAATGATTACATTTGGTTTATCTGGGATGATCTCAGATCAGCGAGAAAGAAAGAAAGAAAGAAAGAAAGAAAGAAAGAAAGAACGAACGGAATAAATAAATAAATAAATAAATAAATAAATAAAGAAAGAAAGCAGGAAAAAAGAGAAAGAGGACGAAAGGAATTAAGAATAATTACTTTTGCTTTATCTGGAAATAATAACATGAAGACTAATCGGCTGAAACTGGCTGAAAGAAAGAAAAAAATGAAAAGAGAAAGAAAGAGAAAGAGAACGAAAGAAAGAAAGAAGAATGATTACATTTGGTTTATCTGGGATGATCTCAGATCAGCGAGAAAGAAAGAAAGAAAGAAAGAAAGAGGACGAAAGAAATTAAGAATAATTATTTTTGCTTTATCTGGAGATAATAACATGAAGAGAGATCGGCTGAAACTGGCAGAAAGAAAGAAAAAAAATGAAAAGAGAAAGAAAAAGAACGAAAGAAAGAAGAATGATTACATTTGGTTTATCTGGGATGATCTCAGATCAGCGAGAAAGAAAGAAAGGAATAAAGTAAGAAAGCAAACAAAAAGAAACAGTGTGACGGCCATCAATATGCATATATGGGGAGAAAGTGGAAAATATAAGGTATTTAACTAAAATAGGGTCCTTTAGGTACACTACAGACAAGTGTTCATTAGAGCTAGAAGAGAGAGAAAGACAAAGAGTAGAATAAGAGAGAGAGAGAGAGAGAGCTGGATTGTTAGATATTTGGTGAGATTTCGTTTGCTCATCGCCAACCCCTTCTACCTCATCCTTAAACAAACAGGGAACACCCTCGCAAGAAAAGGATGTCTATTTTCTGTCAACCACTCGCATCGATTGATCATTGATCAAGTCACTAACGCTCTATAATGTAAATGACATGTGACATATATATATATATATATATATATATATATATATATATATATATATATATATATTACTGGAAGAAAAAATTATTAAGTTGGTAAACTGAGATAAATATTTTTTTTTCCAGAATGATATATTTAGTGTATTTTTGCGGAAATCACATAATGCTGGACAATCGATCTGATGAAGAAGAAGCTTGAAGTAACAGAAATGGGATTCTACAGGTGGAGGTTCAGAATAACATGTGAAAACGATGACTTTTTACATAAAATGTAAAGAAAAAGGAGATTATACTTAATGTTGTAACATAGAAAAGGTTACTGAATAAGGAATAACCAAAATGAGGTTGGAAATGAAAGGTTAGTCTTCATAACATCAACAAAATACAATACTCGCCAGCGCCGTGGTGTAGGTAAACCACGGCTTGTGGTAGACTACATAGCATATTACCATCACTTACAAAAGTGTTCAACGTAATTATGAAGATTAGGGCATACACATTAGTGTACATAGGTACAGTATATATTACTTATTTAGAAACAAAAAAAAATATTTACATCTTTTATCAATTTACCTTGATAAAGAAATTAAAAAAAAACATATCTATCTATATTTCTGAGATGAGGTATTATGTACATTATCTACATTATTCGGACTATTGTCCTCATCTTTGTCTTTGTTCAATACCCGGTTAAGGCAGTGGAGAAGTTTCAGAGGGAAATTAGCAGGAGATAACTGATAACTGACATCCATCAAACATGGCACGTGGAACTAGGACAGTCTACGCCAGTGAGCGAAATAAAGGGTTCAGTTCGATATTCCAAACACCTGAAGAAGGTCGGAGCGTACATCAGCCGAAACGTTGTGATGAATATGGCGATAAAGATGAGTACAATAGTCTGAATAATGTAAATAATAAACATATCTATGAATATAAAAGGGGTTTTATACACAGCGATATATCAAATGCTTTAGTTATACATAGAAATAAATTCAACCACACTTATTAAAAAGAAAAATAACTTACTGTTGTAAGCTAGAAAAGGGTTACTGAATGAGGAAGAACCAAATCGGAGGTTGTAAATGAAATGGTAATCTTTATAACATCAACAAAATACAATACTCGCCAGGCGCGTGAAGTAATTAGACCGCATATTACCCCTACTAATAAACGTATATTTTGGAGATTGGGACATACCCATTAGTGTTCATATGTAAGGTATAAAAAAATTAACATCAGGGACTGTTGACATTTCTAGAGCGCGTAATGAGAAAAGAAGAGATTGATAATTTTATACACGCAGGGCATGCGGAATGACATAGGGACAGAGAAGTGCAAAGCATAACCAACATAGGCGTCGATAAAACGGATGGCGGAGCAAGTTTAGAAGACAACGTTCATTAACAAATCTCTTTTTGTAACTACAAAACTGTTATGGTCCGGTTCCTTGTACCACGGTGATAGTCCAACGTAGAACCAATAAAGAAGAACTCGAACAGGGATATGGAATAACACAGATATATTACAAACAGGAATATATACAGAGAGGTTGAAAGTGTTAGTACGAACAATCAGGTTTAGTAGTAATTGTCTGAACGCGATTCTGTTTCGGACTGCCACTGACTCGACTGACTGACTCGCTCGCTCTGACTGACTGACTGACAGACTACTGACAGACTTCACTCCAGACTTCAGACTGAACAGTATTTAGTCACCCCCACCACGAGGGCATAATGTGGCACAAGGCCGGTTTAACGTGGGATTTCTGAACCCGTGGGCTCGTCCAAAAATATGCCCTTTCAACCCGTATAAACGGGTTCAGGGTCGGTTTACCTCCCCGAAAGTGACTCCGCCATTCGGCGTAGCCTGGTTCGGATTCCTCCCCGCCCGAAGGCAGAGAGTTCAACCGATCAGCCGGTCACCCGGTCGTCCGACTTCAGACTGAACATTATTTAGTCACCCACCCCTCCTGCACGAGGGTATCATGTGACACAAGGCCGGTTTAAGATGGGATCTCCGAGACCGTGGACACGGCCAAAAATATGCCCTTTGAACCCGTATAAACGGGTTCATGATCGGTGTAACTCCCCGAAAGAGACTCCGCCCTTCTGCGTAGCCTCGTTCGGGTTCCTCCCCGCCCGAAATGAGAGAGTTCAACCGAGCAGCCGGTCAGCTGGTCAGCCGGTCGCCCAACTTCAGGCTGAACGGTATTTAGTCACACCCACCACGAGGGCATCATATGGCACAAGGCCGGTTTAACGTGGTATCTCTGAGCCCGTAGGCTCGGCCAAAAATATGCCCTTTGAACCTGTTTAAACGGGTTCAGGGTCGGTTTACCTCCCCGAAAGAGACTCCTCCCTTCGGCGTTACCTCTGTCAGGTTCCTCCCCGACCGTAGGCAGAGAGTTCAACCGATCAGCGCGTCAGCCAGTCGCCCAACTTCAGGCTGAACGGTATTTAGTCACCCCCCACCCACGAGGGCATCATGTGGCACAAGGCCGGTTTAACGTGGGGTTTCCGAGCCCATGGGCTCGGGCAAAAATATGCTCTTTGAACCTGTATAAACGGGTTCAGGGTCGGTCAACCAGCCCGAAAGAGACTCCCCCCTTCGGCGTAGCCTCCTTCGGGTTCCTCCCCGCCCGTAGGTTGAGAGTTCAACCGATCAGCCGATCAGCCAGTCGCCCGACTTCGGGCTGAACTCTCTGCTTCTCCTTTGAGGCGCAGTATTTATTACGTATGGAATTATGTTATAATGAGTAAGGTCCCATAACGGAAAGAGGTAAATAGGTGTTTGTAAATTTCCCTAAAAAAAATCACTTTTATCACAAGTTATCTACTATCGACTAAAGAAGTACCATCTTAGTACTGAACATGAAAGCGATGTAAAATATTTTTATTTTAATTCATTATAATACACATATATATATATATATATATATATATATATATATATATATATATATATATATATATATAAATATAAAGCAGGATGTGTGTGTGTGTGTGTGTGTGTGTGTGTGTGTGTGTGTGTGTGTGTGTGTGTGTGTGTGTGTGTGTGTGACGAATGCACGGCCGCAATTTTTGACGAATTTGCACCAAAATTTACATGCACATGCTTCAATTTAGTGGGAAGGCCAAGCTCGGCTTTGCATTTCCCAACTCCCATCGATAGTGGAAATAATTAAGATTTTTTCATGCTTCTACGGCAGTTTTCATGTAGTTTGCGGCCATTTTCTACTGACCAGAGTGAGAGCCTATAGCTGGCTGCCATGAATAGGCAGGAAGATTCTACTGGCCAGCGTCAGAGCCAACAGCTGACTGACACGAATGTTAACTCGCATGGTAGCATGCAAAAAAAAATCGATAGCTGCATTCGTCACAACTGGGAAAAATTTAAATCTGCACGGCTTTACTCCAAATGGCTCATTCGCTTGCTTAAACTCAATGTTGATTCTGATTCTGCAGAACTGGGTTGTGTGTGAAAAAGTATTTGTTGTTAACATTCTTTTTTCATTCGGTTTTTCCAGTTACGAGTCCTTTTTTAAAGCTGATCGTTTTGTGTTCATTTTGTTTAGTTCTTTTTTCGTAACAGATTTAATGTTTAGTATAGAGCTTAGAAAAAATTCGCAGTGTGAAGTAAGGCATGTAGCAACATCAGCACGGCAAAGGCACTCCTTTAAAGGGCAAAAATATTTTCAGTCAAGTGATAGCGATTGCTATATGAGTCGTAAGATTTTTGTATCAAGGACGGGCAACGCCGGGCCATGCTGCTAGTTTCTCTCTCTCTCTCTCTCTCTCTCTCTATATATATATATATATATATATATATATATATATATATATATATATATATATGTATATAAAACAAAATATGTTAACTATCCGAAAAAACGAGGTTACCAAAAAACTGACGTGTAAAAATGTGCTCAATGCACCAGCTTAGAAAGAACGCGCTGGTATAACTTTTTATGTTAGAAAAATGCGGGTACAACACGAAACTGCGGAATCTTTCTGGAAATCGAAGGAAGCAATGGTTAAAAGTTGGTGCATAAAGTGGGGCATTTTGAGGAGTGCACTATCTGTTAGCACACGTGGTAGCAGCTGTAGGATATGTAAGGAGGAGAATTTGGCAATAGCCACTTATAAAGACAATGCTGTGTTATTGAATGGCAGAACATAAATAATGTCTAAATGTAGACATCTAAGCAAGAATTTGCTCGAACTGTATGACCCCAGATGAAGAAAATATTTTTTTTTTCTTCTTCGTTCACACCTCCTCCACTTCGGGGTCATAGCATGATAATATTAGGTTGGTGCAAAAATAACGACGTAATAATGTCGTTTTTTGACGTTAAAAATACGTCAAAAAACGACATTATTACGTCATTATTTTTGAACCAACCTAATAGTAATGAGGTGCTACGTAGAAAACTTATTACCCAGTCACTTGATGAGATCTAACTGTCGAAACTACGGCAGTTTTTGGTAGTATTCGGTCTTTTACCTCTTTTTTATTGGGTGTATATATATATATATATATATATATATATATATATATATATATATATATATATATATATACCTGTGTGTGTGTCAAAATTGTTTTTATTTGTTGATGTTTTTTTTTGTTTTATGAGTATTACTTCGAGGATCATATGTCTGTTTTTACTGTTTGCTGTCTTACTAGTATTTTGGCATTCTATATATGGAGTTGTCTAGACTTGTGTTGCTTATTAATGTGTTTTCTGATAAAGATATTTTGCTGGAATTCACCGATGTTTTATAATCCTATTCCAGTTTGTTTTGAGCAATAAGACTGCATAATTATTCTCCAAATTTAACAGAAGAATCTTGATGAAATCGATCATCAACGAAAATAATAAGTTTATCATTAGTTAAACATAGCTAAGGATCAAAAGGTTACGGTCGCACCCAATTCTTAGTTGCACCATATATATATATATATATATATATATATATATGATTTTCCATCATATTAAGGTGATTTTGACCCTCTCTACCCTTCTAACTTTATGTCTTGGAGTCACAAGTTGTCTCACACGTTTCATGAACGATTTCATTTTCACGCCTTTTTACACTGCTCTTTGGACTGTTATATCTGAAACTCCTCTCTTATGTGTCAATTAGAAAAGATTCATTAGATTGAGTTGGATCTTTTCTAATTGATCTCTTTACATCTAAGTTGAAATGATGATCCCTCTTTCAGTTATGACCTCCTGAACTAATTTTCCTCTCTACTGTTCCCTCTTTTTTAAACTTAATCACCGTTCTCTTGATGGTTCTTGAATGGACTTTGAAGATGGAAGCCAGATTATAAATTTTGGTACCATTACAGAAAGTCTGAATGAACTCTGTCCTCAAACCAATGCTAAGTTGAGAAGACATAGTGGGTCAGACACAAAGCGATTTTAAACTGTTCTATTTCTAATTGAATAACTCAAAGGGTTTTACAGTGGTTCTTACGACAAATGATATCAAGTTTTATCCGAAAAGATGGAGAAACGTAAGTCAATTAGTTTAAAGTTTTTTTTAGATATTATATTAGCCCATTTTATTGGATGAATAATTCTGCTGTTACACCCGGTATATATATATATATATATATATATATATATATATATATATATATATATATATATATAAACTCAATGCACATGCATCAAAAAACATTGGATAGACGTGTCGTCTTTTTTGGGGGAATTAATCTTCAGCAAAGTGCGTTGAAATAATAAATAATTGGACATTTTTGCACCATTATTTCGGGCCCACTCGGAGCTGTTTTGATCGGCATTTTTTGAACCCTCAGGCTTAGACTGGTTTGTAATTTTTGTAAATCTAACAAAATAGTAATATTCTAAACATGTCTTATTGGGAAACATTTTTATGCACTGTAAATTGTATAGCAGACAGGCACTCCGTCCTTAAGCAAACTACAAAAATGCTTTTGGCTTCATGAAAACAAATATAAATTTTTATTTAGAAATAACCTGAAAGAAACTGAAAGAACATATGCTACAGGCGTAAAATATTTGATTAAGACAATATTCTATATATTAGAATCTTTTATTTTAACCAGCTTAACTTACTAACTTTTCTAATATTTTCTCTTGACTGTACAATGGTGTATATTGAAAAATATCAGACACCGATTGTGCCTGAAGGAGATTACGGTATTAATGTTTCCAAAACTTGGTCAGTTCTTTAAAAAAAATGGAAATAACATTGCGATTTAGACAAAAGAAAATGATTGATTGTTCAACATGTCGTCAGACATGAAAATTCATCCGGGTATCTTGAAAAAATACCCATGACATATAGATGCTCAATTTCCGTGCACAATTGAAATTAAAATATATATCAGACTTTTCTGGTTGTCTTTAATTTATTGCAAAACTTGATTAAATAATATAGCATACATACATATGTACATATAATATCTCTCACGCCCACACACACCACACACACACGCACATATATATATATATATATATATATATATATATATATATATATATATATATATATATATATATATATATATATAATAATGCATGTTTCGTTAAATAATATAGACAAGTTCTGTCTATTATTTTAGTAAATTCCTTTCAAATTGTCGAATAAGCTTTTTAGCATTATCACTGAAACATGAAAGAAAGTCATCCTGTTTTTATTTTAATCGGCTTAAATAAGCCATCATCAGAAATTACAAGTACATTACAATAGATTAAATAATAAATTCAATAACAAAGATGATAATTTTTGTTTTTAATTGGTTATGTCGTCATTGCAACAATGATAGATTGGTTTGTTTGCATATGAAAGGAATTTACTTAAAATAAATCGAAAAAACTTGTCTATATTAATTAACAAACATGCATTGATGAAAAAAAGCTGCCTAAATACAAAGAGTATATATATATATATATATATATATATATATATATATATATATATATATATATATATATATCCACTGCAGCTTCAAATTTGTGAAATATATATCCATTGTTATTGTGAACAAATTTGAAATAAGCCTATATAAATATGCATCCAAACACCAATTTGTAAAATAGACGCTATATAATGCATATATATATATATATATATATATATATATATATATATATATATATATATATATATATATATATATATATATATATATATATATATGTATATATATATGTATATATATATATATATATTCTTAACAATATAAATATGTATATTTATTATATTATATTTCTTTAACAATATATATATATATATATATATATATATATATATATATATCATAATTATTATTATTATTATTATTATTATTATTATTATTAAATTATTATTAATAAAAGAACATCAAGCAATTAAAATCCAATAGGTAATAATTTTTATTTCACGAGAGCTCTAAAAACAGTAGCTCCTAAACTTCAAGAATTACAAACAGTGGCTCGTGAAGACGAAGATCTGCTTTTTTAGAGGTCGCATGAAATAAAATTTATTACCCATAGGAATTTAAAGGTTTGATATGCATTAATTAATAATAATCTTTCTCTGTCTTTTAACGTTGAGCTCTCCCTTGATCTATATCTCTCTGGAAATATATATATATATATATATATATATATATATATATAAATTCCCAAGAGGATAGAATGCAGGTAGAACTCAATATCCAGGACAGAGTAAAAATATAATATAAAAGTCTCAAACACGAATATCCCATGGTTATAATTTATTAGATTGGGAAGCGTAATTACGAGTCAATTAGGTCTGATGAATTGGATCCTAATTATGATTCCAATGTAATAAATTATAACCATGGAATATTAGTCTTTGATCCTTTTATATATATATATACATACGTATATATATATATATATATATATATATATATATATATATATATACATTTCTCTGGAATTAATAGATTTTTCTTTAAAATAGGATTTTTTTTTTTTTTTGAGTAGACATGTCTATTTGATAAACAATTAAATTGATGTCTAACGGCCCAGGTTTGCGATATAGGCATTATTTCACTTTTCTCTACCACTGTTTAACTAGTGGCTAGGCATTAAATCAACTTTACCTAGCATTTTTGAACCGCTGCCTGGGTATTAACTCATTTTTCTCTACCGCTTTTTAATCGGTGGCTGGTCATAACTCCATTTTTCTCTAACACTAGTAAGGTGGTGGTCAAGGCACAACGATTTAATGTTCCAAATATTTGTATTAATGTTTTCAAACACAATTTCTATTCAAACATATTGAAAAAAAAACATGACAAATATCCTATATAAATATTTAGAAGTAAGAATAATGAAAGAAGGAAATGAAAAATGTTAAATAAAGATTATGAAGACAATATTTTAAATCCGTATATACAGTGAGACATTAATGGATAGTGGCTCGGAGTTAGGAATCGGAGACCCGAGTTCGAATTCCAATCGAATCCATTACATTCACTTACGTGCTAATACCCTTAGGAAAGGTATGAACCCTCTTCCTCTCTCTCTCTCTCCAGCTATAGGTAAATAGCAGGACAGACCTGGTTCTATAGCCTTGGATTGCAACTAGTCTAGCGCGGAAAGAAATGGCAATCTACTACGCGGAAAAGTCTGCCTCGTCAGTAACGAAAGATATATGACCTCCTAGGTGTGTATCACGCATGCCACATAACTGGCTGAGAGACAGTGAAGTGACATGCAAAGGAGAGAGAAACAAAAATAATTTAAATTAACTCCTGACAATAACATTGTCATTAAAGCTATAACCGTTTTGGCGTGAAATTTATCATCAAATCTAAAAGAAACAAGTGGCACTCGTACGGAAAATATGTTTTAAGAATTACGAAAGGATCCCTGCCGAAATATCCGAGAGCCGAGTTCAAATTCCCGTCGAATCCGTTACATACCCTTACGTGCTTATACCCATGCGAAAGGTCTGAATCCTCTTCTTCTTCCACCAGCTATGGGTAAATAGCAGGAGAAACTGGGTTCTATAGCCTTGGATGGCAACTGGTCTATAGGCAGAAAAAATGGCTTCCTACTGCTGGAAAAATTTGCCTAGTCAGTCATGTATCTTTTGATACATGATCGCCTAAGCGTCTATCAGTCATGTCACATAACTGGCTGACTTGTAAATGCTAGAGAAACATGTTTGGTTCATTTGTATTTTTTGCTGCATTATCTTTATTTTTTGCTGCATTATTATGGCCCATAACTGACTGAGATACAATTAACCGATATGCAAAGGAGAGAGAAACAAAAATAATTTAAATTAACTCCAGACAGCACCATTGTCATTAAAGCTATAATCGTTTTGGCATGAAATTACTTATCAAATCTAAAAGAAACAAGTGGTACTCGTACCGAAAATATGTTTTAAGAAGACCGAAGGGATCCCTGCTGAATTTCAGCAAGTATCTACGAAGGGTTTTTTTCGAATAACGAAAA
>OZ010605.1:28936413-28978913 GCA_963932145.1 Acanthosepion lycidas
TATATATATTCTTTATTTTAGCAATTATATACACTGCAAAAATGATAGTCATAATGGACATATCACTAGTATAAAGAAGTAAACAGCATAATAAAAAATATGCATGGCTAACAAGAATTTCAGTTTGCACTATATATTTGCATATTTTCATATATACATCCCTACACAGACACACACAAACACACACACACACACACACACACACACACATATATATATATATATATATATATATATATATATATATATATATATATATATATAGTCTAAGCACAAATTACAGATCAATAACCCTATCAGTTTTCATCCGTACATATACATATATACACACATACACGTATACATACATACATATACATCAATGTTTTTTTTCTATTTAAATACAATATTCTCACATATTCTCTGCAGTAAATACTTTTTTTAATATTATTTACAGAGAATTTGTTGACTGAAACAGGGGATTAACCCCGATCTAACCTTTTCCTTAGTTTAAAGTACAGTCTTATCCTGATAAATATTAATAAATACATCTAGGATATAGAAGTTCAGGACTCTGTGTATACAACCTTTATAAATATGTTTCTCTGAATATCTATTAATCATCATTTAATTCAAATTCCTATGGATTTTTAACTTATATTTCTTGGTTTATTTTTCACAGAGAAACTTTACAATGAGCAACGGTTATATTTAAAAAAAAAACGATAAATACACAACGTTTATTTTTTGTAATATTTTAGAGCTTTATATATATATATATATATATATATATATATATATATATATATATATATATATATATATATATATATATATATATATATATATATATATATAGTCATCCACAGACAGACTGTTTTGCTGTATAACAGCTCAGTGTGGCTAGACGTCCGATTCCTTCAATCTGGGATCGAACCCGACTGATCTGACATCAGTCAGATATCTTACCCCTAGGCCATCGTCGTACGCCAGTAAAGTTTTAATCAGATATTGAATAATAATAATAATAATAATAATAATAATAATAATAATAATAATAATAATAATAATAATAATAATAATAATAATTAACCCATTACTGCATAATCATTCCTCAGATTCTTTTGCATTGAAACCAATACAGATTGCGTCTAATATACTTTACTAACATTTGGACGGGTTGCTCACACCAAATAAGGAAAAAAAGTCCAGATAAACATATGTCCGAAAATCCTTCGTTTCTGTGTTATTATGTTTTATTAAATTATTAAGTTTTATTATTGGTTAGATGTCCGAGCAGATCTCTATCTTACTCGATCTATAGTTTGTGGTGATACGGATCCTGTCACAGCAGCAAAAATTAGGTGACGCATCTTCCTTTAGTCTCGAAGCGCAATCTGATACAGTCGTGCAAGTTCGTGCCCCTTACCATTCGCGTGGCCGTATGTAAAAATCCTATCTGCATACTCAGGATATTAATATCCTGCCATTGCGAAACGGAACACTTCACAGTTAACTCGCTAATACACACGTTAAACGTTGAAGCCTAGACACAAATATACACGATTGAAAAATACAACCTAGTCTACATAACAACACATCGCCATCTATTGTAAAATTTTTTTAAACTTAATCACACAAAATTGAAGGATTTTAGACCTATGTTTATAAGGAATTTTTCCTTGTTTTCTCATAGAAAAGTTTGTAAAATTATTTTTGATACAACCTGTATATGAGTTCTACTTGAAGTTTGAAGTGAACTAGAGACCAAATAAATGTTCAGATCATTCAGAGATCAGTGGTTCATCGTGATGAGTGATGTATAATGTTATTTTACTGCTTACATTATTACTTTTCATATAGGAAAACATTGAAAATCAAAAGGGAATAGATTATTTGGAATTACGACATGAAAATCTTACAGGACGGTGGGGTTATATGTTTAATCATACAACTATGTCTTTCATTATTACGTTCATGTATAGTTTAAAACGGCTGATTTCCCCTCGCACATTTCTTTTTTATTTTATTAACAGAAAAACTACTGAACATCACCAAGATTTAATAGCATGTATGATTGAAATTTCGTCCGATTTTTTTTAATCTCGTCTCGTTGTATATAAAGCTGTCAGTACTGTCAGGCATATTGTGAAAGAAAAAAAAATAAACAAAAGCAATGTACATAATATAATGAGGGTATGTTGACGCTTAACCCTGTAAAGATAAACTCAATGAAAGAGGTTGTATTGAATGGTACTTCTGAGGCTGTCCATAAGTGTTGTTTGCTGTCAAACTAGACAGAGATGTCGCCAATGTCCACTTCCTTTTGCCCTTCTACAGATAACCTTGTATATGCCATTTTGTTTAGAGTTGTCTAGAAGTGATTTGATGATATCAAGCTAATAAATAAATAAATGCAGCAAGTCCTTTGGGTGTTAATATAAAGCAAAAACATCTGAAAATTGTAGAGTATCGGTGCATTAACTTATTTATACTTGGCCGGAAGAAAAGAAAATACTATAGTACATGTTACAGCCTTAAAAAGGACTTCGTTACGCTAAATAGTATTATTAATGATATATATGTGGCCGAGTGGTGAGAATGTTCGTTTTCTGACAATGAGACCCGGGTTCGGATCGCGCCAGGACGAACATTTCTGATGTTATCGGAATGGATGGAGGTCCATCCCAGGATGCGACAACGTTGGAAAGTGCCTGAAAAACATACCACGGGTTAACTCAAGCCTTGTTGGGTTGATGGAACTCACGATAGTTGTGTTATCACGAAATCAAAAGAGCTTGAGCGTGCTGGCCTTGTTCAAATTGTTGATCAAACTAGATAACACACTCTCTCCCAGAAACTGTAACTAAGCTCTGCTCAGCATAGTTGCAGTATAAACCACAGGTGGTCTCTGTGGGTGTTGAGTAAACACAAATGACCGATCATCTGCAATAGGAAGTGGCTATTCACCCTAGTAGACGGGAAACCTTGAATACGATTGAATAGCTATTATTATGTATATGTATGGAGAATTGAAAATGGGAAAAAGACCGCAGCACAAACGTTGCTTTAAAGCGTCACTATACATGTGCAATATTGGTTTGGATAACTGGAAGACTGCTTAACTGAAGACTGGGTTTCTTGGAGAGATGGCGTCAAGATTTTCTATGAGGCATCACAAAAATATGCAGAACTGAAGAGAGGGGTTTTGAAGGAATCTCTGAATTGCCATGAGGCGCCAACCTGACCATCTGCCTAATGCAATCGGATATGTTAGTCTAGGGCAGGTCTACTACGTCACCAGAGGTCACATCAACACCAACAGTCTATTAGATTTGACGATTTCGTAATGACATGCTTTGAATGCCCGACCCGTACTAGGAAGTGCAATTCCTGGTCGGGCCTGACAAGGCATATAAAAAGACACATTGGAAGTGAGGGTGATCAAAGTCAACTTCCACCACCCGGAGATGATATGACAGGCCAATTGAAATGTAGATGGATGTCTGGCTTTTTGAGCCACTGCGTTCACACAACCAATGAATGCAGTGTTATGGGGTGGGGTTAACTCATGGACTGGACATGTCAGTGATGGTGATACTAGCCTTGTGAGTCGTCAGCCACTATAATATATATACGAGGGACATTCAATAAACAAGGTGAATTTTTCGATATAAGGACTTCTAATACAGATAGAAGCTTACTTTTTTTCTTTTTTTTTCTTTTACTTCTTTTTCACTTGGATTTAATTTCTTTTGCAGATTAAAAAAAATCTTTGAGAGTTTTGTCGATTAATAAAGATGGCCGACCAAGAAGCATGCTCCAGGATTGAACAGCGGTCAGTTATCAAGTTTTTGGTTGCTGAAGGGTGCAAACCAGTTGAAATTTATGGCAGAATATCAACTGTGTATGGTGCCACATGTTTCAGCAAAAAAATGTCTACAAATGGGCTAAATTGTTTAAAGAAGTTCGGAGCAGTGTTGATAATGAAGACAGGCCTGGGAGGCCTGCAGAAGTGAGGTCTCCTGAGGTGATCGAATCAGTCAATGACCTCATTCAGTCTGACAGAAGAACTGCTGTGACCTGCTGAAGACATAAAGAAAAAACGAAGGGGTCATCGTTCAGAAGGAGTCATCTTGCATCATGACAACGCAAGTCCTCACACAGCAGCCCAAACAGTGCAGACCATAAACGACCTTGGCTGGAAACTGCTCCCTCATCCCCTTTACAGCCCAGACCTTGCCACATCACGCTTTCACCTGTTTGGTCCCTTGAAAGCGTTCACGAGAGCCACGAAGTTTAAAAGTGACGATGAAATCAAAAGTGTTGTGAGCGACTGGCTGAGACATCAGTCCAAAGATTTTTACGCTGATAGAATACGGAAGCTTGTGCACAGATGGGAAAAGTGTGTGACAGTGCTGGGAGACTACGTTGAAAAATTAAAAAAAAGTAAGCTTCTATCTGTATAAGAAGTCCTTATACCGAAAAAATCACCTTATGATGTTATGATGCGAACAAAGTGCGTATTGAACGAGCTGATGACACTAAAAAAAGTTACGTTTCTTTGGAATATTATACAAGTAGTCTTTGATAAGGACATTCTCCTCCCACTGGTAGAGGGCTCTCGGCGTCAGAGATGGCCACAAGCTGTTGATTTGATATTAAGATGTGAATAAAGTGCGTATTGAGAGAGCTGATGATACCAAAGAAGATCCGTTTCTTTGGGCATATTATACGAAATACCGTCTTCGATAAAGACATTCTCCTGCCACCAGTGGAGGTCAATCGTCACCAGGGATGGCTACCAACTGTTTTTTTTATATTAAGATGTGAATAATGTGCTTATTGAGAGAGCTGATGACACGAATGAAGCTGCGTTTCTTTGGGCCTATTATACGAAAGGCCGTCTTCGATAAGGACAATCTCCTGCCACAAATGGAGGGCAAGCGGCGTCAGGTAGGGCCGCCAACTGTTGGTTTGATATTAAGATGTGACCAAAGTGCCTATTGAGAGAGCTGATGACCCTAAAAAAAGCTCAATTTCTTTCGGCATATTATACGGTAAGAACATTCTACTGGGCCAGGTGGATGACAGTGGCGTCATGGATAACCAGTCACTACTTGGTTTGATAACATGAAGACGTGTACTGGAATGACGGTGGTTGAAGTTGTAAGGCTGATCTACTAATTAATATATATATATATATATATATATATATATATATATATATATATATATATATATATGTGTGTGTGTGTGTGTGTGTGTGTGTGTGTGCCAGTTGATTCTGAATATTCGCCTCAGAGGTGAAGAAGAAACTTCAAGCCGCAAAGATATTAATTTCAATATAAATCTCGCTACTTTATCGCTATTTCAATGGCAAGGGTTCATACTAGTCACATCCAACCAGCCCTGAGCTTTCCAGCAAAGACATGTCATGCCACTTACACACTGATGAGTCATCATTATTAGCTTCCTATTCCATTAGGAAGAAATAAAAGTTTTATCAATGTTTTACAGAATTAGGCATATGTCACCGTGATAGCCCTGGTTCATCGATTTGCTGCTTAAGGTATATATCGACGTGGAAACCTTATTTCTCGTGTGTCTTATTCCATGAGATATATATCAACGTGGTTCCTGATTTAATATATATATATATATATATATATATATATATATATATATATATATATATATATATAGGAGTGGTAGGTCTGGTTTAATGTTTTCTTGCCTGAGTTATATTTCAACGTAGAAAGCTTGGTTGACTGTCTTACTCCAACAAGGATAAGGATTTTCCAAGCTAGCTTAGACGTGGCAGAAGGACGGAAGAAGTGGGCACCCAGTGAGGATCGAACTCACTACACTATGGTTATAGCGAGACAAACTTGCTAGCGATTACACGACGAGGTGCCCATTCCATGAAGGATACAAGGGTGTGGTAAATGTTTTTCAGTGTTTTACACTATGTGGTATATATATATATATATATATATATATATATATATATATATATATATATATATATATATATATATATATATAAAGAGAGAGAGAGAGGGGGGATAGGTATGTGTGTGTGTGTGTGTGCAAAAGGGTCTGACGATTGCGCCCAGCATGAAACAGCTTGTCGCCTCTGAGTGTTGAACTCAATGTTCACTGTTATATATAAATATTAGGTTGGTGCAAAAATAATTTCGTTTTCTAACATATGTTACTATGTGAGAAAACGAAATTATTTTTGTACCAACCTAATATATATATATATATATATATATATATATATATATATATATATATATATATATATGGGGGGGTAACACTGGTTCAATGCTTTACTACGTGAAACCTTTCGTTCACTTCACTCTTTTACCCATGATGGATATATCAGCGTGGTAAATGTTGTACAGTGTTTTACACTATCAGGTATATATATATATATATATATATATATATATATATATATATATATACAGAGAGAGAGAGAGAGAGAGAGAGATAGATAGATAGATAGATAGATAGATAGATAGATAGAGATAGATAGATAGATAGAGATAGATAGATAGATAGATAGATAGATAGATAGATAGAGATAGATAGATAGATAGAGATAGATAGATAGATAGATAGATAGATAGATACAGTAACCCTGGTTCAATGTTTTACTGCTTGAAGGCCTTCTTTTACCCAAGATGGATATATCAGCGTGGTAACACTTATTCAGTTTTTTACTCTACGATATATATATATATATATATATATATATATATATATATATCAGCTTGACAACGCTGGTTCAGCGTTTTACAATTTGACGTATATATATAGGTGTGGTAAATATGGCTCAATGCTTTGCTGAATCATCAGAGTGCTAACCAGGGTTCAACGTTTTACCGCTTGAGGTATATATCAGCGGTTTTTACCTGTTTCAGTGTTTTACTGCCTGAGGCATATATCATGCTGTTAACACTGGTTGAATGTTTTACAGCCTGAAATATATATGAGCCTAGTAACCCAGGTTCAATGTTTTACTGCATTATTTATATATCAATGTGGCAACTCTGGTTCAACATTTTGATGCATGAGACTCTTCAATGACTATTTGGAACAGGAAACAACACCCAAATAACTTAATTAATCGTCGATAGGAATAAAGAAATAAATTGCAAATTAAACACATTAAATAAGGACTCATGCAATTAGTTTGGAGAAAGCTCAAGGAAGAAACCTCAAAATTATAACGTAGAATTCATTAAGATTTACTAAGGTATTATCTTCTCTAAATTCTCAGTTAACACTGGGGCATTGTCACACTATTTATGATTTCCGAAAATTTTCCAGAATTTCAAAAATTAATTCTTGCTATGTTGACTTAATACAGTATATAATCTCACAAACATCTTACCAAAAATCCAACATAAGTGCTTCGGCCTCACTGTATTCCACAAAAATCAATCTGTTCTTTAAACAAATAATGGCCATAAATATCTTACCGAAATACATGCAATAAACCGATGCCAGAAGTGCTTAACTTTTCTAATATAACCAGCCAAATAGAGACCATGTGATAAGATAAATGAAGTCCCAGTTAACCTTTCCTCCGCCTGCTTCTACTGCTTCTGCGACCAACGAATTCACAGATAAGGTAGTAATAAGTCCGAGGTTTCTCAATTTACTGGGCATTACTGCTGGAATAATTTGCCTGTTGAAAAGTTTTCAACCAGACTACATAGAAAAGTCAATAATTCTTACTTTCTATGTAGGTTGTTAGGTAAGAATAGATTTTGTTGGTTTGTGTGGCGAAATTGCTTCTTTTTTTTTTTTTTTTTTTTTTTTTTTGCAGAAGCCATATTTACTACGGATGCGAGTAATTCACGTCTGAAAGCTCTGCAAAAAAACCAAGACAAGTGAGCAAAATCCCCGTAGAAGCTAGTTAACTCCCCGCTGATTTTGACATGCGATGGCCGTGAAAATAAAAAAAACGCCGCCAAGTAACAACGCCTAAAACAATACATTTTTGGGAGCGACGAAAGGATAAAATACGAAACGAGACACAGCAGCACTTCGGGGAAACAGAGCTTATGAACTTTTACTTAATTTTATTATCATGAAGGGATTTTCTCAGTCAATTATTCTGGTACAAGACCACGTATTTAATTGATCCAATATATTTTACATCACACGCCTACATGGTCATAATTGTGGGACATTTGATGTTGTTTATACGAAAACATTCACTAAACTTTTTTAAGTCAGACAAGAGGTCATGAACTGTCCCTATAGTGTTATTAGGTCTATAAACAAATTCGTTAAATATTAAACAAATTCGAGCTGTTTTTGTTTCTTTTTTAGTATACAATTTTCCACTTTTCCCTAAATTTGCACAAGCAAGCAGTGTCCATTATTATTATTATTATTATTAGTAGTAGTAGTAGTAGTAGTATTTGCTTTGATATCTGTTATATACATATTTCCTTCCGCGTCCGAACCAGAGACCTAAGGTAAGAAACATGGCACTTTCCACTGATCATTTTTGTAAAAAAATGCTATGATGAAACACATTTTACATACATAATGTGTAATGTGTGATCTCTAATTGTGAGTATATTTTTTCGTATTTCTTTAACAGATGATCTATCAAAAATTGCTTCACTGTGTCTATCGGAAACATTTTCCATTCAATCCAAGGGCTCCAACTACAAGTGAAATTATATTTCCATTTCAAGATCGCTGTATTTTGATAGGTTTTGAAGAGTATTATTACAATTATTATTATTATTATTATTATTATTATTATTATTATTCATTCTGTCAAAATAAAAAGAAAAGGAAACAATCATGTGACCTTTCCTTTTGCAACGCAACGAATCAGATTTGTCCCTCGCCCATCGAACCCATATTACTAGCCAGCCTCTTCTTTTATGCTATCTCTTGTTTAATTACACCATTTTTTAAAGACGGCAAATTCATTTCTTTCTGGGTTATTGTTAAATTTATTTCGCTTTGACGTGTGCTAATTTCGACTGGCAAAGAATAGCACGAAACATAATCGAATCTATTCTCTCAAACTCTGATTGAAACACGTCATTAATTAACTGTTGATCCTATAATTAAGATGTGGCCCAGTATGCAGGGTCACGCACAGCTCGAAAGGAGAAGGCCAGAAGATAGTTTTCTTTTTTTTATTCTCGGAAGACAAACAAAAAAGTTAGAAACGAATAAAATGAATGGCAGTAAAGAGACTCAGACTAATATATTTCGTGATCTTTCTTCCTTTTCGTTGTATATGTGTATAAAACAATCCCCGCAAAAAAAAACAACATTTCTTTTGTTAGCGATAAAACAAGTGATCTGGCGTTTTGTTTTGGCATACAAATAGTCGATGCGTGTGTCGGAACGGTATGATGGATACTGAGAATAAAAAAAGATTATTTGTTAACAAATACTTTTATTAGCGAAGAACTAAAATTATTTAGAAAAACAAGTAGACATCAACATTTCTTTCTCCCACTTTTTGTTTGTATGTGTGTCTTTCACGCACACACATGCATGTAAACACACACAAACACACGCTCATATATATATATATATATATATATATATATATATATATATATATGTTAATAAATATAAATATAAATATTGTCCCTCACCGGTAGCATGACTTGGAGTTTCATGTACAACGCAATTTTCAGCTTCTAAGTATAGACTGAACGTTACGTAAATTAAACTTCCATAAAAATATTTGGTTAACGCAATCTTGGCGCAGTCTTTATTATACGGAGATTACAGATTTGTTTTTATTATTTTAAAAGTATATTTTGCATTTAAATTAGACGGGATTTTTTTTTTATTTTAGATTTATATTTATCAATAAGTAATGATTTCTATTTAAAGTCATGACTATTTATTTTATATTAAGGATAAAGAGGATTACTATTTGTTTCTTATTTAAAAAATGCTCTGTCTATATTTCTGAGATGAGGTATTATGTACAGTATTTACATTATGCGGACTATTGTCCTCATCTTTGTCGCCATATTCGTCACAACGTTTCGGCCGTTGTACGCTCAAAGAGTGTGAGTTCAATACCCGGTTAAGGCAGTGGAGAACTTACAGAACTTTTCAGAAAAATTATCAGGAGATAACTGATAACTGACATCCATCAAACATGGAACTAGAACAGTCTACCGCAGGGATCGAAATAAAGGGTTCAGTTCGAAATTCCAACCTGAAGAAGGCCGGAGCGTACAAAGGCCGAAACGTTGTGACAAATATGGCGACAAAGATGAGGATAATAGTCCGCACAATGTAAATACTGTTAAAAAATACTGTAAGAGAATGGTTACAATTTGCAGTAAAATTAATCTGGATCAACGTGTTTAACCTGATATTTATTTTTATGTCTGTATGTAACCATCAATTTGTTCGTCTTGTTTGATAAACCAGGATTATTTAAGCGTTTTACGATAACACATTTTTCTGTAAGGCATAATTTGCACCTATCGCCTTTGCCATTATAAGATTTATTTATTTCTACAATATCCCAACTATATTATTATTATTATCCTTGAATTGACAGAAATCATTGGAGAGGGCAGTGCTGTTTATGTATCTTATATTGTAGAAACATTATTCAGAACCAAAATAAAATTTGTCATCGTTACCAGAATGCTATTTACTATTTAAGGGATAGATTATATTTCATCCGGCAGTTGCATTTATATTTTAAAAAATTCAACGTTATTCACTTTGCTGGACATATATTTATTTCGTATATTGCCATGCTAGGATATTGATTCACCGAAGTTTTTAACACAGTTATAGCTGATCTTTACATTATTGATGTTAAAAATCTACTTTTCTATTGCTGAGTGATGAGCATGTCAGGAATTAAATCATTTGCATTTACAAACATATCTACATGAATACAAAATAGTTCAAAAGAGGTAAAACTAGTCTTCAGTTGAGTAAAATTTTTTGGACGGTTCACAGAAAAATCTATGTTTGAGAAAAAAGTTAGATCTTCAGCGAAGATTCACCGACGGTACATGCTATTATGGTTGTAACTAGTTTGTTTAAATTCGCCTGAACATGATCGTCAGCGAAGATTCAATGACTGCCTCTGCTAGTGTTGTTGGACATGATTCGATTAAAGTGGCCAGCACATGTTTCTTTCAACATGCGAAGATAAATGCCCTGTTGCCACGTCTTCCCATGTGTTTGAACGGCTAGGAGAGAATGGCATCAATGCTCTCTGAATGTCGAAATCTGTGGATTTTTGTAAGAATCTTTTCCCTGAAAACAAGAATGAAAAAAATGAGCTTTTATTTTTTTCTTCATTGATCAAATCTTTCTCACGGTGATGTGTTGATCAAATCTTTCTCATGGTGATGTGTTGATCAAATCTTTCTCATGGTGATGTGTTGATTAAATCTTTCTCACGGTGATGTGTTGATCAAATCTTTCTCATGGTGATGTGTTGATCAAATCTTTCTCATGGTGATGTGTTGATCAAATCTTTCTCATGGTGATGTGTTGATTAAATCTTTCTCACGGTGATGTGTTGATCAAATCTTTCTCATGGTGATGTGTTGATTAAATCTTTCTCACGGTGATGTGTTGATCAAATCTTTCTCATGGTGATGTGTTGATTAAATCTTTCTCACGGTGATGTGTTGATCAAATCTTTCTCATGGTGATGTGTTGATCAAATCTTTCTCACGGTGATGTGTTGATCAAATCTTTCTCACGGTGATGTGTTGATCAAATCTTTCTCATGGTGATGTGTTGATTAAATCTTTCTCACGGTGATGTGTTGATCAAATCTTTTTCATGATGATGTGTTGATCAAATCTTTCTCATGGTGATGTGTTGATTAAATCTTTCTCACGGTGATGTGTTGATCAAATCTTTCTCATGGTGATGTGTTGATCAAATCTTTCTCATGGTAATGTGTTGATCAAATCTTTCTCATGGTGATGTGTTGATCAAATCTTTCTCATGGTGATGTGTTGATCAAATCTTTCTCATGGTGATGTGTTGATCAAATCTTTCTCATGGTGATGTGTTGATCAAATCTTTCTCATGGTGATGTGTTGATTAAATCTTTCTCACGGTGATGTGTTGATCAAATCTTTCTCACGGTGATGTGTTGATCAAATCTTTCTCATGGTGATGTGTTGATTAAATCTTTCTCACGGTGATGTGTTGATCAAATCTTTCTCATGGTGATGTGTTGATCAAATCTTTCTCATGGTAATGTGTTGATCAAATCTTTCTCATGGTGATGTGTTGATCAAATCTTTCTCATGGTAATGTGTTGATCAAATCTTTCTCATGGTGATGTGTTGATCAAATCTTTCTCATGGTGATGTGTTGATCAAATCTTTCTCATGGTGATGTGTTGATTAAATCTTTCTCACGGTGATGTGTTGATCAAATCTTTCTCATGGTGATGTGTTGATCAAATCTTTCTCATGGTGATGTGTTGATCAAATCTTTCTCATGGTAATGTGTTGATCAAATCTTTCTCATGGTGATGTGTTGATCAAATCTTTCTCATGGTAATGTGTTGATCAAATCTTTCTCATGGTGATGTGTTGATTAAATCTTTCTCACGGTGATGTGTTGATCAAATCTTTCTCATGGTGATGTGTTGATCAAATCTTTCTCATGGTAATGTGTTGATCAAATCTTTCTCATGGTGATGTGTTGATCAAATCTTTCTCATGGTAATGTGTTGATCAAATCTTTCTCATGGTGATGTGTTGATTAAATCTTTCTCACGGTGATGTGTTGATCAAATCTTTCTCATGGTGATGTGTTGATCAAATCTTTCTCATGGTGATGTGTTGATCAAATCTTTCTCATGGTGATGTGTTGTAACCTAGAAAAGGTTACTGAATGAGGAATAACCGAAACAGAGGTTGGAAATGAAATGGTAATCTTTATAACATCAACAAAATACAATACTCACCAGCGGCGTGAAGTAGGTAAACCACTGCTAGTGGTGGACTTTTTAGACAGCTTATTATCCCCACTTACAATAGTGTCCAACAAATAAGGATTGGGACAGATCCAATAGTGTTCATGCACGGCATATAACATGGTGTTAATTCTTAACTAAATAGATACTTTGATTAAAACGGTATGCGCTACACTGTGAAGTTTTTTGGCATGTTTGTAATGTTGGCAGTTATTGGGTAGAAAATAAAGTTAGGGTGTGTTTTAATACGGTGTGTCTGTGAGTATGTAATTGCGTTGGAAATAATGTTTCTTTCCTATAAAATAATACATTTTTTTCTAAAAAGATCCTTAGTTTTATTGGGGTGTAGGATAAGTTTACTGTTGTTGTTCTTTTTCTTCTTGATATTTAAACAAAGGATATATCTATATTTTGTTGTCTCCGATTTAAAGTTGAAAATATATATGTGAAAATATTCTGATGATATTAAGGCTTAATTAAATATATATTCACGTTATATGTAAATTAACTTGTATATGAATATGATAATTATGCATTTTTTTTTTTTTTTTTTTTTTTTTTTTTACTGAACATTATTTTAATTGTAACAATATTTCGGCTGGTGTATCATCCGGCCTTCTTCCGGTTCCTGGCATAATTGAAAAGCTTCTATAATGATTCAAAAGTAAACTTTGTCTAATCCGCATTGACTAGTTTCCTTTGCACAGGTAGGATGTAATTTACAATATTTACACTGTTCGGAATGTTGTCCTCGTCTTCGTTGTCATATTCACGACGTTTCGGCCGTAGTACGCTCCGGTCTTCTTCAGCTGATTAAAATTTCAAATTGAACCCGTTATGTCGTCCAGCGGGGTAGATTCTTCTCGTTCCAAGGCCACATGGCCGAGTGGATCTAGTGATTCGTTGGATCCAGTGATTTAATCCAAAGAGTTGAGAGTTCAATACCTGGTTATTGCAGTGAGGAAAAAAATAATTTGAATTAAATAGAGATAACTGAGACAGCCGGAAGAGGCATGGCACGTAGAACTAGAATCTACCCCGGTGGACGAAATAATGAGTTCAGTTCGACATTTCAGTCATCTGAAAAAAGCCGGAGTGTATAAAGGCTGAAACTTTATGAATATGACAATAAAGATACGCACAATATAAATAATATATATAGTTACAATTTGTCATCTCAGGAATATAGACAGGTTAGAAATTATCGCGTGTCAGTTAATACAATATTCATATTTCGTCCTTACCGAGTCATTTGTCTCTTCCACAGAAAGTAACTACTTATCTGATGAGGACCTATTCTCATTAGGGATAGAACTTTTGAACTACAGAACATTTGATTTGTTTAAATAAAGCTAGGATACAAAAACGTTTCATATAAGTACGTCACATAGAGCAATTGTAATTGCTAGGTTACCTTGGCATATTTTAGAAGCATTTTAGAAGACTCCAAATCATATAATTACAGCAAGCCGCTCGTGTATATATATATATATATATATATATATATATATATATATATATATATATATATATATATATATATATATATATATATTAATTTTTATCCCCCAAGCAAGTCAGTAGAGCAATTAAGATACAAGATGTTACAGGATGAGGTTGAATTAGGAACTGAAACATTAATGATGAGAAAAAAAGAGAAAAGAGTAACCAGAAGGACAGTAGATAGCGATTGACACTGCATTTAATTTTTTTCAGATTAAAGTTGGCTGGAAAGCATGGAGTCGGAAGGGAGTTTGACAAGCGAGAAGTGCGAGAAAAGAAACTGTTAGCATAGAAATTACAGTTACATCTAGACAGTTCAACTGTAAACTGATGAGACCTTGACGCCAGTCTCGTACCGCGTTTAAATTCATACAGTCCACGTACCATAGCGAAGAGATCGTTTGAACAATCACCATGAAAATATTTATAAAAGAGCACAGAAAATCAAGCTTACAGCGGTGGGCAATTGACTGAAACCTAGCCGACTGATAGATATAAAATTAATTCAATAAATAAACAAAAATATAAAGGGGTCTAAAATGCTGATGTGTTTTCCCACTGGAATTATTTAACCTATACATTGAAGAGATTCTGATAGAAAAGGAGTCTTACATGGAGTAATTATTGATTGCCACAATACTAACAACATAAGATATGTAGATGACCAGAGTTGATAGCAGACATAGAAAAGAAACTATAAGAACTCTTACAGAATGTCGTAAAAGAATAAATCACAATTTCAAGAAGACATTGTTGTAAATTAAAGATATCAAAATCAAATAAGTACAGTAATTTAAATATTTTGGAAGTGTTTCAATTGAGGACGGAATGTGCGATAGCGAAATCTGAAGGCGCATTGAGATAGAAAAAGAAGCCTTAAAAAGCTAAGCAATGTATAAAAAAAACCATAAAAATATCATTAAAAACAAAGAAATCTGTTCTGAATTGTTACGTAATCCTAGTCATCCTATATATCAATGGATTCTGGACAATCACCTCACAGCAGAAGACACTTGACGCAACAGAAATGTCGTTCTACAGAAGGATGCTGAGTATTACATGGACCGAACAACGACGAAGTTTCAGAGAAGATGGAAGCAAATAGGACACTTTTAATTAACATCAGATAGTGACAGTTGAAAATTCTAGGGTACATAGTAAGGAATGTTTGATATTCACGGGACAGATTGAAAGCAAGAGGGGGAAGAAGAAAACAACGGATGACCAACGTAAACAGAATGATCAAATGAATGACGGAGCAAGTTTTAGAAAAGATTACAGAAATAGCAATAATAATAATAATAATAAAAATCTACAAAGTAGAGGAAAATGTGGAGAGCCGTGAACGCCAACGTTCTGAAGGGACAGGGTACATAGAAAAGGAAGAAGCAAGTGAATTTCTCTAACTGAACAAATCTGTATGATTATACGTTATCTGTAGCGGAATTTAGTTATACATCGAAAGGTTCTTTCTTCATTAAAAATCTTATATCGTATTCATTTCTATAATATGAATGCTGATTCTTTTAAGCGTCTTACCATCCAGTAATGCTTACTATCTGTGCTTGTCTGTCTTCAATCCTACACGCATAATTCAGCTACGTGTAATTTTATCGTCTGCGCGTGAATTAGTTTTTTTTTAAAATTTGACTCCACCCCTACTAGACTGATGTTTTTCATGTTTTGTAGTTCATAAATTTAACAGGAGGACACAGTCTTCTTGGAATAGGTTACAGATACTTTTTTAGTCATGATCAATTCTAAAGAATTTTATGTTCGGTTCAGATGGTTCTAAATGGTACTACCAATTTTCAATAAGCCGCTGATATAGACCACAGATATTCAGAAATCATTGGGTCGGTGTGTTTCTGGGTCAGTGTTCTTGAATTGTGTTCGATAATATAGTCGGTAGATAGTCTATGTCTTCACGGTATATACTTGTTGTGGATCGAGATTGTGGTATTGCCTAAAGAATATTCGGTTAAGATATACGGGCGTTTTTAACACTAGCACTCTGCAAGCTACTGACACTGCCAGGAAATTCAGTTTACCTTTCGTACATTTATACATTGCAAAATTTATTGAACGTCTTATGAATTCATATATCAGAATTAACAGTTTATCTTCATGGTAAGAATGCTTGTGAAACATATTGTATGTTCAATATCGAGGCACTTCCTCCCTTCCTTTTTTCTCTGCCTCTGTCCACACACACACACACACACACACACACATATATATATATATATATATATAGATAGATAGATAGATAGATAGATAGATAATATTAGTGGTAAATATGCACATACATATGCAAAATATATAAATATATATACACACATGCATGCACATACATATATATTTTTTTAATAAAAAAATTCCAAGAGGATAGAATCCAGGTAGAACTTAATGTCCAGGACAGAGTAAGGATATAATAAAAAGGCTTAAACACTAGTATTCCATGGTCATAATTTATTCCATTGGAATCATAAATACGATCCCAATGGCAATAGGAAAAAGAGTTATTGCTGACGCGTTTCCTCCAATGTCGAGTTTCTCAAAGCAAAAAAGGAAATGAATTTAATTAAAGAAAGTAATTAAAATAACAAAAAAAAAACAGAATGTTCTTAGCAACTGGAGAAATGTAGAGAATGCTATTTTCATATTGTTAACTGTGGAGAACATTGTTAACACATGTGGAGAATATTGTCATTATAACAGTGTTGGCGGTTTCAACCATTTTCTTTTGATTTTACGATATTGTTGTGTACGTTTGTTTGGGAGAGCAGTAATTTTGTTAAGAAAGGTGAAATAGGGAATCCGCCAACAGAGTTATAATGTCAATGTTCTCCACACGTGACAATAACTGGCGTTATTTTCAGTTAACAATATGAAAATAGCGTTCTCTACATTCCTCTAGTTGCTAAGAACATTCTGTTTTTTGTTAATATTAGTTACTTTTTTTCATTAAATTCATTCCGTTTTATGCTTTGAGAAAGTCCACATTGGACAAAACGCGTCAGCAATATATAAAGTTTTCCTATTGTCATTTATATTTATAAATATTGTCTTTTCTACAGGTTAACTCTGAGAAATTTTCATATATATTAAATAAAAACAGACCACTTTAAGGTTCCATGTAATAAATTATTTCACTACAGCCCATTTAAAGGACTGCAGATCACCAGACTTTACTTCCAAACAAAAAATGAAAAAAAAATTTACACATTTTGGACGGGCCGTATTAAACATATGTAAATTAACGAAGTGAGGAAATGAGTGGGGAGAGCGAAGACATGAGTGAGTTAGCAGACATTGACACATTTAAACCATTTAAATATATTAATCCGTATTCTAAAGTCTGAGGATCCGCAGTCCTTTTAAAGGGATGTGGTGAAATAATTTATTACATGGAACCTTAAAGTGGTCTGTTTTTATTTTATATACATATTGAAACAAAGCAAATAATTCCATTATTATTTACCTTTTTGCATTATTACAAATGAAACATGGCCCAGTGCACATGTTCTATTTTGCATGCCCATTCCACGAACTTTTTCCTTGCAGGTTGACCACAGATTCACCATTGGATTTAAATCAGGAGAGTAACCGAGTCAGTCGATTGTAATTTGATTTGCTCACTGGTAAGGCTTGCTAGAGTGTTCGTATGCTTCCTTGGAGTAACGTTCATCGCAGAAAATGGCCGTAGGATATATAATCGACAGTTGAGGCAATAATGTCTGGGGGTGATAAAAATCTAATGCAATCACAGATGACGCAATATTTTTCTAGACCAAACAAATTTCAGCATACTCA
Organism: Acanthosepion lycidas; assembly: GCA_963932145.1. Classification (NCBI taxonomy): domain Eukaryota; kingdom Metazoa; phylum Mollusca; class Cephalopoda; order Sepiida; family Sepiidae; genus Acanthosepion; species Acanthosepion lycidas. The sequence continues at coordinate 28,954,703 of OZ010605.1, forward strand.
CCGAAATTCGATTCATATTACTGCACATCACTGCAAATGACATAATCTGAGGAAAAAAATTGAAATCTATTACACTTTTTCACTTTTGTAAGTATATACCTAACCAGCGTACAGTGAAAGGAAGAACACAAAAAGCATTCTTTCAATTAATTTGCACAAGAGTGTATATATATATATATATATATATATATATAGGGAGAGAGAGAGAGAGAGAGAGAGCGAGAGATTTGGATTTCGAATGAATCGACCAAGAGATGTAATACATTTGATGAAATAACTATGTGGGATTAAAAATAAATCCAGTAATTCTTTCAAAACAGCTCTACGTCTTGAATACTAAACTGCAAAGGTATGGACTTTAGAGAAAAATATCTGAATGGCAAAATGTGCTTTCCTTAACATCGTAAACAGAGCCTTGCTGGAATGGGACGCTCTCTATCGTCGAGTGGCCAAATATGCCGGATAAAACGTGTTTTTTTACTCCAAATTGAGTCACAATTTTGATCCCTGGCGAAAAGCACTTTTTTAATATTTCTAGAATGCTCAGTAAATAGACATTTATGTATTTGAAACTATATAATCTTTCATGATCAAAACAACGCAAAGCTTATCGATGTTCAGTATATATATATATATATATATATATATATATATATATATATATATATATATATATTTGGACATGAATATGAAGACATATTTTTCAGATCTTGTTAGCATATGAGTGGTGTGTAGGAGTCATTTTATGGAGTCTTCGAAAATCATATCGTGCAAGTGCACGTCTCCCGTCGCTGTCATTAAATTCTATTCAAAAATCGTCAAACGTAGAAATGTTAATTGTCCTTTCTTTGTTTGCAAAACGCAAATGAACTGAGTGACGTGGCCTTTAAAAGTCGGATACAGGTGTGTGTGTTTATGTGTGGGAGTTGGTGCAATATTTTCGGCCTGAGATTTAAAATCAATTGTTCATTTGGAACATAAAGAGAAGTGATTCGTTCTCTTCAAGAATATAGGACAACAAGACTTAAGGTCATTGAAGTTCAATATTTTAGAGTAACGAGTCTTAAAGAGGGACACAGACAAGAAGAAGATATTTTTAAAAGTCGCATATATATATATATATATATATATGTATATATATATATATATATATATATATATATACCCAAGTGTAGGATTGGTGTATACGTAATAAATTCCAGTAACCCAAAAATACTTTTCTTAAAAGAGTACTCAATACAGAATAGAGCAAATAAATTTATTCGAAAATTCTAACATTAATATGTTATAAAATCAATACAAAAATAGCCATTTTGTTTCAATACTTCTCGTGTCTTATCAAGTGATGGTTTCGAATCGAACACCATCAGCCCCATCAACACCAACAACGACACCTTCAACAACAACAAACAACAAGATTCAACACCATCACTGGATAAGACATTTTATTTGCATATATTTTCCTTCGTGTAAATGCCTGTAAATCCATGTATGGTTATATTATATATATATATATATATATATATATATATATATATATATATATATATATATATATATATATATATATATATAAAAGTGAACATGGAATCAACACTTAGAGGCGACAATCTGTTTCATGCTATATGCAATCGTCAGGCCTGACGATTGCATATATCATGAAACAGACTGTCGCCTTTAAGTGTTGACTTCTATGTTCACTTTTATATTTACTCACGCTCTATCTCTGATATTAAGCACTTTTTGTTAAGCCTTTCACCCCAAGAAAAGAGTGATAGAGGAAAAGATTAACAGAAGGATAGTAGATAGAGCAAGGCAACTGGAGATGTCGATTGACATTACATTTGAATACTTGGAGATTATAGCTATCAGGGAAACAGGAAAAGGGGATGGAGTTTCACAGGCAAGAGCTGCGATATATGAAGCTACTGGAGTAGAAGAAACGGCTATATTTAACATTTTCAACAGTGAAAGGGTGAGAGCGGGATGCCAGCCTCGTAGGACGCTTGAATTCATGAAGTCTGGGAACCAGTGAAAGCAGCTCATGGGAGCAATGGAGTAAAAGTAGAAAGAATTTATTGAATTTTCATTGGTTAATCTGGTTTCTCGCAAATTCGATTTGTTAAGCAAAGGTTGATATAATTTATGGCGTTCTGAATTTAAATAGAGACGATGAGTCCCTTCTAAGTTCCAATAAATTAATGGATTCCAAGCTCAACTGAAAACCGTAAATATTGCTAATCAAGGTTATAATAATTCTAGGTTGTCTATGTGGAATTCAGATCGTAATGCAGATTCTTCACTGCGTGTATATCATGTAGACATTACGCTTACCGGCATTTCATAAGTTTACTATGGAGCATTAATGTGTAAATTACTCTCTCACGTAGTTTGTTACACATTATTATTTATCATCTTTCATTTGGGCAGAGTGCGCTCAGGGCGGCTCCGTCAAAGGACAGACTCCTTTGCAACTGAGAACAATTATACTGAGAGGTGCCCAGCCTTAGGGAACAGCTACCCGATGTCGCGCCCTCTGATTGCACCAGAGAGAAGGATCGGGGCTCGCATCGAGGCCAGCGGAACCGATGGCTACGGGGGTTGCGGGGAATTTTTGTTCCTAGCCAGGGTGTACGCGCTCGGGCACCCTACATTAAACCAACCTTGTGTCACAACCTGACCGCGTTGAGTCAATACAAATTTACTATAGAACGTATTAACACGCATAGCGATTTTTAATTTAGTTTCCCGGATTCAGATCAATATTTGATCTATATTCGTTCCCAATACACACACACACACACACACAAACATATCATGGTAATTGCTCCGATGAGCTGCTTTCACTGGTTCCCAGTCTCCATGAATTCAAGCGCCCTACGAGGCTGGCATCCCGCTCTCACCTTTACACTGTATAAACCTTAAAATGTAGCCGTTTCTTCTACTCCAATAGCTTCATACCTCGCACCTCTCGCCTCTGGAATACCCTTCCCAATTACTGTTTCCCTGATAGCTATAATCTCCAACTATTCAAATGTAATGTCAATCGACATCTCCAGTTACCTTGATCTACACACTATCCTTCCCTTCATCCTTTCTTCTATCACTCATATCTGCTCTTGCTCCAAAACTTCTGCACCCCCCCTGCATCCTAGTGGCTTCATGCCTTGCTCGGGGCGCAATGCTTAAAAATAATATATATATATATATATATATATATATATATATATATATATATATATAACGGGTGTAATTGAAATATTGTGAAAATAGTATGAAAGCAACGTTGTGACTTTGTTAGATTAAGCTTTCAACCGTGTAGATATAATTGAAGATATCTTGCTGGAATACTTCGAGGTGTTTTAAACACTATTGGACTCTACTTTGGGCAATAAGAACATATAATTACGCTCTAATATTAGCAATAGTATCGTGATGAAAACGATCATAAACGAAAATGACATGTTCATCATTAATTGATCATAACTAAGGATCGGAAGCTCATGATGGTTAAAAATTATTTCACACACACACACACACACATATATATATATATATATATATATATATATATATATATATATATATATATTACGGCGTTAAAAACATGAATATTTTTACATTGGACCATGATGTTATTAAAATAAAATACCAGCCGACCGGTTTCGCCCCCTCTCTTCAGAGCTGTAAACGGGGGAAAATTATGAACAAGGAGAAAAAAAAAAAAAAATATATATATATATGGGTGACGTGAATGAACGGAAGGGAAGTTGTTACACCTAAAGATGCTAGAGACTCAGAAGAGCAAGCCCAAGCAAACAATCTCTCTGTTTACAAAGAGAAGGTCGCCCAGACTTGATAAACAGCGTCTCCAACACCTTCAGATGGAACAACGAGTGCGAAGTGGACACCACAGAAAACCAATTCACACTGAAGTCCACCGCACAACCAGGACTATTTATGAGATGATCCGCTATAGATGACCCGTATGTGTTTCGAACGGTATCACCAATCGAAAAATTTTTATTATAAATTTTAGCAGGCACGTGTTGCTTGATTCTAACATCCAAGCGTTGTGTAGTTCTACCTATGTAGTCGGCACCGCAACTACATTTAAATTTATAAATTACAGAATTAATATGATGAGGAGGTAAAACATCCTTACTCATGGATGGAAGAACAGATCTTGTTTTAAACACAACACGTACATTCGCTGCAAAATAGCATTGATTAGAACTCGATGAAATTTGCTTAGCCAACATTTCGCTATCCCCCCCAAAATATGGAACTCGTAAATACACGGGACATTTTTTAACAAGCACTGGTTTTACTTTATTAAAGTCCACCAACTTTTGACGAATAACCATTTGAACGATATCATAAGGATAACCGTTACTAGTAAAGATGTGAGTTAAAAACTTAATCTCATCTTTCAAAGTGTCATCTGAGCAAATCCTCAATGCCCTATGGGTCAAAGACTTAATTAAATTAATCTTTTGCTGTTTGGGACAAAAGGAATCCCAACGAGTGTAAAGACCCGTGAAAGTAGACTTCCTATAAACTGTAGTAGTATATAAGGAAGGTGTTCTACGAACTAGAACATCAAGGAAGGGTAAAGTGTTATCCTCTTCCTTCTCTACTGTATATTTAAGGGCAGGATGAACACTATTTAGTAGGGAGAAAAATTTGTCTACCTCGAATTCATTACGAAACACACAAAAAGTGTCATCAACGTACCGGAAGTAAACAGTGGGCTTAGAGGAATCTGTAAACAAACTCTGTTCATAGAAACCCACAAAAATGTTAGCTAAAACAGGACCCAAAGGGGAACCCATAGCAACACCATCAATCTGTCGATACATAATATTATCAAAACTAAAATCGACAGACATGGTAGCAAATTTCATGAGTTCAATAAAAACATCTTCAGGTATTGTCGGAGGTGTCAAATGACTACGATATAGCAAATCACTGCAAATATCTATAGTCTCCGACAATGGAACGCAAGTGAAGAGGCTACAGATATCAAAGGAACACATAAATCCATCTGTGGTCTCAAGATTCCTAATAGATTCAGAGAACGAGAAGGAATCTTTAATACAAAAGGAGCTATAATGCTGCAACACTGGTTCCAGCATTATAGTTAGCCACTTAGCGACTTTATGTTGAGAGGACCCAATCATAGATAATATGGGTCTCAACGGAACACCCTCCTTATGAATTTTAGGTAATCCATAAAGACGGGGTCGAATCGAGCCAGACGGTCTCAATTCCTCAGATATTTCAGAAGAGAGAACACCACTTTTTACCCATTTAAGGAGACGCTTCTGAAAACGAATTTCAGAAGTTAACGTGTTATCATGGGTATCAACGTGACCAAGACGCTGAAACTTAGAAGGATCATTAAGTATATGTAACATTTTAGTCACATAATCCTGGCGGTCCATAAGCACAACACCAGAACCCTTATCTGGTCTGGTAATGACCAGAGAGTGATTATTCTTTAGGGACTTAATGATCCTGTGATGCTCCCTACTCCATTTAAATTCAGAGGAGGAAATTGAAGAGCTTGCATATGAATGAGCTAAGTCATTCAATTTTGCTCGGAAGTCACTGGATTTACTTACAGAAAGGGGTTGAAGCTTACTAAGCTGAGCATAAAGAACCTCAAATTCCGAAAAAATCTGTTCTCTATTAAGAGAAACAGGCGGAATTTTGAAGTCTAGGCCATGTGCCAAAATAGTAAGCTCTAGCTCAGAAGGACTATATGATGATAAATTAATCACATTAGTCAAATTTGGTTCAACCGCGCAGCCAAATCTTTTGAAAATAAGATGTTTTAATTTGCTATGATAGCAGCACGTTGTCTTCGAACGGATTAGGCGGGCTAGGTTGATGTCTGGTTGGAAGATGGAGAGGGCTTTTATTAAAGACTTTCTCTTGCAAGCTTCCAACCAGCGTTTGGACCTTATGGGAAAATATAGGAGGATATGGCGTGAAACTAGGAATATTTTGAGGTTTTTTGATATGGTCCGTTTCTCCCGTTATGTTGGTCAGGTAGTTGCACGATGTCGTTCGAAGACAACGTGCTGCTATCATAGCAAATTAAAACATCTTATTTTCAAAAGATTTGGCTGCGCGGTTGAACCAAATTTGACTAATGTGATTAATTTATCATCATATAGTCCTTCTGAGCTAGAGCTTACTATTTTGGCACATGGCCTAGACTTCAAAATTCCGCCTGTTTCTCTTAATAGAGAACAGATTTTTTCGGAATTTGAGGTTCTTTATGCTCAGCTTAGTAAGCTTCAACCCCTTTCTGTAAGTAAATCCAGTGACTTCCGAGCAAAATTGAATGACTTAGCTCATTCATATGCAAGCTCTTCAATTTCCTCCTCTGAATTTAAATGGAGTAGGGAGCATCACAGGATCATTAAGTCCCTAAAGAATAATCACTCTCTGGTCATTACCAGACCAGATAAGGGTTCTGGTGTTGTGCTTATGGACCGCCAGGATTATGTGACTAAAATGTTACATATACTTAATGATCCTTCTAAGTTTCAGCGTCTTGGTCACGTTGATACCCATGATAACACGTTAACTTCTGAAATTCGTTTTCAGAAGCGTCTCCTTAAATGGGTAAAAAGTGGTGTTCTCTCTTCTGAAATATCTGAGGAATTGAGACCGTCTGGCTCGATTCGACCCCGTCTTTATGGATTACCTAAAATTCATAAGGAGGGTGTTCCGTTGAGACCCATATTATCTATGATTGGGTCCTCTCAACATAAAGTCGCTAAGTGGCTAACTATAATGCTGGAACCAGTGTTGCAGCATTATAGCTCCTTTTGTATTAAAGATTCCTTCTCGTTCTCTGAATCTATTAGGAATCTTGAGACCACTGGTGGATTTATGTGTTCCTTTGATATCTGTAGCCTCTTCACTTGCGTTCCATTGTCGGAGACTATAGATATTTGCAGTGATTTGCTATATCGTAGTCATTTGACACCTCCGACAATACCTGAAGATGTTTTTATTGAACTCATGAAATTTGCTACCATGTCTGTCGATTTTAGTTTTGATAATATTATGTATCGACAGATTGATGGTGTTGCTATGGGTTCCCCTTTGGGTCCTGTTTTAGCTAACATTTTTGTGGGTTTCTATGAACAGAGTTTGTTTACAGATTCCTCTAAGCCCACTGTTTACTTCCGGTACGTTGATGACACTTTTTGTGTGTTTCGTAATGAATTCGAGGTAGACAAATTTTTCTCCCTACTAAATAGTGTTCATCCTGCCCTTAAATATACAGTAGAGAAGGAAGAGGATAACACTTTACCCTTCCTTGATGTTCTAGTTCGTAGAACACCTTCCTTATATACTACTACAGTTTATAGGAAGTCTACTTTCACGGGTCTTTACACTCGTTGGGATTCCTTTTGTCCCAAACAGCAAAAGATTAATTTAATTAAGTCTTTGACCCATAGGGCATTGAGGATTTGCTCAGATGACACTTTGAAAGATGAGATTAAGTTTTTAACTCACATCTTTACTAGTAACGGTTATCCTTATGATATCGTTCAAATGGTTATTCGTCAAAAGTTGGTGGACTTTAATAAAGTAAAACCAGTGCTTGTTAAAAAATGTCCCGTGTATTTACGAGTTCCATATTTTGGGGGGGATAGCGAAATGTTGGCTAAGCAAATTTCATCGAGTTCTAATCAATGCTATTTTGCAGCGAATGTACGTGTTGTGTTTAAAACAAGATCTGTTCTTCCATCCATGAGTAAGGATGTTTTACCTCCTCATCATATTAATTCTGTAATTTATAAATTTAAATGTAGTTGCGGTGCCGACTACATAGGTAGAACTACACAACGCTTGGATGTTAGAATCAAGCAACACGTGCCTGCTAAAATTTATAATAAAAATTTTTCGATTGGTGATACCGTTCGAAACACATACGGGTCATCTATAGCGGATCATCTCATAAATAGTCCTGGTTGTGCGGTGGACTTCAGTGTGAATTGGTTTTCTGTGGTGTCCACTTCGCACTCGTTGTTCCATCTGAAGGTGTTGGAGACGCTGTTTATCAAGTCTGGGCGACCTTCTCTTTGTAAACAGAGAGATTGTTTGCTTGGGCTTGCTCTTCTGGGTCTCTAGCATCTTTAGGTGTAACAACTTCCCTTCCGTTCATTCACGTCACCCATATATATATATATATTTTTTTTTTTCTCCTTGTTCATAATTTTCCCCCGTTTACAGCTCTGAAGAGAGGGAGCGAAACCGGTCGGCTGGTATTTTATTTTAATAACATCATGGTCCAATGTAAAAATATTCATGTTTTTAACGCCGTAATAAAGTTTTGTACCACAAAAAATATCTTTAAATATATGTATATATATATATATATTATCCCAGGATCATGTTCCAACTTATTCAAGATGATTTTCGCCCTCTCTAAACTTCTAACTTTCTGCTCTTTGAACAATCATAGCTGAAACTTCCCTCTCACGTGTCAAACGCCCGATGGATTGATTACGATATTTTCTAATTGATCTCTTTAGCACTAAGTTGTAATGATGATCCCTCTTGCTGCTGTGATCTCCTGATCCAATTTTCCTCTGTACTGTTACCTTTTTATTAAACCTATTCCACGTTCTCTTGATGGTGCTTGAATGAACTTTGAAGATGTATGGATGTTGGTACCCTTACTGAAGGCCTAAATGATATTTTTCCTCTCACCATTACTCAGATGGGAAGACAGTGCTTAGGACACAAAACTATTTTAACTTGTTCTTTGTGTAGCTAAATAACTCGATGTGTTTTGTAATGATTGCTACGACAAATGCTAAACATTTTATCGGAAAACATGGAGAAAAATCTTTTTTAGATATTAAATATTTTATAGGATCGACAATTATCTCAAGCTGTTACATGATTTGGGCAATTTTACTGTTACCTCAGGCCTATCTATCTATCTCTCTCTCTCTCTCTCTATATATATATATATATATATATATATATATATATATATATATATATATATATATATATATATATATATTGGAATAATAGTCATTAATTTATGGAAATTTATTTTCTGTATAATTTTCGGTCATGATTTGGATATAACTAGCTCAGAAGTAATTTGTTTTATTGGCAGCATTTTAAATGAGATTTTTTTGTGCAGGATTTTATCGTGTTTTTCCGAAGGTAATATACATCATTTAGTAAAAGATACTTGTATAAGAAAATGTCTATAAAGTATTTAAAATGAGCAAATAATATTTGAAGATCTAATTGGTTGAAAAAAATCTAATTGATTCTATAATAAATACGGATATATTTATTAAAATGAGAAGAAAATTGAAGAAAATACAGTCACGTTTTTGCTTACTGTATCTTTTATTTTATTGTCCTCTCGTTTTATTCACGACAGTACCCCGTAAAAAGAATTTTCCACAGTTTATCTACAAATTTGTTTAAGATGAATAAGAGCTGATTACATAATTGTAAAAAACATATTAAAATAATTAAACAGACCGACTGTGTCTTTTGAATTTAATCGGATTTGTTTGATATAAATAACCATGTTTTCCACGCTATAATGTTATACGCGATTGATAAATAGTATGTAATAACAAGTTGCGCGCATTCTCTCAAACGATTTCGGTGGGTATGAAATCATCTCTTCTTCTAAAACCCGTGTAGCAAATGCCAGGGAAGATTCGTTTCTAAAGCCAGTCGAGACAAGAAAAAAACCCACTGAAAACCATGGATAAAAAGCAATGAAAGACCATACTCTTCTCTTTCACATAAACACCCAAAGAAAAAGAAAACGCGACGAACCATGATCAACTACATCCTGAAAGGACATTGCATAACAAATATCCATCTAAAAACAGACTAAATGAAAAAGAAAAGTGACCCGTTTCTCCTTTTCGGGCTAACGTTTTCGGCTAACATGGAGTGGAAAGACCATATTGAAACTATTGCTTGTTCAGCTGCTAAGAAAATTGGTTTACTGAGTCATGCGGGACAATTTTTCTTCTCTCTAGTGTCTATCATACATATTTATAAGTCTACTATTAGTCGTTGCTTAGAATCTTTCTGCCACATATGGACGGGTCATCCTGCTATATATCTAGATATCTCTAATAAAATTCAAAGAAGAATCTGCAATATTACTGGCCCCGATCTGGATACTCGCCTTCAAGTTTTTTCCCACCACCTTCCAGTGCCGTTTCAATAAATGCATTGACGGTACTTATTCAGATAAGCTCTTCACTATGGTACCTAGACTTTATGAATTTATGCTCAGTAATCTAATGGCGACGATGTCACATCAATTTACAGTTGGCTAGATATAGTCGTAAGTCATATGATAACAGTTTCTTCTCGCTTGTGGATAACCCTTCCGACTCCATGCTGTCCAGCCAACTTTAATCTTAAAAAAGTTAAATGCCATCGTAATCGTTATCTACTGCCCAACTGATTACTCTTCGTTTGTTCTCGAACCTTAGTAATTTTTCTGTTACTTAATAGTTCCATACCATCCATACCCCTGTGTCTTAGTGGCTTTACTTCCTTGCTTGGAAAGCACGCAGTTAAATAATAATAATAATAATAATCTCAAAAACGTGGCACATGGGAATATCCACAATCCCCGTTGTAGTTGGAGTCCTCGGATTGTTGGAAAAGATTCCACTAGACCAATTGAAGGCATTACGGATTCCTCGAAGCCCATATCTGAAAGAAATACAAAAATTGTTCTCACGAGTACAGCCCACGGCTCCCGAAGGGCTTTATCTATGTAAAATATGTTTGTTTTTTGTGGTGGGGGGGGTTCTTCAGTGGAAAATGTCATGATGCCATTTCTAACCTTGGGTCACTGTGCGGGGTCCGGAAAGAAATGAGTACACATGAGAATGCAAAGGAAATAATAATAATAATAATAATAATAATAATAATAATAATAATAATAATAATAATAATAATAATAATAATCAGAAGAAGAAGAATATAAACAACTATTTTCTTTGGATTTAGGCTAATGCGAAAAAGCATTTGACTCAAAAGAATCCTCGGCAGTTTAAGAGAACAGGGCCGCAACGAACTTTGTATATAGGTTATATAAGAATACGTACGATAACAATATTTCCTTGAATCGACAGCTGATATACATGTTTAAAAATAAATGAGAAAGGGGTACACATTTTCGTTTATATTATTTACAGAATGCTTGTTGAAACTTCTAGTTTCGTGGATATCTTCAGCAGGATACGCCTTATTTTCATGTGCTCTAACAATTTCACTTTTAAAAATACACATGAGAAAAAAATAAATTTATGTTTAAGATATAATATATATATATATATATATATATATATATATAATATATATATATATATATATATATATATATATATATATATATATATAATATATATATATATTAGAATAAGTAAGATTTACGACCTGGATTGCAGCTGCTTTTGGGTTTTTTTTTAGTTGATCTTTTTTTTTTAAATGTCGAGCATGATTGATGTAACTTGTAGTCTCATATTCTCAGCATTTAACCTCTTTCTATCTGGTTCTTTAGCAGATTGCATATAACGAAAAACAATTTTCACAAAGGTAAATTATCTGAAATCTTCTAAAAAATATCAAAGATTGAGCAGCAATTTATGGATATTATTTTTATAGGTTAATCAAAGAATTTCGTAGAAATGCTTTCAGAATCCCTGATCTTCAATTACGTCACCTTAGGCTTTAGTGTCGCAAAACCCTTCATTAGAGAATTCTTTGAAAAATATTTTCCGGTTAATAAACAGGATTTGAATGGGACTAAACATAAAACATCTACAATTATTATTTTACTCCTGAACGGTTATATATAATATCTATCTTTCTATATAAAAGTAAACGTTGAAAAATCTCTTCTGAGATGTAAAAGAAACTTGAGGCCTCAGAAATGATGTTCTGCAGAAGGATGATGAGAATGCCTTGGAATATGTGAGGAACAACTAAGTTTTAGGGAAAATGGAAGCTAAAATGGCATCGGAAAGAACCAGCTGAAATGAAGAAAGAGGGTCCGGAGAATTTGACACGAACATGAGATACTGGAAGGCAAGTGGAATAGGAAGCAGCGAATAAACTGGCTAATGAGCGTTTGCAGATGGTTAGCAGGGCAGGGATTGGAAGAGATACAAAAAGATAAAATTTACTAAGAGCTACAAAGGATAGGAAATTGTGGAGTGCCAGTATTGCCAAAGTCCTGAAGGGACACGGCACATGTATTAATAATAATAACAATAATAGTAGTAGTAGTAGTAGTAGTGATAATAATAATAATAATAATAATAATAATAATAATAATAATAATAATAATAATGAAGAAGAACGAATGCTGGATACACCTTTGCAAGAATGGGAAAATATAACCATATATGATGTTAGGCAAGCTCTAACGAAATCGCAAAAATGGAAATCCTTCGGACATGACAAGGTGCCCAATTTCTGGCTTTATCATCGCTCATCTATCCATAAAATCATTGCAAAAACATTATCAACACTTGTAAATAATCCCAATGAACCCCGGAATGGATTACTGAAGGTATTGCATACCTCATGCCAAAAAAAAAATTGAAACAGTTAACCCAAAAAATTATAGACCGATACCATATCTCTCCACAACGTATAAGTTGATCAAGTCTGTCCTGACCAAACATATTTATTCCATCTTCGAAACAAACAGAATTCTTCCGCTGGAACAGAAGGGATGAAGGAGAGGTTCATATGGCTGCAAAGATCAACTACTGATAAATAAAATGATCCTGGAAATTTGCAGGAGACGACGTAGAAACCATAGCGCAGCGTGGATTGATTATCGTAAAGCCTTTGATGGCGTTCCACATTCTTGGATCCTTAAGACTTTGGAAATGTACAAAGTCTCCCCTGTGGTATTAAATTTCCTTAAGCACAGCATGGGAATGTGGAACTCTAAACTATACCGTATTCACACCGAGGGCACTGCCATATCCAACCGTCTGAATATCCGACGTGGAATCTTTCAAGGAGACTCTCTGTCACCCCTTCTGTTTTGTTTGTCCTTAATCTTCCTTACGCATTAAATGAACAACAGTAGCTATGGTTACAGAATAAATAAGAATATATTCAATCACCTACTCTACATGCATGATCTCAAACTCTTTGCCAAAGACGGCAATGAGTTGAAAGGCCTCCTCAATATTGTAAAATACTTAACTGACGGCATAGGTATAGACTTTGGATTAGGTAAATGTGCAAAAGTGACATCCAAGAAAGGTAGAATTACAGAAACACCCTTAACAGATTTAGATTGTGTCACAAAGATTAATGAACTGGAGCATGATGAAGCTTATAAGTACCTAGGAATTAGCGAAGGAGATGGCATACAACACCACCAAATGAAGGCGAAGGTAAGAAAAGAGTACTACAGCCGTGTACGTCTGGTACTAAATACCGAACTAAACTCAAAAAACAGAATATCATCCTTAAACACATAGGCTGTCCCTGTGGTGCAATACAGCTTTAATGTCCTTAACTGGACCATAGCTGAAATTAAGCGAATGGACACCAAAACGAGAAAGCTTCTCACTTGCTATCGCATGCATCATCCTAAAGCTGATGTTGATCGTCTGTATTTGCCCAGATCCGAAGGAGGCAGAGGATTAGTTCAACTAGAACTGTTTTACAAAGCTACAACAATTGGCCTCTTTGAAACTACACAAGACTGGATGATAGTATGTGTCAAGTAACATGAAAGTAGTAGGCGTCTTTACTCCGTAATAAAGAAACCCAACAATTTCAAAATGGAGTTCCAAATGGGCTCAGAAATACAAGTAAAGCGCAGTACACTGACTGAAGCTGCAAAATACTTAAAAAAGACAGCAAAGACGAATGCAACCGACCAGATACAGAAACTCTGGCAAGATAAATGATTCATGGTCACTACTCTGCCCGTACGAAACAAGCTGACGTAGACAAAACCCGTACCCATCAGTGGCTACGTAGTGCAGGGTTGAAAGCTGAAACTGAAGGTTTTATCCTTGCTTGAACAAGACTAATGCTTGTTAAGTAGGAATTATCAAGCATATATACTAAAATATTGTTTGCCCAAAATGCAGATTATGTGATAAATATCCAGAAACGATTGATCACCTTGTATCAGGTTGCACGATATTGGCACCCACTGAATATAAAACCCGGCATGACAGAGTAGGCCAATATCTGCACTGGAAAAACTGCAACTTTTATGGGACGGAAACTGAAAGAAAATGATATGAACACCACCCAGATCCGGTTACGGAGATAGGACCTGTTACAATTCCATAGAAATACACAATACATACTGAAAGAACAATTAAACCCAACCGCCCAGACATTGTTATTAAAGACCACAAACAAAAAAGTGTCTCCTTATTGATATGTCAGTCACTGCAGACTTCAATGTATCTTTGAAGATAGTGAAAAAAGCTGTCAAAATACAAGGCCCTTGAAATAGAAAACTCAAAAATGTGGGACATGGTAACATCAACAATCCCTGTTGTAGGTTGAGACCTAGGATTGGTTGGAAAAGATTTCAGCAGACTAACTGAAAGGATTCCGGGAAGTCCATGCCTCAAAGAGATACAAAAAATTGTTCTGGCAAGTACAGCTCACACATTACGAGGGGCTTTATGCATGTTTTTTTTTTTTTTTTTTTTTTTTGTCAGTGGAAAGTGTCACGATGCCATTTTTAACCTTAGGTCCCTGGGCGGGACCCGGAAAGAAATGTGTAAACGCCAGAAATCAAAGGAAATAATAATTATTATTATTATAATAATAGAAGTAAATACAATAACTATTATAATAATAGCAATAATAATTATTATTATAATAATAGTAATAATAACAATCACAATAATATTAATAATAACAACAATAATAATAACAGCAATAATAATTATAGCAATAATAACTGTAATAATAATAATTAAAATAATAGTAGTAATAATAATAATAGCAATAATAATTATTATAAAATAATGACAATAGCAATAAGAATGATAGTAATGATAATTATAATAATAATAATTATAATAAGTATTATAATAAAAATAGCAATAATAATAATAATTATTATTATAATAGTAATAATTATAATAATATTGTTAATAGCAATAATAATTATGATAATAATAACAGCAATAATCATAATAGTAATAATGATAATTATAATCATAATAATTATTATAATAATAATGTCAATAATAATTATAATAATAATAGTAATAATAGTATTAATAATAGCATAATAATAATTATTATAATAATTATGATAATATTAATAATGATAGCAATAATAATAATAATAATAATAGATTGATCAGATAAATTAGAAAAATGATAAAATGACAGAATAAAGTAAATCTTAAGGTCGCATTGGTAAATAAGATAAGTAATTTTCAAATTTGATAATTCTCTTTGAATTTAGCAAAAACTAGAACATCCATACACACTTCAGTTTTCTTTTAAAAACATTTCATTGATGTAACAATATTATCAGTTTTATTATTAGTTGCACATTTTAATTTGTATTGAAAAACGGGAAAAGAAGGTTTATTGTTCACGGAGCTTCATAGTTGTCACATTACTGGAAAAATTGGCTTAATAGTTTAAAGCAGGTGTCGTCTTTTTCAAAATAATAAATATATTTTTATTTATAGTCAATAATAAATAAAATTCGTACTGCTCGAAAACTAATTTAAATCTCCAAAACACCTTAATAAAAATATATTCTGATTTAAAGTATGAAAATAAATTATTTTACTATATCTATCGACATATGTTTACCTTCTTTAGATTAAAAGAGAAATTTATTCCATAACGTGTACTTTGAATACAAAATTGATAATTAATATTTAAGACAAGGAAAGGAGTTATCTTGTTCCAGAGCTTTATATATACATTGCTTGAAATTTTGTAGTAATAGCTTAAAACAGATGAAGTCACTTTCAAAATAATAAATATATTTTTTTTATTATACATATTTGTTTCTTCTTTGCATTTATTTCAAAATACATAATGGCAGCAAATCAGCTTGCATCTATTTCATAACACTTCCGCTGCTAACTACGGAAATGTTCGTTTTTCTTATCTTGCTCCAGCTGGCTAAGTACGGAAACCTACGTTTTTTGCATACCGCTGGTATGAGTGTCCCGTTGCGCCATCTATTGTAAAATCACAAAGGACAATGTTTCAAAAGATATCATGTGTATACCCATTACTGATCTGGTAAGCCATTTCCAGGTATATCCATGAAAATGGAATGCTGTAAAACACACTGGTGCCAGTTTTCTGTGTAATAAAATATGTAGGTTGAAATTTGTCATTTTCTTTAAAAATGGCTGGCCGGATGGGGGCAGCACTGGGCAAATGAGTAGCAGTGAAAGTGTTAAGGCAATTCACTCCAAGCAAAGAGGGAGTGTCAATGCCACGCAAAGGGTTACAGAGGACTGAGAACAAAAGCAAAGAGGCGCGTTTGAGGAAAGGACTCAGCGGAAGACAGTGAAGCCCAGAGTGTCAGATGTCGATTGAGATTACACGAGAATATTTGAAGATTATAGTCATCGGGGAAGCAAGGGGAAGAGAGTTCCACAAGCGGGAAGTGTGGGCGAAGTAGCTGTCTGAGAAGAGACGGTTACATTTAACTGTTTTGACAGTGAAAGGGTGAGACCGAGATGCCTGCCTGGTAGCACGTTTTAATTCACGCAGTCTGGGGACTAGCGACAGTGGCGCGTCGGAACAGTTGCAGTGAAAATATTTGTAAAAGAGACAGAGGGAAACCACAGCACGTCTGTAGGATAGCGAATGTAGACTAGAAACCAGGTCATGACGTATAATTTTGCATATTCCTCTCTGTTTTTCGTCAAGGACCTCGAGACGTACAACGGGAGCACCAGACCATATATGACAGCAATATTCCCTGCAACGACGGATGCTTGATTTATAGATTTGCAAGATGGACTCAGACGAGAGAAACTTTCTGACACGATACAGAGAGCTAACATTCATTGCGGTAGATAATGCTGTTGATTCAAGTAAAAACTTTCTGGCACGATTTATTTACCAGCAAATGATGTGACAAATATCGCCACTTCACTTTTCAAATACTTGTTTCTATTTTTTTTTTAAAGTTCTAAGTACTGAATGGTATAAATATATGTTGTGTTATGTATATTTTCATTTATTTAATAATGTTGTTATAGTCTATTATGAAGTGTTTATTTTCATTTTTCAAACGCATAATACTTGCAGTATAACATGAAATTGTTTCTTTATATACGTGGAGTGATATAAGAATGTGTATCAAAAACAGGGAATTTCCGTTTAGGTATGACGTAAAAACAGAAAAAAATGTCCTTAGTTCAAGAGCCTCTGGTCTAAATTTAAGGTTTCCTGCTACACTTGGCAGGCGTTTAAGGTACAATACACTCCTAAATTTGCTGGGGGATTATGTATCGTTTATGCTGTATCTCAGGAACATACATATATATATATATATATATATATATATATATATATATATACAATACTTTCAATATGGATGTATTACGTCCAAGCATGTATTAATGATCATTACTTGCATGATTTACATTTGGATTGTTAGCCTCTTCTTCATTGCCATATTCACAACGTTTCAGCCGTTGTCCGCTCCGGTCTTCTTCAGGTGATTTGATTTTTCCAACCGGACCCTTTATTTCGTCCACCGGAATATATTGTTCTAGTTCCGAGCGCCATGCCTCTTCTGGATGTCTCGGTTATTTAACTCGACTCTCCAAGTTTTCGCATCACCACTGCTGTGGCCTGGTATTCAACTCACAACTCTTCGGGTCTAGTCACTGGATCTAACCAACGTCTTTATTCACTGAGCGTTGAGGACATGTGTGTATGAAATTTTGGAGAATTGAGTTAAAGGGACATAACTGAGACATCCGAAAGAGGCATGGCACGTGAAACAAGAACAATCTACCCCCGTGGACGAAATAAAGGCTTCAGTTCGAAATTTCAGTCACTCGAAGAAGGCCGGAGCCTACAACAGCCTAAACGCTTGACAGGATGACAAATGATATACTCTCTTTTTAAAGCGGGGTGGGGGGACAAATTGTATACTTTTAAATAATTATTTATGATAACTATTTCGTTTAAACATATAGAGCATGACCGATGAAAATTTCATAGATTTTGCTAATTTTTATGACTGGAAATGATATTTTTGAAAGGCACACCCGAGTACACGATAGCGACTCAAATTTGGGAATCGTAGTGCCGAGTTCGAATTCCTGTCGAGATCCTTACATTCACTTACGTACTAATTAAACTTGGAAAGATATTCATGCTGAAAAAAAAAGGTATGGTTAATTGCAAAACACATTTGGTCATATCGTCTTGGTTAAAAACCAATTAGAGAAGGACATCTCTAAATATACAACCTCCAACTATTTACACAAAATATCAATTAGCCAAGCGTGGTGAGAATCCCTGAAGAGGATGGGCTTTTGATTGGGATTTGGAATCATTTCAGGCTGTCATGTTTCATATTTCTATATGGAGTGAAAAGTATCTCAGGCTGATCAAGTTACTACCATCAAATGCGACCAAATGAGTTTTTTTTAAACATAGTCCCCCATGCGGTACACACATTTCTTCTATCGGTGTTGCAGTTCTTGGAAACATTTGTTGAAGAATCTTTCATCCTATTGGTAAAAAATTCAACAGCCGCAGATATGCCTTCGTTATCAGTGCGATATTGTTTCACAGTAAAGTGCTTTTTTTTCATGTTGGCATACAGATAGTATTCAGATGAAGCCGAATCAGGAGAGTAAGCATCAGGAAGTTGTAAGATTACTCTCCATTCATGGTGTGACAGTTAATATAATATCTTTTGCAACCCCAAAATCTGAGGCCATTACCTTCCTTACAGATTAAACGACCAACGTTTTCTTTAAAACAGCTGAGGAGAGATGTTTCCATTGCAATGGCTCAAATTGATCAAACCAACACTGAGCATGAGTTAGGAAACCTTCAAGGAAACGAGATGAATCTGCCAGATTTTCCCGTCGTGTGATCAGATGGTGGTCGCTTGATCAGAAGTCAGAAGACATGGGCACCCACCGAGCAGAAACCTTTGTCATGCCAAGTTCATTGTGCAAAATATTCTCGACTCGGTCACGGGATATGATAATTTTATTGGTTACTTGATTTATAGTCAATCACCTGCCATTCATTGCCATGTCGTTAACAAATCAATATTTTCCTCCCTGGTGACAGTTGCAGGATGTCCGGGGTGAGTGAGGTTCAAAATTCTCCCTTCCCCTGCTAAATTCAGACGCCCACTTTTGCACTCTTGATAAAGGTGGAGTGTCATTCCCTAAAGTAGCAACCATATCAACATGAATGTCCTTGAGGCTAAACCATTTTTTCTGCAGGTGTTTGATTACACCACGATGATAAAAGTTGCCCCTTTTCAAGAGAAGTCGCTACCTGTTACATTTAAAGTGTTCTTTGGGCGGTCAGCTGTAAGTTTACGTGGAGAGAAACAGGACATTCATTAATAAGAAGTAAAATTAATACATGCAGCATTAGTACGACTCTGTTTCTCTCATTCATTCTTCCTATTCGTTTAGCCTTCTCTCTCACTCTTTACTGCATTTCTTTATCACCTTCTCACTTACTTATTCTTCTTCATCTCTCTAAATATTTAGATGTTTTTCTTTCATTTCCTTTAGGCTCTCTTTCTTTCAGTCGTTCACATTAACTTGTTTTTGTCTCTCTTTCAGTTTGACCTTCTCTCTCATTTTATTTAACCCTCCATTTTTTTTTTTTTTTTTTTCTTCACTCTTTCATCTATTTCTACCCCGGTGTTTCCTTCTTTCCTTTCATTCTCCTCACGGCGTTTCTTTCCCTTTGTCTTTCTTCCTGATCTTATTTCATTTCTCGTCAGTTTCTTTCATTTTCCTTTTCCCCGATCTTTCTCGCTCTCTTTCTCTCCGTCTGTCATTCTCTTCCTGCTTTTCAACCCTTTTCAACTTCTCTCTGTACATCTATTCTTTCTCTCTGTCCCTATAGTACTTTCACTGTTTCTGTGGGTTTTTTTCTCATTTTATTTTCGTCATTCTACCCTTTCTCTTCGTCTCACACATACTTTCTATATTTCTCTTTTGTTACTCTCTTCGTCACACTTTTATTTCTCACACTTTCTATCCGTCTTTATACAGTTTCTCACTGTATCTCTCATAGTGTATCTATTTTACTTCTCTCCGGCTCTAATCTGTTTCCGTTCCTCTCTATTTCGTTTTGATTTTTTTCTGTATCTCTCTCTTCCCCTCTATGTTTTTCGTGGTTCGTTTCCGTATTTTTCTCCTTTATGCTTTTGCTTATAACGTTTCATCTCGTTCTTCATCCCCCTCTCCTTCAAACTCAACTTTATCTCCATCTTCCTCACACTGTCCCTCTTTATTCTTTCTCTATATTTTGTTTGTTTTAGCCTTTCACGTTCTTATCCTGTCTCTCTCTATATATACATTGTTACTATCTTACTTTCCATATATACGTCTCTTTTTACTTGCCTCTCACTCTTAATGTCGGTGTTAGATTTCCTTTCTTCACACTATCATTCTCCTTCTTTCTATCTCTCTGTCTCTTTCTTTCTCCCTTATGTTTTGATTCATATCAGTTTCTTTTTCTTCTTTAGGGTTTGTTTTTAAATTTGCTTTGTTTCTCTGCCCTTCTGTTTTCTATTTGTACTGTCTTCTTTCACCTCGTCCAACATCTCATCACACATTGCATCTTCTTTCTTTTCAAATCTTTCCTTTCCGTCATACTCTTTTTTTTTCACGGTCTCTCTCTCTCACTCTCTCTCTCTCTCTGTCCGTCGGTCTGTCTGTCTGTTATTCACTTTCTCTCTTTCATTTTTCGCCAATCATACATCGTACTCTTTCTCACTCTTATCTGTCTGACTGTCTCTTTCTTTGTCTCTCTCTCTCTCTCTCTGTCCGTCGGTCTGTCTGTCTGTTATTCACTTTCTCTCTTTCATTTTTCGCCAATCATACATCGTACTCTTTCTCACTCTTATCTGTCTGACTGTCTCTTTCTTTGTCTCTCTCTCTCTCTCTCTCTCTGTCCGTCGGTCTGTCTGTCTGTTATTCACTTTCTCTCTTTCATTTTTCGCCAATCATACATCGTACTCTTTCTCACTCTTATCTGTCTGACTGTCTCGTTCTTTGTCTCTCTCTCTCTCTCTCTCTCTCTCTCTCTCTGTCCGTCGGTCTGTCTGTCTGTTATTCACTTTCTCTCTTTCATTTTTCGCCAATCATACATCGTACTCTTTCTCACTCTTAGCTGTCTGACTGTCTCTTTCTTTGTCTCTCTCTCTCTCTCTCTCTCTCTCTGTCCGTCGGTCTCTCTGTCTGTTATTCACTTTCTCTCTTTCATTTTTCGCCAATCATACATCGTACTCTTTCTCACTCTTATCTGTCTGACTGTCTCTTTCTTTGTCTCTCTCTCTCTCTCTCTCTCTCTCTGTCCGTCGGTCTGTCTGTCTGTTATTCACTTTCTCTCTTTCATTTTTCGCCAATCATACATCGTACTCTTTCTCACTCTTATCTGTCTGACTGTCTCTTTCTTTGTCTCTCTCTCTCTCTCTCTCTGTCCGTCGGTCTGTCTGTCTGTTATTCACTTTCTCTCTTTCATTTTTCGCCAATCATACATCGTACTCTTTCTCACTCTTAGCTGTCTGACTGTCTCTTTCTTTGTCTCTCTCTCTCTCTCTCTCTGTCCGTCGGTCTGTCTGTCTGTTATTCACTTTCTCTCTTTCATTTTTCGCCAATCATACATCGTACTCTTTCTCACTCTTAGCTGTCTGACTGTCTCTTTCTTTGTCTCTCTCTCTCTCTCTCTGTCCGTCGGTCTGTCTGTCTGTTATTCACTTTGTCTCTTTCATTTTTCGCCAATCATACATCGTACTCTTTCTCACTCTTAGCTGTCTGACTGTCTCTTTCTTTGTCTCTCTCTCTCTCTCTCTCTGTCCGTCGGTCTGTCTGTCTGTTATTCACTTTCTCTCTTTCATTTTTCGCCAATCATACATCGTACTCTTTCTCACTCTTAGCTGTCTGACTGTCTCTTTCTTTGTCTCTCTCTCTCTCTCTCTCTCTCTCTCTGTCCGTCGGTCTGTCTGTTTGTTATTCACTTTCTCTCTTTCATTTTTCGCCAATCATACATCGTACTCTTTCTCACTCTTAGCTGTCTGACTGTCTCTTTCTTTGTCTCTCTCTCTCTCTCTCTCTCTCTGTGTGTCCGTCGGTCTGTCTGTCTGTTATTCACTTTCTCTCTTTCATTTTTCGCCAATCATACATCGTACTCTTTCTCACTCTTATCTGTCTGTCTCTTTCTTTGTCTCTCTCTCTATCTCTCTCTGTCCGTCGGTCTGTCTGTCTGTTATTCACTTTCTCTCTTTCATTTTTCGCCAATCATACATCGTACTCTTTCTCACTCTTAGCTGTCTGACTGTCTCTTTCTTTGTCTCTCTCTCTCTCTGTCCGTCGGTCTGTCTGTCTGTTATTCACTTTCTCTCTTTCATTTTTCGCCAATCATACATCGTACTCTTTCTCACTCTTATCTGTCTGACTGTCTCTTTCTTTGTCTCTCTCTCTCTCTCTCTGTCCGTCGGTCTGTCTGTCTGTTATTCACTTTCTCTCTTTCATTTTTCGCCAATCATACATCGTACTCTTTCTCACTCTTATCTGTCTGACTGTCTCTTTCTTTGTCTCTCTCTCTCTCTCTCTCTCTCTGTCCGTCGGTCGTCTGTCTGTTATTCACTTTCTCTCTTTCATTTTTCGCCAATCATACATCGTACTCTTTCTCACTCTTATCTGTCTGACTGTCTCTCTCTCTCTCTCTCTCTCTCTGTCCGTCGGTCTGTCTGTCTGTTATTCACTTTCTCTCTTTCATTTTTCGCCAATCATACATCGTACTCTTCTCACTCTTATCTGTCTGACTGTCTCTTTCTTTGTCTCTCTCTCTCTCTCTCTCTCTGTCCGTCGGTCTGTCTGTCTGTTATTCACTTTCTCTCTTTCATTTTTCGCCAATCATACATCGTACTCTTTCTCACTATTATCTGTCTGACTGTCTCTTTCTTTGTCTCTCTCTCTCTCTCTCTGTCCGTCGGACTGTCTGTCTGTTATTCACTTTCTCTCTTTCATTTTTCGCCAATCATACATCGTACTCTTTCTCACTCTTATCTGTCTGACTGTCTCTTTCTTTGTCTCTCTCTCTCTCTCTCTCTCTCTCTGTCCGTCGGTCTGTCTGTCTGTTATTCACTTTCTCTCTTTCATTTTTCGCCAATCATACATCGTACTCTTTCTCACTCTTATCTGTCTGACTGTCTCTTTCTTTGTCTCTCTCTCTCTCTCTCTGTCCGTCGGTCTGTCTGTCTGTTATTCACTTTCTCTCTTTCATTTTTCGCCAAACATACATCGTACTCTTTCTCACTCTTATCTGTCTGACTGTCTCTTTCTTTGTCTCTCTCTCTCTCTCTGTCCGTCGGTCTGTCTGTCTGTTATTCACTTTCTCTCTTTCATTTTTCGCCAATCATACATCGTACTCTTTCTCACTCTTATCTGTCTGACTGTCTCTTTCTTTGTCTCTCTCTCTCTCTCTCTGTCCGTCGGTCTGTCTGTCTGTTATTCACTTTCTCTCTTTCATTTTTCGCCAATCATACATCGTACTCTTTCTCACTCTTATCTGTCTGACTGTCTCTTTCTTTGTCTCTCTCTCTCTCTCTCTCTGTCCGTCGGTCTGTCTGTCTGTTATTCACTTTCTCTCTTTCATTTTTCGCCAATCATACATCGTACTCTTTCTCACTCTTATCTGTCTGACTGTCTCTTTCTTTGTCTCTCTCTCTCTCTCTCTCTCTCTGTCCGTCGGTCTGTCAGTCTGTTATTCACTTTCTCTCTTTCATTTTTCGCCAATCATACATCGTACTCTTTCTCACTCTTATCTGTCTGACTGTCTCTTTCTTTGTCTCTCTCTCTCTCTCTCTCTCTCTCTCTGTCCGTCGGTCTGTCTGTCTGTTATTCACTTTCTCTCTTTCATTTTTCGCCAATCATACATCGTACTCTTTCTCACTCTT
>OZ010605.1:28981413-28988913 GCA_963932145.1 Acanthosepion lycidas
ATACATACATATATTCAGATACGCAGATGTACATATACATACATACATGCATGCATACACACACAAAACAATATATATGTGTGTGTGTGTGTGCATATTTTAGCTATCTATCTATAGATAGATAGATAGATTATTAATGTTAATACCTATACTTTGACGGTGTAAAAAGAAAAAGGATAATACAATTTGTAAATAATAATATTTGGACAAAACAATATCAAAGAAAAAGAATCAGTAAATAAAGAAAAGACTATAGAGATCCTTTTGGGATTATGATCAGTACCGCAATCCTTGTCAAAAGAAAAAATCACCCAGTGTGTAAATTAAGTAAAAACGTGAAAGTGCTAAGTAGAGCAAATTAAAAAAAAAAAATAGTGAGCCAGAACCTACCTACTAACCAAGATTTTACCAAGATGGATCTTCAGTGTAAAACAGCCAGTTTACTTTGAAGATCCGTTTAGTTGAAACCTTGTATGTAGGTTTTGGCTCACTATGTTTTACACAAACACACACACACACACACACACACATACATATATATATATATATATATATATATATATATATATATATATATATATATATATATATATATA
The DNA here is from genome assembly GCA_963932145.1 of Acanthosepion lycidas. Classification (NCBI taxonomy): domain Eukaryota; kingdom Metazoa; phylum Mollusca; class Cephalopoda; order Sepiida; family Sepiidae; genus Acanthosepion; species Acanthosepion lycidas. The sequence goes on from OZ010605.1 coordinate 28,982,010, forward strand.
TGTAACTATACTCGTTTCGAAAAAGCCTCGAATTTTTGATTTGCCAATAATCAAAATTCAATCCTGAGGGGAAAAAAAGGTTTTTAAAAAAGAAAGAGCTAGAAACATGAAAGTCTGTCGAAAAAATCGCACAGATACAGGTTTAAAGCCCAAAGAAAAACCCCGACACGAGTAAACAACTAACTAACAAAAGAGCTCAATACAGCCGTAGAGCAGACCTAGATAAACCTAGTGAGCCAGACAAACCTACCCAGGTTTCACCGAAGCGAATCTCTGACGATCCGCTTAGGTCAAACCTGGGTAGGTTTGTCTGGCTCACTAGGCTTATCTATATATATATATATATATAGAGAGAGAGAGAGAGACAGAGACAGAGAGACAGAGAAAGAGAGAGACAGAGAAAGAGAGAGAGATTATTTCACTTACTAAGGACAAATAGTTGTGCACATATCCTTCAATACATAAATATTTAAAAATAAACATGTCATATATTTCCTATTACATAAATTCGATTACATACATATACATATAACTGCGTGTATATTTGTGTGCAGAAAAATATGTTATAGATGAGAATTTTGACAATAAAATGTACATATATTTAACTATGTGTTCAGTCGTTATTTTTCTAAAAATATGGTACGTGCTTTCGTCCAGCATACACATAGACACACACAAAAACAAACACAGACACACACAAACACACACACACACACACATATATATATATATATATATATATATATATATATATATATATTTGTGTGCGTGTGTAAAATTTCAGATTTAATTATGAATATATCTGTAAAAGTACAATATGAATGAAGACAAAAGGAAAACTTTTTCTGTGACACGTTTTTTCTTCTGAGGAACTTTGTCTAGGCAAATATAAGAATTTTATTTTGAAACAATTATTTATGAACAAATAATCATATTGTCGCACGTTTTTCACAATGTTTAATTCAAGAATGCTCATGAATATTAATCAGGAACTGAAAAGTCTAGGTAAATTATGGAGGATGCCAAGTGACGTAATTTAAATTCTAATATAGAAATAATAATTTTCTTTTTTTTAAATAATGTAATTAATATTTATATTATTCCAGTTTGGGATTAATTTTTGTATTATATGCCTTTAAAAATAGAAAGTTATAAATTTAACTTTTCTTTTTTTTAACATTTTTATGACATGCATGTTGAAGTGAGAAAGACGTAATTCTTTCACACACGGTGATATTTGAAAAAAAATTGATAATATTCCAACGGATAAATGTAGCCATCTCTTCTGCTCCAACAGCTTCCTATCTCGCACTTCCCGTCAGTGGAACTTCTTTTCCAATCACGTTCTTCCCAGATAGCTATAATCTTCAAATATCCAAATGTCAATCGACATCTTCTGATACCTTGACCTTGATCCTCGTCCTTCCCTTTATCCTTTTCTTAAACACTCCTCTTTACTCTTACTCCCATTCTGTGTAACCCCTTGCATGCTAGTGACACTCCCGCCTTGCTTGGGGTGATTTGCTTAAAAAAATCTAAGTTATTTTCTCTTTTAGTACGTGTAGTATTGTTTAAGTCGATTTTGTGATTGAATTTATTTCTGTGTATGACCAAGGCATTTGATAAATTTTTTTCTATAAAAACTATTTTATCTAAGACTGAGATAGACAGATATCACTTTAAACTTTATTTTTAGTGGACAGTTATATTTGAGTAAACAGTATATGTATTTATTATAGATTATATTTATTTATTTTCGTCTGACTGTGTGAATATTCGAGAAATCGTATTAACAAAAAATATGTGCTATTCGACAGGATTCGAACCTGAGAGTAAAAACATTGCTAAAGCCCACGTGCTTTAACGTCTCGGCCATGGAAAAGCTTTACCGATTAAAGCAAAGTCTGAAGCGTGCATTAAAGGGAAATCCTTCTTGTATTAAATTCCTCGAATTTTTTATATCTGCCCTGGTTCCTATCCAAACGTAAACAAATTAATTTTCTAGCGTAAAGGATTATATCTGACAGATTTTTATCACTTTAAATGTAATTTTTAGTGGATACTCGTAGTTGAATAGACGTTCCATCTACTTATTTATTAAATAGCGTATTTATTTATTTTCGTCTAACAGAGAATATAACTGCGAGAAATCCGGCAGGATTCGAAAGAGTATCCCCCTGGCGAGTTAAATCCGACTTGCCTTAACTGTATTGGTGACGGAGAAACTTCCATGATCAAGTAACACTTGAAATGTGCCTTTAAGCGAAATTCCACTCGTATGAAATTCTTCGAAATTTTCATATCTGCTCACTTTCGTATCTAACGTAAACAAATTAATTTTCTTGCGTATATAGGATATTATTTATCCTTCCGACAGATTTTCAAGACTTTAAAACGTTACTTTTAGTTGATACTCATATTTGATTATAGACACTCCATTCCTTTATTAAACAGTATATTTATTTATGAACTGCAGTGAGGTAAAGAAACATTGATTAAAATGAGTGAATGAGTTAGATAAAGAAAGACTAATTCATTTAGTCAGTGGGTGATATAAAAAAAGATTGATTCAATGGTTCAGTGAGTGTGTGAAAGAAAGATTGATTCACTTCGTGTGTTAAAAAGATTTATTCAATGGTTCAGTGACTGACTTGTAAAAAATAGATTCAGTGTGTGAGTGTGTTAAAGATTCAGTAATATAGTATTCAGTGATAAGAAATATTGATTTAATGAATGTGTGAGTGAGTTTAAAAAAATGGAACGTGTAAGTGAGTGATTTAATGAAACGTTGATTCATTGGGTGAAACGCGTGTGTTTAAGAAAGATTGATTTAATGGGTGAGTGATCGAGTTGAAAAAAGATTGATACAATAGGTCAGTGAGTGACTTAAAAGATAGATGTAATGGGGAAATTAGTGATTTAAAGAACAGTTGTATCAATGGCGGACTGAGAGTGGTTAAGAAATACAGATTCAATCGGTGAGTGAGTGAGTTGAGAAAAGATAGAGGCAATGGGTTAGTGATTTAAAACAGATGGAATCAATGGGTGACTGCGTGAATCAAGGAAAGATTCACTCAATGTGTGACTGTGTAAGTCAAAGAAATATTGGTTCAAACGGTGACTGACTGAATTAATAAATTCATTGGGTGAGTGACTGACTGTGTTTAGGAAAGATTGATACGATGGGTGAGTGAGTGAATTGAAAAAAGATTGATACAATGGATGAGTGGGAAAGTTTGATATATTGGGCAAGTGAGTGAGTTAAAGAAATATTTTATCAGAGGGCGAGAGAATGAGGAAGTTAAAAATAGATTGACTCAGTGGGTGAGTGAGTGAGTTAAATAAAGAGTAATTCAATAAGTAAGGGAGTGCCTTGAGGAAAGATGGGTGAAATGGGTGAGTGAGTGAGTTGAAGAAAAATTGTATCAATTGGTTAGTGTGTGAGTTAAAGAAAGATCGATATAATGGGAGAGTGAGTGAGTTAAGGAAATGTTGATTCATTGGGTGAGTGAGTAACTGTGTTTAAGAAAGAGTGATTCGATGGGTGAGTAAGTGAGTTGAAGAAAGTTTGATTCACTGTGTGCGTGAGTGCGGTAAAGAAAGTTTAGTTCAATGCGTGATGTATGAATTAAAGAAAGATTGATTCAATGGATGTGTGCCTATGTTAAAGAAATATTCATTCAAAGGGGTTTGATCCATTGGATGAGTGAGTATAAGAAAGACTTATTCACTGCGTGAGTGAGCGATTTGAAAAAAAAGATAGGTAAGTGAGTGTTAAAGAAATATTTAATCAATGAGTGAGTGAGAGAGTTAAATGAATATTTTTCAATGAGTAAATGAGTGGGTTAGTTAAAGAAAGAGTAATTCAATGAGTAAGGGTGTGAGTTAAAGTGATATTGATTCAATGGGTGAGTGAGTGAGTTGAAGAAAGATTGATTCAATGGGTGAGTGAGTGAGTTGAAGAAAGATTGATTCAATGGGTGAGTGAGTGAGTTGAAGAAAGATTGATTCAATGGGTGAGTGAGTGAGTGAGTGAGTGAGTGAGTGAATGAGTGAGTTGTAGAAAGATTGACTTAATGGACGAGTGAGTGAGTTGAAGAAAGATTGATTCAATGGGTGAGTGAGTTGAAGAAAGATTGATTCAATGGGTGAGTGAGTGAGTTGAAGAAAGATTGATCCAATGGGTGAGTGAGAGAGTTAAATGAATATTTTTCAATGAGTAAATGAGTGAGTTAGTTAAAGAAAGAGTAATTCAATGAGTAAGGGTGTGAGTTAAAGTGAGATTGATTCAATGGGTGAGTGGGTGAGTTGAAGAAAGATTGATTCAATGGGTGAGTGAGTGAGTTGAAGAAAGATTGATTCAATGGGTGAGTGAGTGAGTTGAAGAAAGATTGATTCAATGGGTGAGTGAGTGAGTGAGTGAGTGAGTGAGTGAGTGAGTGAGTGAGTGAATGAGTGAGTTGTAGAAAGATTGACTTAATGGACGAGTGAGTGAGTTGAAGAAAGATTGATTCAATGGGTGAGTCAGTGAGTTGAAGAAAGATTGATCCAATGGGTGAGTGAGAGAGTTAAATGAATATTTTTCAATGAGTAAATGAGTGAGTTAGTTAAAGAAAGAGTAATTCAATGAGTAAGGGTGTGAGTTAAAGTGAGATTGATTCAATGGGTGAGTGGGTATGTTGAAGAAAGATTGATTCAATGGGTGAGTGAGTGAGTTGAAGAAAGATTGATTCAATGGGTGAGTGAGTGAGTTGAAGAAAGATTGATTCAATGGGTGAGTGAGTGAGTGAGTGAGTGAGTGAGTGGGTGAGTGGGTGAATGAGTGATTTGTAGAAAGATTGACTCAATGGGCGAGTGAGTGAGTTAAAGAAAGATTGCTTCAATGGGTGAGTGAGTTGATGAAAGATTGATTCAATGGGTGAGTGAGTGAGTTGAAGAAAGATTGAACCAATGGGTGAGTGAGTGAGTGGGTGAGTGAGTGAGTGAGTGAGTGAGTGAATGAGTGAGTTGTAGAAAGATTGACTCAGTGGACGAATGAGTGAGTTGAAGATAGATTGATTCAATGGGTGATTGAGTGAGTGAGTGAGTTGTAGAAAGATTGACTAAATGGGTGAGTGAGTGAGTTGAAGATAGATTGATTCCATGGGTGAGTGAGTGAGATAAAGAAAGATTGATTCAATGGATAAGTTTGTGATTAAATGAAAGATTGATTTAATGGATGAGTTTGTGATTTAAAGAAAGATTGATTCAGTGGGTGAATGAGCGAGTAAAAGAAAGAGTAACTCTATGAATGAGTAAATATGCGAGTGACTGTGTCAATGAAAATTAACTTCATGAATACGTAAGTTAATGTTAGTGTGATTTAATGGGTGAGTATGTAAGTTAAAGATACCTAATTTAGAGAATGTGCGAGTGAGTGATTGAGTTAAAGAAACCTGATTTAATGAGTGAAGAAAACTCATTTTGTGATTATTGTCTATGTGCGTGAAGGAGAGAATGAGTGAGTGTGCCATTGAGTGAATGGGTTACAGAAAGAATAAACTGATTTAGGCACTGCCTTTCAAGTATTAATGAATCATTCTTTATCTTTTGTCATATCAGAATTATATAAAATTTGAAGAAACGAAAGAAAAAAAACAGTGCATTTCATTTACCTTTTCTACGCTTCATTTAAGTTTTAATCTTTCTTGAGAGAAATCCATATCAAATCTCAATACATCCAAATAAATTAAATTGATTAATTGCTAATCTTATTTAAAAAAAAAAAACAAAAAAACTACTGATATTAAATTTTTTTAAAACTGAATTCAGATTTGTTTTTTGTTTTCAATTTACTCTCCATATTTGTAAGCACATAGTGTTTATTTTTACATATTTTTTTTTTAAATCAGATATTTCAAAAAATATTTACATAGTTTTTTTCCTGTTGGACAAAAATTCAAAGATTTGTTATTAAATTTTTAAATAGAATTTTTTTTATTTTATTTCATGTTTATGTTGTAACAGAGAACAAGTTATGTTTAAGAATGAGTGAAACAAAGAAAACGTAATAAAATACATGTACATTATTTACATTATTCGGACTATTGTCCTCATCTTTGTCGCCATATTTATCACAACGTTTCGGCTTCTTCAGGTGGTTGGAATTTCGAATTGAACCCTTTATTTCGCTCACTGGGGTAGACTGTTCTAGTTACCAAACAATATTCATTTAAAAAAAACATTGAATATTACTCGATCACTTAACTTTTCGTCAGATTTTGAATTAGGACATATTGTGCCCTCTACATGCTTTGAATAAACTTTCAACCACTTATTGAACATTCATGATCATTCTCAAATTTTAAAAACCTTGATAAACCAATAACAACCTTATCTTTGTGTATATAAACATCTGCAGCATAATAAATCCTACATTACCTCGATAAAGTGCCTCAGAGGATGAAACGCGGCGGGTAAATATAGGTTTACTCCGGTCTCTTTTTATTCATATATAACAGCAAAATTGTTCAAATCGTGTAAAAGCAAAATTCTCCAATTGTTAGATTAAACTTTGAACCGTTGTATCTTAGAAATGATTAAATATATCTTACTGGAATTCTCCGAAGATTTTATAACACTACTGGAAATAACTTTGAACAATAAGAATGTATAGAGCTCTGTTGAAATGATGATCCCTCTTGCAGTTGTGATTTCCTTATCCAGATTCCCTCTCTACTGTTCTCTCTTTTTTTAAACTTATTCATCGTTCACTTGATGGTTTTTTAATGGACTTTGCAGATGGAAGCAGGAGTATAAATTCTATTACCATTACTAACGTACTGAATGATCCTTTTCGTCTCCCTACTGCTCTGTTGGGAAAAGAGTGGGTTTCTAACAAAATGATGTCAAGTTTGAAACTGTG
>OZ010605.1:28991413-29018913 GCA_963932145.1 Acanthosepion lycidas
TCGTTTTTTGACGTATTTGTAACGTGAAAAAAACGACATTATTACGTCTTTATTTTTGCACCAACCTAATAATTGGCATTCATTGACAGAAATTGTAGGCATTTCTGTCGGTCGAACATTCATCAAATATGTCGCTTAAAACAATATTTAAGAAAAGTAGGTTTCTCAAATCCACAAGCTGTTATTACATTTTACAATACTGATGGGATCTTCGTTCCTAAACATTTGCTTGAAGTAGTGTGGAATGTCAACGTCTTGAATGTATTATTATTTTCCCTTCGAGTGCATGAGCTATCCTTTGTAGCTATTATTGCTGTTGAAAATGTTCGAGTGACGTGGCTTTTGTTATTTAGTTAAGTTCTTTGTGCTTCTCTAGCCCAAATCTAGGAAATCCGATACAAGACTGTTCTTCATGAAGACCTTCATGGAATCATTCGCTTGAAGCTGTTTTTAATCACTGATCTAAGAAAACGGTTGTTTATTTTGGATAGTTTAATATCTGAGTAAATTGTATGGCATGCATGTCATCCATATCCGAGTCCCTATTTGATGCGGCTACTTATGAACTTACTTCGAGTTGTTAGATTAATTTTCAGCTTTTGAAGCGGGTATGTGAAAACGGCGATCCAAGATGATAGACTTAAACAAATGCGGATGAAGAATCAATATTTTCACAAAATATTGATGGCCAACCAATATTTGATAAATATTCTCGTATAATTTGTCCAATCTAGAAATGACTATATTGCACTTTGGCATTGATTTTCCTAACATTTTCTGGTATATATTGATTTTCCAAGCCAGGCTTAGATGTGGCACAAGGCTGAAAGTTTGAGGTACCCAGTGAGGATCGAACTCACTACTCAGTCGTAATTTGTTGAGGGCTTCTCCCCTTTTTACACAAATGGACTCACCCAGTATATACATATTCTACGTCTACGTGACTGAGTAAAATGTTTAGGTAACCGGAAGAGTGAGGGGTGAGGTAACAGCGTTGTAGGAGTCACAGTGAGCGAGCACGTAGACTCAGTAAGAATACATACAGCGATACTTCAATACGAAAGACTGTATATATATTTTGCTACTAACCCGCATTCCTGGAACTACTAACCTGCTTTACTTTTTTGTATTATTACGTTAATACATTATTTTCATATATTAATTCCTAGCGTTTGTTATTTATTGGTACCGGATTTGAACCCGGAATCCACAACATAATTGATCTAGCAAGACAAGCTTTCTAACCATTACACATCGTCTAGGTGCCCTTTTCTGGTATATAAAGATTGATGTAACCTTATATATATATATATATCATCATGTTAATAAACTTGATAAGGCTGGGACGAAACCGGTTGTTTTTTAGCTTTTAAAATATAGATTAAAATGCCATACAAATAGTGCTTATTCCTAGCTATCCTTAAATTTTGTAGCACAAAAACTTATATATATATATATATATGTATATGTGTGTGTGTGTGTGTGTATGTGTGTGCATATTGCAATACTTCTTTCAGATATGTTTAGTTGAATAATATCGACAAGTTTTGTCAATTAATTTTATTAACTTTCCTCTACGACGACTAAACTTTATGAGTTTAAGAGCAGTGTTAGATTGGCGGAAAAGTTGTTTCATGTTACATCTGAAATGGATAGATATAACCGTAAGTTCGATTCTCTCGCAAGCCTCGCTTGTGGACTCCTCTTTCGGATTCAGTCCTCTGACATTCTGTAACAAATGATTACCATTCTCTGAATTAAAATATGGTTTACACTTTTTTTTTGTTTGAGTCGCACCATTTTGTATTATGTGACCTTCCTAATGCTCTCTCGTTTTCTAAAATGAATCATTGCCACTAAACCAAAAAATTCTCATATGTAATTTCCCTGATAACATTTTAACTGGCATATATTTTTCCATTTATCTAATGAATGTGGCATCTTGAAATCTTGGCGGACCTTTCAAGAAGGATACTTAGTTTATATTATGGCAGACATATATATGGCATTCAGATTAAAATAATTCATACAACCGAACAATACATCATAACTTGTGACTGGATTGCTTTAACTAATCAGTTCAATTGATTATAAATTCCTGCGCAACAAAGATAATATAGAAATAATATAGATTATATAGAAAGTTTCTAGAACAGCAATGAGAAATACGTACAAATAATTTTCCATGGTTTGTTGATTGATTGACGTTTCTGTTTAACGGTATATGAACGGCTAATAGAGCATTTAATGTCGAAATTTAATTTTCTTGGGAGAGTTGAAGTAATAAACATATATGTTATTTTGCTTTCACAATTGAATACATGGCAGATAATACTCAGAAATTGTGCATATACGTATTTGTTGCTTCGTTGAATTTGTTTAGCGGCATATCAATCACTTGGTTACATAATGCCGAAATCTAAATATTTTTTGTTTTTTCATAATTTTATACTTTTAGGGTAAAATGTATGCTTTTTAGATATATAGTTTGTGTTTTATAAAATTTGTTATTGGTAATTTCACTACAAAAATGTATTGTTACTAGTTTTATATAAAAAAATTATTATAGTTAAATGTTGTATCGATTGGCATTTTGTTTTAAAAATGTATTGTTAGTCATTTTACTATGAATATTTCCTGCAGGGACTGCCATGTTTTTTTGTTTTTGTTTTTGTTTTTTTTGTCTCTAATCCCAATGTCTGGGCGATTAGCTTTGTTTTTTCTTTCTCTGTGTATTGTAAAATTACCTAAAATTTTGACAGGACCTATCTCTGTTACTGGATCTTGTGGATCTTCATACCAGTTTTCATCCCATAAAAGTTGCATATTTTCTACTGCAGATATTGCCCCACACTGTCATGCCGACTTTTATGTTTAGTTGGTGCTAACACCGGAAAACCTGATACAAGATGGTCAATTGTTTGTCGACATTTATCACAGAATCTGCATTTCGGGTTAATACAACGATTCAGTATGTGTGCATTGTAATTTCTCGTAGGCTAGAAATGGTCCTGTGTAGGAAGAATAAAAACTTTCAGCTTTTAAACCAGCACTGCGCAATCACTGATAGCTACTGGGTTTGTCAAAATCAGCTTGTTTGATACGAGCAGAATATTGAATATGAAGAGGCTAAACATGTCATTGTTTCTACATTTGGTACATTATATTTGCTCTTTTTTTTTAGACGTTCGACGCTGCACTAAGTGTATTGTGGTTTATTTGCCCTGCTTCACCAATTTGAAATTCCGTTTTGAATTTTGTTGCCTACTTTTATTAGTGAGCTAATTTTCTTATTTCTTGCAAATTCTTTGACGCAGATCATCATCCCGTCTTCAATAGTTTCCAGGTATCTTTGGAGAGCGATTGTTGTGGATTTGTAAGACAGTTCTAGTTGAACTAATCCTCTACCTCTTTCGGATCTGGGTACATATAGGCGACGAACATCAGCCTTCAGATGACGCAGGTCGTGGCAAGTGAGAAGCTTTCTTGTTTTTACATCCATGCGCTTAATGTCAGCTATGGTCTACTTAACGATGTTGAAAATGCATTGCACAAGGAGAGCCAATGTGCTTATGGATGATATTATTATTATTATTAATGATAATTACAATTTCTGTTTTTTCAAATGAGAAAAGAATTCGGTACAGGTATAAGAAATCTAATTAAACTAATTATTTTAATATTTCAAATAGTTCGAATAATTTGTGGTAATATGCAATGCCATATTCAGGAACACAGTAAGTTTCTTTCCCAACACTGTAGGTTTTGCAATTTACGACTGCATTTTGAAGAGGCAGATATACATAATTTCTATACAAGCAGGATGAATTTAAAAAATATATCCACAAAAATGCTTATATATGAGAATCTTTAAAATTTGAATTAAAAATAAATAGTACAGATGAAATATATTTTAATATAAGCTTTCAAATCTGCTATGCAAATTGGATATTATCGCATATATTATAAACACCACCTCTTAGGCTTCTCTCTGCCTTTTGGCGGGAAGCGAAGCAAAATATCTGTTCTCTGCTGACTTTCGATGGGAGATGGCGGTCGGTCCTGTTGATCACAAATCTGATGTAGTACCTTCATTGCACTAAGAGAGCTGATCCCAGTGTAATAACAACACCTATATGACAATAAAGCGGGTAATAGGCAGTTTTCTTTTCTTTGGCCCATATATATATGTGTGTGATCACCCCACATGAAAAAAATATGTGCCTTTGCCGGCCTTAGTGGAGACTAAGTAAATTAGATCTGTTCTTCAGCTCTCTGTCGTGTTTCTGTCATCGAACAGTTAACTTTCAATGATGTATGGTCCTAGAGATTCTAATCTTGCAACAGCACCCCTTTGCCTTGCAGTAAAGAGCGAAAGTTGGTGAAATACTGACGCAATCTTTTGTGCTTTAGGCATATGAGCGCCCCACATTAAAAACACCATGTGTCATATCCTGGTATGTGTTAATACCGTTATACGTTAGCGGTTGTTTTGTTCTACACATATAAATTTAGACGAGACAGATAAAAGATTTAGTCTTATGCCAATTTATAAATAGCATTATCATTATGTGTTTAGTTATAGTAATTTTAATCTCACTGTCAGTCTATACATCTGTCGCCACTTTTAAATATTCTCTGTTATCAATAATTCTTTACCCTCATTCATTATTCTTTTCTGATATCAACCATCCTAGTTCTTGACGTAGTTATTTCCCTTTGGCAATTATTGATAAAGAAATTTCAATTTATTATGTTTCATATTGATTTCCTTTTAATTTTTTCCCCTGTTTTGGAGAAATTCGAAAATATATTTCAGATATTGTTTACCGGAGGCAAATCAGTACGTATCATTAATTAGCTGTTGCCACTTAATGTGTCAAAAATCAGAAGTTAATTGAAATAATACCCCAAACCTTGATCTTCATATTATGTCTGTTTTGAACAAAAGCCATGTTTTTTTTTTGTTTTTTGTTGTTGTTTTTTTTTTGTTTTTCTTTTTTGCATAAAATTTCACACGTCTGTGCGACAAGAGACAAAAATAAAATCAACAAGCCTAAAGAACACACATACGAATACAGAAAAACGATTTGACGAGTTTAATCGGAGAACGTATGAACATATACAAGAAGATTTAGATCTGTTTGTAGACGCTGAACTAATGTAATACTTATCAGTGCCGGACATGAAATCAGCAAAGAGAGTTCGAATCCAGTTCGCGTCCCGTTAACTTCACTTTCTGGCGTATACCCTTGCGAAATCTATAAACCCATCTTTTAACTACAGTAATGGGTTAAATAACGACATATAGCTGTCCATTCGTATTCGAGGATACCCGTCTACTAGGGAGGCTAGCCAATCCTTATTGCAGATGTTTGCTCAGGCGCATTTGAGGTTTATGCGGCAACTATGCTGAGCAGATAATAATTACAGTTTCCGGCAAAGAGCGTTATCTAGTCTGATCGACAATTCGAACAAAGCCAGAAGGCTCAAACCCTCGGCCGCGATGACAGCACCCAGGGGCTCCGTCTACCAAATTTCAATTTCAAGAATGCTTGGTATGGTTTTCAGACACTTTCCAAAGGCGCTGCACGTTGGGATCGACCTCTCCAGTCTGATAACATCATCAGGAATCGACCATCGTGAGATTCGAACCCGGGTCTTATTGTCAGAACGCTTCTTCTTTTTTTAATTTTATTTTTTCTAATGTAATATAAAAGTTAGACAAATATGTTAATTATTTTTAATGGATAAAGTGTCCTCTTTGTTCGTTTTATGTCAATCTCCTTCGGAATTTTTCTTTTCAAATATTTGACGCACGCGGTGTATGCACTAGAAAATAGTATCAGGTTGTCTGTGAAATAATTGCGATTTTAAAATAAATATTTTAATTGTGATCTAATCTATTATTATAATAGTTGCACAAAAATATGTTACTCATTGCTAATGATTAAACGTTACGTTAATCATTTTCAGATTTTCGCTAAAAACATTATATGAACCCTCATCTTGAATGTGAAAAAAAAAAGCGATACGTTTAATTTTTTTCTTGATGAGATTAAGCTTGATCATAATGCCGCTCAAACTTGCTACCAAATATTAACAGAGCATAGGCTGAATGATTCTTTTGGGATTGGTCTGTACAGTCCTGGTTTCTGAAGTTCTTTAGTTGGAATAAAAGAGTTTTGAAGAACAAGGTGCCATTGACGACCATTATCAGAAAACACTAATCAAACAAGCCGCACGTCAAAGTGACAGATAAATGTCTTAGATTATGGGTGTCAGCATTTGAACATTATAGACGCATCTCAAGAAATTTAGCAACATAAAGAAACTTGATAAATGGGTCCCACATGAACTCAATGAAAATCAAAGAAATAAATTAGGAATACATTGAGATACATACCTTAGTCTTAGCAAGGAATTGGCAAATTACACTGTGGATAATTTGTCATTGATTTTCCTAACGGTGTTCTGGTATATCCAAAAGCTAAGCAAAGTATTACGAAACGGATAAATTTCGTTAGAAACAAAGAAAAAAAGTACTGAACGGTTACGTAATATCGATCCTCCTATTTGGCAATGAATGCTGGACAATATACGCACAGATTTAGAAGAAATTTCAAACAATAGAAATGGGCTTCTACAGAAGTAAGGTGAGAATACTATAGACTGAAAATGTGATTAACGATTAAGTTTTAGAGAAATTGAAAACAATATAGACACTGAACATCAGAAAGACACATCTAAAATCTCTAAGACACATAATGTGGAAAGAGTGCTTGGAAAATCGGACACTCACAAGGCCTACTAAAAGCAAATCAGACAGAAGATAACAGCATTTACCGCAATAACGACAGAGAAGGATTTAGGAGAGAGAAGAAAAAAGATAATAATCATTACTATGAACAGACAGTTATGAAGAGTCAAGTTTTATTGGTTTATTGACTTCTGTTCTGTTCTGTTTTACGTCATATTAATCTTAATGTATTATTTAATGCTGACAAGATTTTTACCATAGGGTGGTATGAACAGAACATGAATACTTTGTAAGAAATCAAACTGTGGATCAGGTTTCATTGATGTATTTTTCTAAAGAGGGTTTTTGTCGTGAGGGAAATGTAATGGTGGTAATGTTTTTCTTTTTTGTTTTTTTTATTTTTAAATGTATTGCTTATAATACTTTTTTTTCCAAAAATATATTGCTGGCATTTTTACTATAAAAATGTATTTTTATGCTTTCATAATCTTTTGACTCCTCTAAGGCAGATAATGTGGAGAGATTACTTGGAAAATCGGACACTCACAAGGACTAATAACTATTTGCCCGTAACTGAGATCTTAATAGGAGCTATCACCCAAAGTCAAGTTGGACATGGGAACAAAAGCAATTAAGAGATTATTCCTCGCTACTGTAAAGCACCAGTTCAGAGTCATTGATATAGCTTATCGTAGAGAGTCATGATCGCAAACGTCCTTAATGTACACGACACGGAAATGAAGTAGCGAGTAAGAGTTTGAAAAATTAGTTTATTAATTGCTGCCCTAAGAGATCGTTTTCTTTTTCGATAAGCGTAGAATACGAAGCCGACGTTACAATTCTGAGACCACTAGGGAGAAATGAATATCTTTCAGCGGGATTATCTACCTGCACGATGGTGGTTCTAAAAATGTTTGTTTCTGTCGGTATTAGTTTTACGAAGAAATTTTAAAAAATGTCGAGGAATGTTCAAACCATTTAGATAAAGTTTTGGTTCACTTAAGGAAGTTAATATTTAGTAACATTCTCTTAATATAAAAATAAATTGCCAGATTTTTGGCAAAGGAATCGCCTTAAAGACTTCTTCCATACACGTACTTTTCTTGAAGTTGTTGCCATATATTCTAAAAGAAGTTGATATATGCCAAGAAATTTGGATGAAAAGCGATTCTTAAATATTCATTTTCAAAAAAATTATTTGAGTAGATCGAGGTATTCTTGGGTTTGGAAAATGAATATGCCATAACCATCTATTTGACGATTCTTTCTGCTTCAAAGACTGAGATGCGGCAGTAGCTCAAGAAAATTGGCAAGTTCAAGAAATTTGATGAATGGGTTCCACAGGAAATCAGTGAAAATCAAACAAATAAATTAGAAATAGATTATCATACCTTAGTCTTAGCAAGGAATAGGCAGTATTGAATTAGTAAATATAATAATCCTCTTGGATTAGTATGTTTAAAAGCTTGTAATTCGAAATGTATTTTTTACTAGCAGCATGGCCCAGCGTTGCCCGTGCTTGACTAAAAAATCGTACGACTCATAGAGCAATCGCTATCACTTGACTTAAAATATTTTTGCCCTTCCTTGCCTTTAAAGGAGTGTCCTTTGCCGTGCTGATGTTACTACGATTAAAGCAATAGTGTTAACAAATTCGAATATGTCATTTGTGGCTCAAAGTCAGAACTGGTTGCAGGGATAAAAAAAAAGCCGAATTTCAATGGCCCTGCACCCTTTCCAGAATTCAAAGAGGTCAAATGTTTTCTTCCACTCCACTGCACACACTGACCTGTTTCTTCCCGCGCATAGCGTCACCTTAAATTAATCTGCATTTAGGAAATACCCAACCGGAAAAAAAACATTTTTAAGGGTTGACCGATTGTCGATTTGCACTCTGTTTGTGGGGCGCTCAGTGTTGAAACTTCATATGGTGACTCCCAATGGCCTCCTCATAAATCCGGTCGGTTTTCGCTAAAAACCGACATGCGGTTCAGGCGCAATCTGAGCGTATCGGTTTTTGGGTTATATCAATTTTCAGCACTGTTTAGGAGTCAGTGGCCATGGAACTTCTGGATAACATTTCTAATGATAGACTCTAAGATTATCGAGATTTTCGGAACCTGAATCCGAACTCAAAAATCGGCCTCCGTCATGTCCTTACGGCAGCCATTTGCAAACTTGTGGTGAAAACCGCATCGAAATCGGGTGAGAAATGCGGCCTGGGCGAGGTAAAAATGCCCACGACAGACAACATGAGAAATGTAGATTATCGATTTTTTCGGAAACTGAGTCCGAACTCAAAAATCAGTCTCCGCCATGTCCTTACGGCAGCCAATTGCAAACTTGTGGTGAAAACCGCATCGAAATCGGGTGAGAAATGCGGCCTGGGCGAGGTAAAAATGCCCACGACAGACAACATGAGAAATATAGATTATCGATTTTTTCGGAACCTTTTTTTTCGGCGAATGTATGTGTGTGTGCGCGCGCGCATTGGTAAAAATTTAGATATAAATAAAATTTACGTTATTCGGAGTATTGTCCTCATCTTTGTCGCCAAATTTATTACAACGTTTTAGCATATATTGGATGATAACTGATCGAGGAGGACAACTCTAATTTCAAAACCTGCGAAGTGTCGTTTGGGGACCTTTTAAAACATAGTGCAGCAGGTCTCTGTATTCAACCCTTCAAAAAGTGTGATTGGTTCTGCACAAGATTTTCACCCCCATGTGCAGGCGTCTGGCTCTCAGTTCCTAATAACTTAGATACTTGACCCTCCTACGTCGATAAGCAACGGAAGAGTCCATCATATATATATATATATATATATATATATATATATATATATATGTCGTCACACATTATAAAATGGACAAAGACCAACAGTTATTTAAGACATTTTTATGTTTATACATTCTTTTTATAGATACAAATATTTAAGTAAATGCTCTGTTTATAATAAACAGTATTAAATAACATGTACATAATGTGTGACGTCATTTGTTTACATTTGATGCGCCATGAGCAGTTTATAAACAGTAAATTCGACCTTGCCAACCGAACGATTCTTTGTGGCCTCGCGGTAAGTCACGTTAAGCTATATGACGGTTCCGTATAGGATACAGGTTCCTCTGAAAATTTCTCATACATTCAGGCCAGTCAATGTTATTTAATACTGTTTATTTTAAACAGAGCATTTACTTAAATACGTGTATCTATAAAAAGAATGTTAAACATAAAAATGTCTTTAAATATATATATATATATATATATATATATATATATATATATATATATATATAAATATATATATATGTCTGTGTGTGTGTGTGTATAAAAGTGGGCATAGAAGTCAAGACTTAGATGCGACTATCTGTTTCATGCTATCTGCAATCGTCAGGCCACGTGCGCTGTTATTTTTCTCGGCTATTTATATATATGGCCCAGTGGTGCATTGTGGGTACTCTATTATGGAGGTTATTTTACCGGAAGTCGTTTGTTTATTTATTTGGGTTAAATTATATTGCTTGTTTTTATTTTTGTTTCTTATTTTATTTATTTATTTTTTATTTTATTTTTTTTTTAATCGGTGTTTTTATTAACGTAGTAAAAATTTGTTTAAATCAATTATTTAATAGTTTTGTTTTGGTTTGAGAATTTAATTAAAGCTATTTGTTCGGTTTGGGGGTTGATTGTTGTAGTTTATTCTAACTATTATTTTGGCAGGAACAGTTTTTAATTTGTCTTTATTTGGGTTGATTATCTTTATTTGTTTTTTTTTTCTAACGGTAACTTTATCGGGACTGGATGGTTTATTTATTTACTTGGATGAATTTAGGTCATTTTATTTTACTTGTATATTTTCTCTTTTCGGTTTTCGATTTTTAAGTAACGTAGTATTTATTTATTTTTTATTTTTATTTATATTTATTTTTTTTTTTTTTCGTTATATGACAGTTATAGCTTTTTTTTTTCATCCGGATAAATAGCCGAGAAAAATAACAGCAGACGTGGCCTGACGATTGCACATAACATGAAACAGACTGTCGCCTGTAAGTGTTGACTTCTATTCCCACTTTTATATTTACACACGCTCCATCTCTGATATTGAGCACTTTATTCCATAAATATAGCACACCTTAAGACTATGTTTCTTCATATATATATATATATATATATATATATATATATATATATATATTCATGTGTATTTGTGTGTGTGTGTATCGGCATGTTTTCATTGAGACATATTTCGTTGAATAATTCGAACCTGTTATGTCTAATTATTCTCGATAGAATCCTTTCATATTCACGGATAAGTTTTTTTTGTATCATTATTGAAAGACCAGAGGAAATCACCGTATTAAGTCACATCTTATATTTCCAAGAATATGAGAATAAACAGACAGAATATGTCCATTGAAAACATGCTGCTTAAATATACTCCTCCCCACACACACAACCACATATATTGATATTTGTTGGGTACCTCGAAGCGGTATAATGGTTAGCAAGCTTGCTTAGCTAGAACAATTACGACTGAGAAGTTAGTTCGATCCTCACTGGGTGCCTCTACTTTCGTCCTTGTTCCACATCTAAGCTACGCTTGGAAAATCACTATATTTATATTTGTATGTATGTATATACATATATACGTATGTGTATGAGTATAGGGGAGTATTTGTGCAGCAATGGCTCGTTAAGTCATGATTCGTTAAACAAGATAATTTGTTTAAGTTTTATATATATTTTTTTGTATGCGTACGGCTGCTTTAATTTCTAGATTTAAGGAATTAAAAAATATCCAAGTATTTGTTGGTTCCGAGCGCATTCCGATAAATCTTTCTTTAATAATTCTAATAATTTAATTTTATTCTGTGCTGTTTTCGTAAAGGACGTTGACGATCTTGGTCTCCACAATTTCTAGCTCTTAATTAATTCTCCGTTTTCGTTATCTCTCCTAAACCCTATTTTTGCCTTTCATTTGCACAAGCTTCTTTTAAGTGTAGTACCAGGATCTTGACCCTCATTGATCTTGACAATTTCCTGTCCTTTGTAGCTTCTAAATTGTTGGATTTGTTTGAATTTTTGTATCGCCAATTTGAAATTTGCCTATTGGTCTGTTCTATTAGTTAATAGCTAAGCATTCGGAATTCTTGCAGTTAACGTTTAGTCTATTTTTCTACCTTTCCGTTACTACCTTGTGTAGCAGTCCTTGTTATTTGCTTTTCGGTGTCTGCTATCACAACACTGCCATTTCTATATCATGCTGTTAAGATTTTGGCCGCCGATAATGAATCCTAGTATGAATTCTAATTCTTTCAGAATCAGTTAAAATACCGAATGTCGAAATCCGGAAATTTAAAATCCCGAAAATTTAAAACGGTATCCCGAATGTATACAAATTCCGAAAAAGAAAAATTTTGAATTTTAAAATCTTGACAGCTCAGAATCCCAAAAAGTAGTCTTTAGGAGAAATTGAAAAAAAAAAAAAAAAAATTAGGAAATACTTTTATTTCTAAACATTTACAAATTCCGTTTATAGATAGTGTTTATAGTTTTTAAACATTGAAAATTCATAAAAAATTTATAAAACCGGAATATATAAACAGATTATAGTAAAAGATTATGAGCAAGAACCCTAAGAGAGTCGATAAGATCAGCTCGGTTTTTATGATCGCTAACTATATTTTTAAGCCTTTCATTACGATAACACACACACACACACACATACACACACACACACACACACACATATATATATATATATATATATATATATATATATATATGTATATATATATATATATATATTACGAAATGGACAAAGTCCGACAATTTATTTATGTAAATGTTATTTAATACTGTTTATTATAAACAGAGCATTTACTTAAATACTTGTATCTATAACGTTAAACATAAAAATGCCTTTAATATATATATATATATATATGGCTGGATTGATGTGAGTTTGTGACCCTGGGTTTCACGGTTTTGCTATCGTCAGACAAACTGATTAATTTTTTAAATTTGGTTGTATTGGTGTTATTATGGGAGTGGGGGGAATCGTCCTCGTGATGTCATCGTGCTAACGCAAACATAGATGCATGTCCGTACACCCGATGAGGTACGCAGACACATATACACACTTGCTCGTCCGTCAGGATTCATACATATATAAACATATATGGACAGTTTGGGATTTGACATATGTATGCATATGGGTGGTGTTGTGTCTATACATACGCATTTGTATGCAGAAATTCAAAGATTGGAAGGGTAGCAAAAATTTCTCGTGAATGTCTCGTGAATATATACATGTCAACAATCAGAGCATTTTCTATTTCTTCGCTGAATAATATTTCCTCGCATGCATGTATATACGTGTGATGGGGTCTGTGTAAAATTATGATAGGTAAAAATTACTATTATTTTTATTTTTAATTTTTAAAAAGATAGGGTTTATTTGTTATTATTTTAAAGCTGGTTATTTGCTTGTTTTTGATGACTGTGTATATGTAACTGGTAGAAATTTCGGTTTGTAATCCTTATTGGTTATTTTATATGTGGTAATTAATATGCTGGGGGAGGGGGTAGTTTACGTTAATAATTATAGCGGGTATTTATCTCTG
Organism: Acanthosepion lycidas; assembly: GCA_963932145.1. NCBI lineage: Eukaryota > Metazoa > Mollusca > Cephalopoda > Sepiida > Sepiidae > Acanthosepion > Acanthosepion lycidas. The sequence continues at coordinate 29,004,806 of OZ010605.1, forward strand.
ATATTATCGCTTTCTTATAAGTACTGCGCATATAATATATAAATAATTTTATATATATATATATATATATATATATATATGCATATGTATATGTATATTTATATTTATATACACACACTTTCCCCCCCCCATATATATATATATATATATATATATATATATATATATATATATATATATATATGGGGGGTGCAGATAAAACTCTCCTCGGACAATGTGTTCACATTCATTTTCTACGTGCTGCTGCTTTTTAGGGAAACTCTCCAATAATTCTATTAACACAGACATGAGCATTGCTTATTAAAATTTCCCAATCGCCTGTGCCATATTCAAATTTTATATTTTTTAATGAATTTTGAATGCAAACTTTTTACATTATTAGGACTATTGTCTTCATTTTTGTCGCCATGTTTGTTACAACTTTTCGGCCGTTGTACGCTCCGACCTTCTATAGTTTTTTGGAATGTCGAACTGAACCCTTTATTCGCTCACTGGGGTAGACTGTTCTAGTTCGTGAACCGGATTAGCTTTATTTAGGATAGTTAGTGTAGCCCAGCCTCATTCCACTTCCCCTTTGACCTAAGAGATCGTTTTCTTTTTCGATAAGCGTAGATTACAAAGCCGACGTTACAATTTTGAGACCACTAGGGAGAAATGAATATCTTTCAGCGGGATTATCTCCATGCACGATGGTGGTTCTAAAAATGTTTGTTTCTATCGGTATTAGTTTTTCGAAGAAATTTTAAAAAATGACGAGGAATGTTCAAACCATTTTGGTAAAGTTTTCGTTCACTTAAGGAAGTTAATATTTAGTAACATTCTCTTAGTATAAAAATAAATTGTCAGATTTTTGGCAAAGGAATCGCCTTAAAGACTTCTTCCATGCACGTACTTTTCTTGAAGTTGTTGCCATATATTCTAAAAGAAGTTGATATATGCCAAGAAATTTGGATGAAAAGCGATTCTTAAATATTCATTTTCAAAAAAATTATTTGAGTAGATCGAGGTATTCTTGAGTTTGGAAAATGAATATGCCATAACCATCTATTTGACGATTCTTTCTGCTTCAAAGACTGAGATGCGGCAGTAGCTCAAGAAAATTGGCAAGTTGAAGAAATGTGATAAATGGGTTCACTTGTAATTCAATTTACAATAAATCTACATTGCTTTGATATTACTCTTTCTATTCTTATTCTGAGCATTGTCGGCATCTCTATTACAAGTCTGTTTGATCCGACTGCTTTGTTTCTTTTCAATGTGTGTCAATGCGTCTTGAATTTCAGATTTTAATATTTATGGTTCTTCGATAATTCTTTGCACTGTTAGTTGTCCAATTTCGTCGTCAAAGATTTATCTGATGTATTCCTTCCATATCTGAAGAGTTTTATTTTTTTCTTTCCTTTAATGTTAATGTCCAATCCTTGATTTTTTTCTGGATTCTGTTGTCCTGCTCACGCCTGAATATCTGCGTTATCTATAATGCTCATTCATTCTATTTCTCCATTATTTTTCGTTGAGTCATTCTCCCTCAACGCGTTTGCATTTATTCCGAGCTTCTTTATGCAGTTGTCCTGTATTTTGTGCCTTACCTGGGCATTGTTTTTTGCCTCCTTTTCATAATGCCAAGAATTTAATATGTATATTCATTAATTTTTGTTCTCCTTCGTCTCTTTTCCTTTAGGATGATCTCGAATGTTGATGTTACAAGAGCTTCTCTTAAGATGTTCGATTTCGAATGTCCATTCTCATGTTGTCCATAGTATCCGCCTTTTAATACTTTCGATATTATTTCTCATGCGTATTCGCGCAATTCAGGTGGCTATCGTATTGCAATTAGATTACTGCCTTATCCATTTCTGTACTTTCAATCTAAGTTATCACTACATATCACTGGAAGGAGATCGCTCCCGCAGTCGGCACTTAGTTATGTTTTGCCGTGTAGCACTACATTCTTAAATCTCTTCTTGATTCTTCTATAGTAAATTTGATTGTTTCTCCTCCTAGGCTCCCCAATATCCATAAACGTCTTAGGTGTTTTTGGTAACATGTGATCATTCGCCGTGTACAACTGAAATATTTTTTCCGCATTTTTTAAGAGTCTTTAGACGAATTTACCAACTATTTCAGTCTCTCTCGATGCCTACTTTATCATTCAGGTGTCCAAAGACGATTGTAATTTCTTGCGATTTGCAGTGAGCTTAGGCGCTGTCTAGCGTAAAGGAAAACATTTTTGTACTTTGTTCATCTACAATTATGATCGATATGTGAAAAGATTTCGATTCAGTTAAATGATAAGAATTATCTCAGATAAAGGTAGAACTCATTCATTGATGTCTTGGTCTAATATCAGGGCCACACCACACTCATTTTTCTGCCCGCTTACATATATGATCCTACGTTTTACACTACTAAGATAAATGCTGAATAAGTATGTACTATCGTGAACAGTATAAAAGTTGATGTAATATATATATATATATATATATATATATATATATATATATATATATATATATATATATATATAATAAATTCTCCCGTCGGTTTCGTCTGACAACTTAACCAATTGATTCAGTTATGAATTTTGTGCGATAATATTAAGTGACACTTATGACCCGCAAGTGATTTGCAAAGGAGACGTACATGAATCAAGAGTGTGGATTGTGGTATGAGGTCACTGTTAGATTGGCTGACCTTTTAGATTTGCTCTCGCTTCTTGAAGACGATTCAGCTTGCTCAAAATGAGTCCTCTAAAACAATCTACCCGCTCTAAGGCTAAGCGCTTGAGGGTGTTATGAGATATATTGTCACCTGACAAGTTGCTCTTCAGCTTATCTTTGTAATTAAGCCATGGGTGTCCTACATTCCTGTAGTCCTGATCTAACTTGCTGTACATTAGGATCTTGAGTATCCTGTCATCAGACATTCTCAAGACATGACCAGTCCACTGCATTGAGATTGTATGAAGAACTTCTCGATTCCTGCATTATTACGCCTACAGGTCTGCACTGAATGTCCTGTCTTGAAGCCTAACTCTACAGATAGCACGCAGGCAGCTCCTATATAAAACAACCAACTGGCGTATATGTTACCTGTATAGAGTCAATATGGCGGATGCGTACGACGGATTCCCTGTAAAATCTGATCAAAGAAGTTATTTTTTGGTAAATTATTCTTAATCGCACTGAGAGCTATTAGTTCCATGGCCAGATGTCATAAATCAAGTCAACATAGAGACTCACAAATTGATATTAATAAATTTGGCAAAATATTCAGGATACATGTGTTTAATATGGACAATACTTATAAGTTTTAGCTTATAATATTTCATTTTGTATTAATCTTTGGGATATACCAGGGGAATTTGTTTTATCTTTAAATTAAAACATAAGCAATATAAATTATATAAATATTTCAATCGTTCAGTGATTGATTTTGATCAGATTTCTACGGTTTCAGGTTTAACTCTTATTTGATTGAATATGTTTCAACACACACACACACACATATATATAGATAATATTAGTGGAAAATATACACATATATGTGCAAAATACACAGGTGCATATACACACATGTATATATTTTGAATAAAAAATTCCGAGAGGATAGAATCCAGGTAGAACTCAATGTCCAGAACAGAGTAAGGGTATAATAAAAAGGCTTAAACACTAATATTCCAGTAAAAAATAAAATAAAATAAAATACATAGCACATCACATAAGCATACACAATGATCTATATAGAGATAAACAAAATAAATATAATAGTCATTCCGTTACAATGTCATGCCCGATGTTTTGAACCAAGATAGAACTGACATAAGTGACAAAATGTTACAAAACGGTGTTTAAGTTTGAAACGTTTCTTATGTCTACATTTCGAAAATATCTCATTACTAGAGATGTCCTTGCTAGATTAGATAATCGTCATATTTATTCTTTATATGTTTATATTTGATTTGTAACCTGTAGTCGATATTATTTTTGTCAAATTTTCTCAATTATGCAGCGTCCCTTTCAGTATATGTCCTCCAATTTTAATTTCATCGCCCTATTTCCCCCCCACCACTTCTTTCCCTTTCTCTCCCTCCTTCTTATTCTGATCTTTATCATTAGATCGTCTATGGTGTGTGTATGTCACCACGAAATGTATCCTTAATGTATTAGACATCCGACATATTCATATTTCCCCCTTCCACTCACCTCTAGTTTTTAAAAAAACCCTCTCTGTTAAGTTTTAATCTCCAAAATTCTCTCGTATGTTACCCCTTCCCTTAGCACTAACATTCGTCTCATACTCTCATACTTACACTCTCTCTAAATTCTATTTTTATTTCCGGAGTTGTTCTTTTCCGTTTTCTTTTTGAATTTGTAGGTCTGATGAATTGGATCGTATTTACGATTCCAATGGAATAAATTATCACCATGGAATATTAGTGTTTAAGCCTTTATATTATATTATATATATATATATATATATATATATATATATATATATATGGTGGTGAAGGGGAAAGAAATATTTGTACACATTGGATATTTTATTTAACATAGTTTTTAATAAATTATTTCATAATCTATTCAATATTTGTATATCATTGTATAATACAGCATTAAGAAAAAATCCCAAAAAGATTGTTATATTAATGAAATTATATAAAAAGTAATCAATTTGGAGGCGAAAAAGTATTCGTACAACATTATAATACCTATTTATTACTTTGTAGTATAACCCTTACTCCAATCAACAGTAAGCAGTGTAGATTTAATCAATGATTTCTGCAAAAAATTAATCAATGATTCTAAGCTTCCGTTGGTGTTTTACTCCATACTTTGCATATTCTCTTTAACTCTAGGATTTTTTTTTTTATTGAACTCATTTATTAACTTGAATTTTTAATAAATGCCCCAAATTCACTATTGGATTCAATTCTGGAAACTGTGTTGACTATTCCAGTGTATTGTCATTGTCTTCAACATGCCATTATGTATAAGTAATTAAGTAGCTGGTGACAGACCATTACTCTGAGGCCATTAATTACACCCCCACACCTAATATACTATGCTGTTACACTATGGCAGCATGTGGGGGACATAAAAGTAACGAAATCACTGAGTGAGACAAAAAAGCACTGACACGTTATAGTCCCCAGAAAGTCCTCAAAAACCTCGATACTGGCTGCATTATATATATATATATATATATATATATATATATATATATATATATATATATATATATATATATATATATATATTGGATAGACGGAACTCTTGCACCCGTTGATAGCTCCGCTAGGCGAAGTCACAAGTCATCATATCCGGGGGCTTGAGCGTGATGGCCTTGTTCAAGTTGATCACGCTAGATTACAGGCTCTTTCCTTGAAACTGTAACTAAGATCTGCTCAGCAAAGTTGCAGTATAAACCACAGGTGGGTTCTGTGGGTGTTGAATAAACAGAAGTACGGCTGAGCAAGCATCTGCAATAGGGATTGGCTAGGTGCCCTACTAGGCAGGTATCCTCGAATACGAGTGGCCACCTATACATACATACATACATATATATATATATATATATATATATATATATATATATATATATATATATATATAAGACAGAGGTTCTAGTGGTCCCAACGAAAGAAAAGTATGTATATTAAAAAAAAGAGAAGAGAGGTGCTGCAAACGTGGATTTTTTAGGAAAAAATTATTTTGCTTTATTTTCCATAATTTTACTACACGTGTTTCTGGTCTCACGACTGTCTTCAGGTAAAAGTGGAGATTTCCACATATTATTAAAAATAATTAATTTTTTCCTTATGTTTTTCAATGTTAAATATTCTCGATATGAGACATTTTCTGTTTTTGTGTTAGTCATCCGAATTTCTTTCTTGAATTGGCAATAAAGAGTTCTGCGCGAAGGGTCATAAAACAATTAAGGTTGGTCCAAGCGAAATGATGAATTACTTATCGGCATTTTATCTTTTAATGTTTTACTGACCCCTATGTGTTCTTGGATCTGTTTCCATTTTCGTGTGTTTCTGTCAGCATGCGTGTATATATGCGTGCGTATATTCCCCCTCCATACATATACTGTCTTACTACGAGGAATTATATATATATATATATATATATATATATATATATATATATATATATATATATATATATATATATATAGTTTATTTAGTTTATATATATATATATATAAACTAAATAAACTATATATATATAAAAACTAAATAAACTATATATATATATATATAGTTTATTTAGTTTATATATATATATATAAACTAAATAAGCTATATATATATATATATATATATATATATATAAACTAAATAAACTATATATATATATATAATTTATTTAGTTTATATATATAAACTAAATAAACTATATATATATATATATATAGTTTATCTAGTTTATATATATATATATATATATATATATAAACTAAATAAACTATATATATATATATATATATATATAAACTAAATAAACTATATATATATATATATATATATATATATATATGTATATGTACACATATATATATAAATAAACTAAGTAAACTATATATATTTGTGTGTGTGTATTTATATATAATTTCTATTTCTATTTTATATATGTGCGCACCGTATCAGTGATAGAACTAATATATTTACTTGAATCTGTATAAGTTTGTAACCCTGGGTTTCACGCTTACGCGATCCTCTGACAGTTCTTGTCTGAAGATCGCAGAAGAGTGTAACCCAAGGTTAGAAACTCATATCCATTCAAGTAAATACGCACACACACACACACACACACACACATATATATATATATATATATATATATATATATATATATATATATATATATATATATATATATATATATATTTATATATATATATATATATATATATATATGTGTGACAGGATGTGTGTGTGTGTGTGTGTCTGTGTGTGTAACGAAGGCACGGCCACAATTTTCGACAGATTTGCACCAAAATTTACATGCACATGCTTCAAGTTATTGGGAAATCAAAGACCGACTTTGCATTTCCCAACTCCCATCGACAGTGGAAATAATCGACTTTTTCATGCTTCTACGGCAGTTTTCATGTAGATTGTGGCCATTTTCTACTGGCCAGTGTGAGAGTCTATAGCTGGCTGCCACAAATAGGCAGGAAGATTCTATTGGCCAGTGTGAGAGCTAACAGCTGACTGACATGAATGTTAACTAGCATGCTAGCATACAAAAAAAAATCGATTGCTGCATTCGTTACAAGTGGAAAAAATTTAAATCTGAATGCTACTTTACTCCAATTGGCTCATTCGCTTGCTTAAACTCAAGGTTGATTCTGATTCCGCACAACTGGGTTGGGTGTGAAAAAGTATTTGTTGATAGCATTCTTTTTTCATTCTGTTTTTCCAGTTACGAGTCATTTTTAAAGCTGATCGTTTTGTGTTAATTTTGTTTAGCTCTTTTTTCGTAACAGATTTAATGTTCAGTATAGAGCTTAGAAAAAAATCGCAGTGTGAGAAGTAAGGCATGTAGCAACATCAGCATGGCAAAGGGCACTCCTTTAAAGGCAAGGAAAGCAAAAATAAGTTAAATCAAGTGATAGCGATTGCTGTATGAGTCGTACGATTTTTGAATCAAGCACGGGCAGAGCGGGGCCATGCTGCTAGTATATATATATATATATATATATATATATATATATATATATATATTTGTGTGTGTGTGTGTGTGTGCCTGTAATAAGATCTCCCGTAGGTTTCATCTATTGACGTTCAACTGAAGGAAAGGCCCGCAATTGATGCCATACTTTTTTATCCTTTTGCTGACTTCTACCCCCAGCATGTTACCCATTCAACATTACTTATACAGAACAAGTTTGTGTGTGTGTGCATATATATTGTCAGTTCAAACGTTATTTTTAGTAGATATTCGTGTTTGTTTGGACGCTGAGTTTATTTATTAAAAAATCTATTCCTTTAGTTTCGTACTTCAGCGTGAATGTTCGAGAAATCTTGTTAAAGAATCTTTGGCAGGATTCGAAACTGCATCCCTCTGGATAGAGAGAGCTACCCCTATACCTGTGTAAGCGGTAAAGGTCGTTTCAAACTATTCTGTAGGCTATTAAGTAAAAAATAATTTGTGGATCCGAGTACGAATTTTTGAAGCTATTTTATAGAGTTGCTTAACTTTTTACTCGTTTTGTTATTATTGATTACGTAATTATTTTTTGATTATTATTATTATTATTATTATTATTATTATTATTATTATTGCATTTATTTATGTTTATGTCCTCGACCTCAAGGACCACTTTTATATTTTATATTTCCATACACTCTCTCCATGATATTGTTTTTTTACACATATATATATAGCATACCTTAAAACTATATTTTTATGACACACATAAATACACACAAACATAAGGGATCAGTATAACAAGTGGTAAAACCAAGATGAACGGATTGGGATAAATGCATCTGTCGAGGTCCGCTTCTTATCTGAACGAGTCTATTTGTAGAAAGGAAACACTGGTTCCAAAATAGATAAATCAAAGTGAAGGAAGCAAGAAAAGAAGAAACCCTCCAATTCGCTCGCAGTCTGCCAGTTTTCCCGCCTTCTAGAAAAGAGAAGGGAGATAACTCAGTTATTCTCAGGTTCACCTATTTTCCTTTTATCTTGGAACACTGCAGGACAGCAACAAGAGCCAATAATCTCAATAAATGGTAAAAATATAACAAATCAAAACGAAAAAAAAAAAAAAAAACTGGGAAAAAACAATGGCGTACATAAACACCATTCTATTTGGTTTTTCTTCTTCATTTTTAAGCAAAAGGACACAACACTGTATAATATTTTTATCCAATTATCATGCAGACTTCCAACCCAAAATCTCTCTCAGAAAGAAACCAAGAAGAGATTTCACAAATGTTTTATTCTTTAGTCACATTTTATGAGTTGGTCGGCAAAAGGTTCATCTCACACACACACACACACGCATATATATATATATATATATATATATATATATATATATATATATATATATATATATATATAAGGGACGAAGTTTTGTATTCTAACGGGGGAGCACAAATCCTCTATGAAATGTTTCAAATATCACAGGTCCGTAGACGTAATTTCTACTATGTAAAAAAAGAACAGGGCGTCTACTCAAACACGTGTATGCACTAGGTTTAACTTTTAAAGTGATAAGAAATAATTAAATATTGGAATTAAAATTCATTAATTCTTTTTCTAATTACCTCTACATATGGAATCGATTCTAATGACTGCCTGTCTTAACAACATTCACTGTTAGTAAGTCCATTATTTTTAATAGCACTAAGAATCGAAAGATACGAGTTTTGAGTAAAATAGAAAAAAGTTTCATTTGTATCTGCTTACTCCTTAAAATAGCAGCCAGCATATATATCTAGCATTATTATTGCTAATATTTTATTAGGTTCTTAAGCAATGCGATAGAAGTTCTTTAGATTATTTTTATTGTCGTAGAACTTGACATGCGTTTATTCAATCATTGACTTATGAAATAAGACACAAAATATATTCAAATAGGAAAATCGGGAAATTTTCGCGTTTTTTTCTAATTATGAGTTTATCCCTTAGTTCGTATGTATATATACAACATAGGATAATATTATTTTGCTATATACAGGATTTAATAAGTAAGGTTCATAACTTTTGGTCTTAATTGATTCCAGCTTGGTTTATAGCATTCAGTGATTTAGAGAGAGATTTAAATAAAAGTTAAAATCCTCTAATCCGAAGATTACCATTAGCTAACAAGGTCCATTAGGCAAAAAGTGATAACGCTATGAAGAAATTTTATGCAGGAATGGGTTAATTCCATTATTATTATTATTATTATTATTATTATTATTGATGTAATCAAAATTATATTTCTTTAAATAAGATAAATCTCTTCAAGAAAATTAAAACACTTTGTCTGGAACAAGTCTAATAAATTCGTTTCGAAAATGGCATGCAAGCTTCTAAATTTAAGTATTGAGAAGGCGGAAGCGGAAGAAGAACGATTGACATTTAATATCCATTTCTGCAGATCAAAGTTGACTGGAATGCAAGAAGCTGGAAGAGAGTTCACAGGAGATCAAAATTAACTGGAAAGCAAGAACTCGGAAGAGAGTTTACAAGAAAGTAAATTTGACTGGAAAGTAAGAAGCAGGAAAAGAGTTTACAAGAAAGTAAGTTTGACTGGAAAGTAAGAAACTGGAAGAGAGTTCACTGGAGAGCAAAATTGACTGGAAAGCAACAAGCTGGAAAAGAGTTCACTGGAGAGCAAAATTGACTGGAAAGCAACAAGCTGGAAAAGAGTTCACTGGAGTGCAAAGTTAACTGGAAAACAATAAACCGGAAGAGTGTTCAGTGGAGAGCAAAATTGACTGGAAAGCAAGAAACGGAATAGACTTTCAAAGAAAGTAAATTTGACTGGAATGCAAAGAGCCGGAAGAGAGTTCACTGTAAAGCAAAGTTGTCTGGAAAGCAAGAAGCTGGAGGAGAGTTTAGAGGAAAATAAATTTGACTGGAAAATAAGAAGCTGGAAGAGAGTTCAGTGGAGAGCAAAATTGACTGGAAAACAAGAACACGGAAGAGACTTTCAAAGAAAGTAAATTTGACTGGAATGCAAAAAGCCGGAAGAGAGTTTACTGTAAAGCAAACTTGACTGGAAAGTAAGAAACAGGATGAGAGTTTTTACTGGAGAGCAAATTTCACTGGAAAGCAAGAAGCTGGAATAGAATTCACTGGAGAGCAAAATTGTCCGGAATTCGAGAAGGTGTAAGAGAGTTCACTGGATAGCAAAGTTGAGTGGAAAGCACGAAGCCGGAAGAGAGTTTACAGGAAAGTAAATTTAAATGGAATGCAAGGAACCGGAAGTGACTTCACTGGAGAGTAAAACTGACTTGAAAACAAGAACCCGCAAGAGAGTTTACTGGAAAGTAAAGCTGACTGGAAAGTAAGAAGCCAGAACAGTGTTCACTGGAGAGCAAAGTTGACTGAAAAGCAAGAAACAGGAAGAGAGTTTACTAGCGAGCAAAATTACCTGGAAATCAAGAAACCAAGAGAGTTAACTGGAGAGCAAAACTGTTTGAAAAGCAAGAAGATGGAAAGTAAATTTGAATGGAATGCAAGGAGATGGACGATAGTTCACTGGAGATCAAAGTTGACTGGAAAGCAAGAAGCCAGAATATAGTTTACAGAAGAGTAAAGTTGACTGGAAGACAAAAAACCAGAAGTGTCACTGAAGAGCAGAGTTGACTGGAAATCAAAAAGCCGGGAGACAGTTCACTCAAGATCAAAGTTGATAAGAAAGCAAGAAGCCGAAAAAGCGTTAACTGGAAATCAAATTTGACTGGAAATCAGAAAACCGGAAGATGGTTCACTGGAGATCAAATTTGACTAGAAAACATGCAGCTGGAAATTAGTTCATAGGAAATTAAAGTTGACTAAAAAGGAAGATGTCGGAAGAGAGTTCACTGAAGACCAATGTTGTCTAGAATGCAAGAAACCGGAAGAGAGTTCACTGGTGAGCAAATTTGACTGGATAGCAAGAAGCTGGATGAGAGTTCAACATGGCAAATTGCTCGAAAAGCAATTTCAACTGTAATATAAACTATCTCCCCTTAAATCCATAAATTCTAGGAACCTCAGGGAAAAGTGTCTCAGATAAATTTCAATGAAAGTTTTTACAGAAAAGACACAGAGAATGTACGTTATATCGGTGGGAAAGGGATTGTTGCCGAGATGCCAGGTATGAAGCAATAACATTGCATATTATTATTTGGATGTCTAAAGGTAATATGTGGCAGCAATATTCAAACCACGGGTGAACGGTCAACTTATAAATATGTAGATTCTGGAGAATACCCTTGTCTAGGACGATCCGAAGAACCACTTTCAAAACTTCAGGTCTAGCAATTGATTCAATATAATAAGGGTCAAATACGAAAATTCTTTACAAAGCGATATGACAAATATTGATAAACTGAAGGTTACAGATCTGGAAAATATACCACAACGTTAAAACCATTCCATCCGTCCCTAATCCGCCTATAATGATATCAGGCTTTGTATATAAAACATCTGCCATATCAAGTTGAAACACCGGTTCCCGTACGATCACCAAAGTTAAACAACGTTGATGCTGGTCAGTTCTTAGATGAGTGATCGATTGGGAATGGAAGGTGTAATGGATAACGGCTCGGAATTGGAAATTGGAGAACCGAGTTCCGATGCCCTTGTGGGAGGTACGAATGCATATTTTCTTCCCCCTCAACAATAGGTCTACCTTTATCACGAAATCTTTATTATGTCCACACTTAGAATCTAAAAATATTTTCTGGCTTTAAATAACCTGCAAAGTATATGTCTATATTTCTGAAATGAGGTATTATGTACACTATTTATGTTATACGGACTATTGTCCTCATCTTTGTCGCCATATTTATTACAACAGTGACAAGAACCAAACAGTGTGAGTTCAATACCCGGTTAAGGCAGTGGAGAACTTGGAGAGGGTAATTAACAGGAGATAACTGATAACTGACATCCATTATACATGGCACGTGGAACTAGAACAGTCTACCCCTGTGAGCGAAATAAAGGGTTCAGTTCGACATTACAACCAACTGAAGAAGGCCGGAGCGTACAACGGCCGAAACGCTGTAATAAATGTGGCGACAAAAATGAGGACAATAGTCCGAATAATGTAACTAGTGAACCTACAAAGTGTTGATAAACCGTAGAAAATGATTAAATCCAACAAGGAAAAGGAACATATGGACGAGGGTGTTATGGTGCATAATATCCGAACGCGTTCATTTAGGTTGGAATTTTGATGGCTCTCCACTAGACTCCGCAGGTGCTTGTTGTTTTCGGGAGAATTTTCGGAATTTTCAATTAATGCAAATAATTAATTGATTTCTTGCCAGAAGTTGGCAAGAAATCCGATGCGTCAGATCGTATTAAAAAGACTTTTTTCCAAACAAACTCAAATCAATGTAAGGTGAATGACATTTGACTGATTTCACACAAGACCCCTTTATGCAATATAACTTAATTTTAGACGAGTGCAAAATCTTTCCGAATATATATTTTTCAATCATCAATTACTATGAATTTCTGTTGACGAGAATTCTATTGCTTATCCTAAAGAACATTTTCATCAATTCTTTTATGATCTCTTCAAGATTCTCGGCAAGATTATGTTAAGGCGTAATTTCTGGTTACCTGCCAAATAAATTTAGCCGAAAAATGCGTAAAATAGCAAATATATGTTTGTTAATGCATCAAATGGTAAGTCATACGAGGGTGGGGTTAAAATTTCCTAGGCTGAATATGTAGGAATCATGCCTAATCCGTGTAATGTTGCATATAATAGGTGTTTCAATAAGACAGATCAAAGTCAGCAGTAAATAAATCAGTGTTATTGGTGAAAATGTATTTATTTTTCTATTAGATCATGTTAAGTCATGGCAATTATGTGTGAAATATAATATCGCCCAAATGTCCGCTACGGCTACTACGGCCGACCTCCACTCGAATGGTCAAAATTTTTGATGTCGTCACTGCATAGTTGGTCCTCGATCTCACCAATCTTCCTTTATTATCTCATCCTTCGGCTGTTGAATTGCTGCTGGCTTGTTGACATAGACCTTATTTTTGAGATGACCCCAAAGGAAGAAATCTAAAGGCGTAAATTCGCACCATAGTGGTTGTCAATTGACTTCGCTGTTTCGAGAAATGATGTGACCTTGGAACTTCTCATTCAATAAAGCCATTGTTGTATTGTTTTCGTAATAGGCTTTGATAACTTTAACACGTTGTTTCTTAATCTTTCCATGGTTGAAATTGCCAAAGTCGTTAAGTACTTAAGTTGTTAAATCTAAAAGAAAAAATCATTTGACGTTTAAAATTAATTTACATTTGAAATAAGTTCAAGTTATTGGAACGCCAAGTCCAAGTTATTGGAATTTCAAATATTCTTATTTATAAATTCATTTTTTCTTTCCAGGTAAAGTAATATCAGTCTGTTCAAAGACTGTT
>OZ010605.1:29023913-29083913 GCA_963932145.1 Acanthosepion lycidas
ATGTCGTTTTTTGACGTTAAAAAATACGTCAAAAACCACATTATTACGTCATTATTTTTGCACCAACCTAATACTTATTTGTCAATTTTTTTTTATTTTTATTTTTTATCACTATAAATCACCTAGGCCAGATCAATGATATATATATATATATATATATATATATATATATATATATATATGTACGTATGTATGTATATATATATATATATATATATATATATATATATATATATATATATATATATATATATATATATATATATATGTATATAGATAGATAGATAATATTAGTGGTAAATATACATATATATGCAAAATGCACAGGTGCATATATACACATGTATATTTTTGAATAAAAAATTCCGAGAGGATAGAATCCAGGTAGAACTCAATGTCCAGGACAGAGTAAGGATTTTATATATATATATATATATATATATATATACATAGAGAGAGAGAGAAAAAGTTGCAAATTAAAAAAATAATAATGTTTTATTTTATGAAAGTATTTATTTATTTATATATATATATTTGATATTTCACATTGCCCTCAATCTTTCATCAAAAATAACTGTTTGTTACAAATAAATTAAAATTACTGTTTGTTAGCGTCCGTCGCGAGACGCGGACGTCACGTGATATGGAATGTCACTGTTCGGATATTCCTAACTTAAATCTAACTGTAATAAATATTTTAGATGTTGTTTAAAAAATTTAAAAAATAATAAATAAAAAAAAAATATTTTTTTAACGAGATCTAAAAAAATGCTTAACTATTGAAATATTTATAAAGATTTAAAATACCTTATATATACATATATATATTTGTTTTTCAAGTAAATGCTATAGAAGCTAAAGCCAAAACAAATATGTCCATTCAACTTGATTGCTATAGATTAAACACTCCAGAATAGGAAGTTTAAAACAAAATATGATGTGGCGTTGGGCTTTGAACGGTTAATCAGTGGTGACAAGGAGAGCAACACACTCTTTATATGTTTTTGAAGTTTTACTATTTTGAAATCTAAAATGTTTTAGTGACGTTTAGAGTATAAGTTTTTGTTTCACAACAGCATTACACAATGTTTCTTCATTTGGCTGCGTTCACTGGCTTCATTTCTTCATTCCAAAATGTCACTTCATCACCTGTTCATTTTCTTCTTATTTGCTTTATTATAGGCCATGGGAAGACGCGGTAACATCGATTCTAGGAAGTAAAGGGAGGAAGATCTTCAAAAGAACGCGTGCATACTCGTCATTCTGCCACGTGCGGCTTAGCCTCTCTGAGGAATCTGTGTGTCGGAAAACGTGTCGACGCTTCAAAATACTTGCATCATTCTGTCCTAAATTCGCGTAATTTTGGTCTTATATCAAGACCTTAGTCAGAATTTCACGCCTACGTAGTATTCTGGCTAATTGCTCGCCATCCTAGTTCAGCCTGTGCATTCCGCAACAATATTTCTTTTTTATATATTTTATGAGCGTATTTCCGTAGGAGGGATTAATTTACAATGAAGTTATATAGTTAAATGGACCCAAACATTAACTTTTACAAAATTTAATTAAAAAAAAACAGTTATAAAAGATATTCCTAATCTGGCATGCGTAATTTATAGTAATAAAAAATATTTATACGTACAATTTAAATATTTGAGAAATGTTTTAACAGAGGACAGAAAGTGCAACAATTAAATCCAAAGGTGCATTAGGTTAGAGAAAAATGTCCTCCAATAGTCAAGCATTAAAGTATTAAGATATGAAAGTTTCGTTTGAAACAAAGAAATGAATAATAAAATGTTGCGTAATGTTAGTCGTCCTACTTGAAATTGAATGCTGGACAATCACCTCGATGATGAAAAAATGTCTTGAAGCAACAGAAATGTCGATCTACATCTACGTCACAAAAACCAAACACCAATTTAAATCTAAATTATTTCTATAGATTTATGATTTGTTTTGTTTGGATGACTTTATAACTGCCTTTCCAATACGTAGGCGAAGGGGAAAATAATGACGATGATTATTTTAATATAAGTTTTGTTTAATTAATTACCCCATTTTCAAAAACAAACAAACGATACAGCCACTAAAGAGCTCGGTGTTACTGGGAGTGAAGGATAAATGTGAAATTGTTGCCGATGAGAAAAGACAATAAAAAACACAAGATTCACAGAGTAAAAAAATATTTTGAAGAAAGCAAGAAGACTGGAAAACATCAGAGTAGAAATAAACGTTACATCAAGCAGTTTCAACAGTAAAGTGATACGACAGAGCTGCCAATCTAATGTTATTCTTAAATTGTAGTACAATAAAAATTACGTTACGGCGGTGGAAAAGTGATTGAAGTCTACATGACGAATGAGGGCTGATAAAATGATATATCTAGCTACATGTAAGAACCAAATCACTCAGTCTCGGCAAATGAATCAATAAAATCGTTAAAATCACGAAAGTGGCGACGTAGGACCAAGAAGATGCGATGAGTTACGCTCCAAGAGGTTAGCATCGGACATAAAGCAGGAATGGAAAAAAATGGTCCTCTAAGATGACAAAAAAATAAGCAGTTTAGTTTTAGAGACATTAAAAGGTGCTTGCCCCATTTAACAGACTGAAGTTAATTAAAATCAGCTCTCAATTTGACTTTATCAAACTCATCATATTTCTCATTAAGACATTAATGCAAAAACAAGATTTAAGCTTCTTAAGTTGATTCGATTCAGATAAACTCTATGCTTAATCAATTGCTAGATCTACTGCTAGGAATGTATGATCACTATATTGTGAATCCATCGTTTACAAATCTATCATTCGTTCATGCATTGAATACTTCTGTCATATCTGGTCTGGTACATCGACTATTTACATCGAGATTTTTAAAAAAAATTGAAAGACATGTCTGTGATGTAATCAAGCCTGACCTGACATCTCGATTTCAGTCACTTTCTTACCAACGCGACATGGCTACCCTCTGTCTTTTCTACAAATATTTTCATGGCAATTGTTCTGCTGCACTTTTTCTTTTGTGCATCCACTGCATGAATTTAAGCGCGCTACTTGATTGGAAGTTTGGTCTCACTTTTTTGCTGCTTAACTACCTTGATGAAATTGTCTGTTTTATTATAATAGTTTTTTTTTTTTCATTCAAAATACTCAAATTTTAGGAATACGTTTTCACAGCGTCGCCCACGTGACGACAACGTGACCATGTTTAAACGGAACGCTGATCATATAAAACTTTCAGTTATCTGTTTGGACAAGTCTTGTTCTTATGTCCGTCGTCTTTGTCATGTTGAAATGATAATGTTAATTATATTTTATGAATATGTCCTGAAGATGGTTTATTAGACCGAAACGTCCGACGTTGACATATTAACATTAAAACAGCATAATTGCATATAAGGATTTTTGTTTGTTTTTTTTTCCGTATATTTTTCTTCATATATATATATATATATATATATATATATATATATATATATATATATATATATATATATATATATATATATATATATATATATATACCTTTAGCCGATTTTAAAGTTAAGCGGCGGTGAGCCCTGTTAGTACTTAAATGAGAAATTGCTTGGGAACACCAAATACTCGAAATAGTCTCTTACAATCTGAATTATGTTTTGGCTTTAAATATCCCACAAACGGTTGATAAGCCGTAAAAAATAAACAAATTACTCATTAAAGTTTTCTCGTTCTCTTTCACTCCTTGAGCTAGAGGCATTATCTTCTTGCTTGGGGTGAAATAATTCAAAATAAATATATTCAGTTTTCTGTTTTGTTATTATTTACAATATATATGTTTCCATACTACATTTCGGTATCTGGGTATTTCATGTATTTACTCTTAGTAGCGATCTTTTCAAAGGTTGCATGATACCTAATACCACTCGCTTTTCATCCCAAAGGATGGTGGGATTTTTTCTCATATGAAACGAAATATGTGTGCGTAGATCTACGTATATAAGACATTGCACAAGTCGGGCAAATCCTCTCGACATAAACTCACGCATCCAGTAGCAAAATGTGGTGGTCACAGAGAGTTGGTAGAAGATCACTTACACTGAATGCTTAATCTAAGCTTCGATGTGAAGATACGCGTTTCTCGTGTTTCACGGCACGTGTCTGCTACATGGACGTTGACCCCCATAAAAAGGTTCACTCACGTTTTTGACAGGTCGTATTCCTCATCCTGTCGGGTTTCTAGGCGCCGACTTCATCAGGTAATCCCGGATAAGTCTCCTGCCACTCTAACAGCAAATAGTTTCTGGTATAAATGGTACTGATAGCATGTTACAAATATTCCTCTAAAACAAAAAGGAAACACATAAACTATTTTAAAATCAAGGAAGTAGCACTTTAACATTACACTTGTAAGCGTTAAAAACGACAGCTAATATGATACAGAAATTTAAAAATTCATTAGATCAGAGAAAGATGTCTTCCAAAAGCAAAACAAAGTATTAAGAAATAAAAAAAGTAATTCTCGAAACACAGAAAAAAAAAGGTGCGGAATTGCTACTTCACTGAAAATCCATCTCTATGCTAATAAATGCTAAACAAGTCTTCATAGACGAATAGGAGACTAGACAAAAGTGAGGGATTCTGAGAATACCATGGACGGAACATTTGAGCAATTTGTAAGTTTTAAGGATCATGGAAAAGAACGGGTACATATACTTAGAATGAGAAAGATACAGTGGGAATTTTTGATACATAATGAGAATAGTGGGGTTGGAGAATTTAACACACACGGGGCATAGAAAGTAAAATAGACAAAAAGGGAATGGAGAGTAACCTGACAATCTTGTGAAATCGATGGCCGAGTCGTGATATGGAGGGATAATAATGGCACAAATATTACTTAAATCGACAAATGGCAGGAAGTTGTGGACAGCTATGATCCCTCATGTCTTGAGGGACGAGGAAAATGATAGAATCCTATTGTTCAAAACAGAAAATATTGTTGTTTCCTGAATAATTTGAGTCGATATCCTTATATTTGTTAGATTTTAAAAATATTCAGACTCATATACTCTCTCTTAAGGACAAAGCTTACGATATTTTTGCCGATTAAACAATCCAGATAACAATATTTTAAAGAAATAATTTAAAGAAATTATGTGGCATGAGCAAATTTTGTTTTGACTTCCGTAGAGAGATCAGTTCATAATGAATTTACATAGTAAATTGGAGCTTCCAATTAACTTGTATATTTTTTAAATAGATATTCGTGATGTAATGTGTTTCATATGCAATACGATGGAAAAGAAAAAAACGAAAATTATTTTTTCAGTATTCTTTTTTTTTTTTAAATGTCTTCCCAGGTAAGACAATAAAGCCACAAAGACGCCAATTACTGATTGCGAAAGGATATGAGAAGACATTAATAAGAGAGAACAGAAGGTAACGATTGATTTGGTTTCGTTTCGTTTGTTTTACGCATATCAACCTCAACCGGTCATTTAATGCCAACAACTTTTTTTTTCCCTGGTAATATTTTTGTTTTGTCAAAAATCTATTACTGGTAATATATTTTTCCTAAAAAATGTATAGCTGGTAATATAATTTTAAAAATGTATTGCTGATTATATATTTTTTCAAAAACGTATTGTAAGTAATAGTTTTTCTTCAAAAATTAATTCCTGCTAATAATTTTTTTACAAAGTATTTCTGGTATTAAAACCTAGTTTTACACTTTCATAATACTTTTACCTCAGTTTCGGGGATAACTATTTGTCCATAGCTGGGTTCCTAAGAGGTGTTACCACCTCGGCTCAGGGTGGACCTGGGAACACCAGCAATTAAGAGGTGGTTTCATGCTCCTCAAAGCCTCCTGATCAAAGGCCTTGCTGTTGGGCGTAGTTTATCGTCTTACCCTGGACGCAGATGTAGTTTATCGTCAGGGCGGCGGTAACGATTGGCATTGCATTTAAATTGTGGAATATCAAAGTTCCACAAAATGGAAGTGCAAAAGAAGAAACTGTTGGAACAGGATATAGGGTTATATCTAGCCATTTCAACTGTAAGATGATGACACCTTTCCACCAATTTGCTACTAAATTCATAAACTCTTGATAACAAAGAGGAAAGCTTATCATAACAATTACCATGAAAATATTTATAGAAAATGCATAAGCACCAGACCAGATGTGACAGCAAAACACAATGCATTTTTTATAATTTCTACCCAAGCAAGGCTATAAAGCCAATAAGACGCAACGGTTTATTGAGTGTGAGAGAATATGAGAAAAAGAAAATATTATTCATGATAGAGAACAATAAAAGAACAGGAATTAAGAAGACAGTAGATAACGATTTACATTGTATTTAATTTTTACTGGATAGCAAAATTGTCTGGAAATCAAGAGTCCGGGGGAGAGTTTACAGGAAAGTAAATTTGATTGGAATGTAACGAGCAGGGAGATAGTTCACTGGAATTCCAAGTTGACTGGAAATCAAGAAACTGGAACAGCATTCCAGAAAAGACAAGTCCAAAGAAAATAAAATTAGCATAGATTTTAGTTATATTTAGCCATTTCAGCTGTAAGATAATGAGACCTTGCCGCCAATCTAGTACAGCACTTAAATTCATAAAGTCTTGGTACCAAAGCGGAAAGTTCATTAGAAAATTAACAACACATTTTTATTTAATGTAGGCGAAAGTTCATCAGAACAATTACCCTGAAACTGTATTTACATTACATGAAACTATTTATAGAAAAGAAACAAGGAAGCTATGTTACGGCGGTAGAAAAATGATAGAACCCGTGATGCCAAGTCAGGACATTCGTTACAGATAAAGTAAAGAGTACTGAATCGTTATGTAATATAACTCATCCTCTATATACCACGAAGAAGCTAAGGGATATTTTCCGCACAGACTAAGAAGAGACATGAATTAACATATATATGATTCTACAGAAGGATGTTGAGTATACCAGGGTTGGAACATGACAGGAACGAGAAAGTTTTAAGGAAACAATAAGTGGACAGAATCAGTAGAAGACAGGTGAAAGATTATTCTTTGTATATTATCAAGAATCTCATCAGACCAGATATAACAGTAATATTCGCTGTATTTCTTTTTAATATTTCAGTGAACAGAATTTGGAATATTCTAAGGGTTATGTTGGGGTGTCCTCCCTCTAAAGAGTCTATGTTGGACTTTCAGCTTACTGTAAGACCCTAATGCCTTCTCGCCTACTAATCTTATAATAGACGGAAGAGTCCAACACTGACTCTTTAGAGGGAGAACACCACAACAGGTTAAAATAGAAACTAATCAGAATCACCTGTGTAAAATTGAGCTATTCTGGTATTTCTTTAAACGATATAAAGCAATTATAACAATACTAAAACTATAAGTTAAAGATATAAAATAGTGATGATAAATATTAGGTTGGTGCAAAAATAATGACGTAATAATGTCTTTTTTTTTACGTATTTTTTAACGTCAAAAAACGACATTATTACGTCATTATTTTTGCACCAACCTAATATATCACGTTTGGGGACATGCTTGAACGCGTTCCGTTTATTTTGTATTTATTTACTTGTTTATTTCATTTTTTGATAGCCCAACGAAAAAGCACTTGAATTATTCGCCCTACAAATATAAAAACCCAATCACTATAAAGCAAGTAAAATTGAGTCCGAAACAATTTAAAAGTTGACAGCTTTCGTGAGTCCGCCCGAAATTTGAAGAGATCGTGAGTTAGGTTGACATTTGTGACATCGACTTATTCATTCGGAGCCTGGCAAATGATATAGGTCAGCCATTGTAGGTCTAATGCTGTCATTTCATGACACAAGAGATGGATAACGGAATTATTATTCAACTTCGCTCGTTCCGTCAGTCATCATTCGGGGTCATCACAAATCAGTGTCCTAAAAGCATGATGTCAGAGAAAGTATTAGTCATACGTAAACCTGTCATAACCATCTCAAACTGAAATGTTTTATTCGTAATACATGAGTATAAAGGAATAAGTGAAATAGATAAAGCTTATCATCCGTTGTTGAACTCTGGTTTCGGGGATGTTATCGATTGTCTGCCCTTGACGTGGACACGTTCAGTTTTGTATTAGGTTGGTGCAAAAATAATATCGTTTTTTGACGTATTTTTTTAACGTCAAAAAACGATATTATTTTTGCACCAAACTAATATTAAATCCGCTGTCTGTTGAACATAATTAGATATATAATAATTATTTTGCCGGAAATTTTACCCTTCTTCTCGTTAAATTATTTATTCAGTTTTGTGATGTGTCTTTCTTTATTTTCAGATTTTTATTCTTTTACCTTTGATATTACTTTTTTGTTCGTTCTTGCTTCCTTTTCTTTCGAGTTGTTTATCGTTATATTTAATCTCAAGAGATTTTTTTCTTTTGTGTTTCCTGGATATGTTGTACTATTTTCTATATAATGAGGAGCTGCCAGCCTGCTGTGAAAATGAGTATTCAAAATTACTGTTTTTTGTTTTGTTTCTTTACTTCAAAAGAAAGACAGCTAACGGAATACTGTGTAATTTAGGAAAACACGTTTAACAAGCAGTCCTTTGCTCTGCACAAGGCCAATATTTTTTGGGATCAGATACAGTGCTCCAGAAAATAGTCTTTATTTCTTAGAATGGAGTACAATGAACCGTGATAAATAAATTAAAAAAAAAAAATGAAAAATAGAAAATTGCACATTTTAACATAATTTTATTAGCTCGAAACCAATAAGATACGCTAATATGGAGAATAAAACAATTTACAAGTAATTATGAATTAATTATGTATAATGTAACAAAATATTTATGGCCAAAGGATAGATACTTGCATCTCCTGTGCTAATTAGATATTTTTTATTTGAGATATTAGGTTGGTGCAAAAATAATGTCGTTTTCTTACATATGTTACTATGTGAGAAAACGACATTGTTTTTGCACCAACCTAATAACAAAATAAAGGAAATATGCATGCCAGTTTCCTTCATCTGTCTGCAATCTGTTCTGTTAGACATAGTGGCGTATTCGAAACAAATAATAATAATGATAATAATACCCCATGATAAAAGACCAATAAGAGAATGTGATTTCTTATTGACATGAAAGTACCTACAGATTGTTAGATTATCTTCAAAGATCTTTAAAAGCTAGTAAAATACAAGGATTTTGAAGTAGAAATCTGAATATTGTGGCACACGAGGACATAAATATATCGAGTTGTAGTTGGATTGATTGAACAAGATTGTGATAGACTCACTGAAGTGACTCCTAGTAGCCCATGCCTTAAAGAAGTACAAAACATTGCGCTCACAAGTACAGCACGCATTACCAAGAGCTTTAACTATATAAAATGTGTCTGCTCTTAATTTTATTTTTAAATGATCAGTGGAAAATGTCACGAAACCATTTCTGACGTTAAGTTTCTGGTTTGGACCCGGAAGGAAATGTGTATAGA
The DNA here is from genome assembly GCA_963932145.1 of Acanthosepion lycidas. Taxonomy (NCBI): domain Eukaryota; kingdom Metazoa; phylum Mollusca; class Cephalopoda; order Sepiida; family Sepiidae; genus Acanthosepion; species Acanthosepion lycidas. The sequence continues at coordinate 29,033,378 of OZ010605.1, forward strand.
ACATAAATCAAATGAAATAATAATAATAATAATAATAATAATAATAATAATAATAATAATAATGAATTGTTATTAAAGACCACAAACAAAAACAGTGCCTCCTTATTGATATGGTAGTCCCTGCTGACTGCAATGTATCTTTGAAGATATTCAAAAAGCTGTCAAAATACAAGGACCTTGAAATAGAAATCTCGAAAATGTGGCATATGTGAACATCAACAATCCCTGTTGTATTTGGTTCCCTAGGACTGGTTGGAAAAGATTGCAGTAGACTAATTGCAGGGATTCCTGGAAGCCCATGTCTCAAGGAGATACAAAAAATTGTTCTGACAAGTACACCCCACACTTTACGAAGGGCTTTATCTATGTAATTTTTTTTTTATTTTTATTTTTTTTATTTTATTTTTTTTTTTTTTGTCAGTGAAAAGTGTCATGCCATTTCTAACCTTAGGTCCTTGGGTGGGACCCGGAAAGAAATGTGTAAACGCCAGAAAGCAAAGAAAATAAAAATACTGATAATAATAATAATAATAATAATAATAATAATAATAATAATAATAATAATAATAAAAAATGTCTCAACACGCAAATGCAGGAAGATCAAGCGGAAATATAAAATTAAATCACTCAGTGAAATTACATCAATCAAAGAATAAAAAGAAACTGCAGTTTAGGGAACAAGACGATACGAAAAACGTTGTAGGTTCTAGTGTCAAAATAAAATATCCCAAACGGACCATAAGACATTTTCCAAGGAAATTGGAATAGCAGTTACGCATGTCAAAAAGCCATCATCTTTTGAAAAAGTGTATAAATGTTTGGAGAATCTTTAGAGCAGCCCAAAGCAAGAATAAGCCAATGCAGAATGGATCTAATTAGAATAAGAACGAATGCTGGATAAACCTCTACAAGAAAAACAAAATCCCAGAAATAGAAATACCCAGGAAATGATAAGTTGCGCAATTTCTGTCACTATCATCAATCCATAAAACTCTTGCACAAAGTCTACCAATACTTATTAATAATCCCAGAATAGATCACTGAAGGTATTACATATCTGATGTCAAAAAGGAGTGAAACAGATTATCCGGAAAAAAGTATAGGTCAATAACATGTCTGTCCACCACATATAAATTGATCACGTCTGTTCCGGCGAAACGCACATACTCTTTTCTCAAAGCAAACAATATTCTTCCACTGGAAGAGAAGAGATGCAGGAGATGACCATATCCCTACAAAGATCAACTATGGATAAACAAAATGACCCTGGAATATTGCAGGAAAACGTGTAAAAGTCTGAGCACAGCATGGATAGATTACCGTAAAGTCTTTCATAGTGTGCCACACTCTTGGATCATTGAGATTCTGGAAATGTAAAAAGTCTCTCCCGTGATGGTAAATTTCCTTAAACATAGTATAAGAATGTGGAAACTACCATTATACCTAAATCGCACCAGTGGCACTCCAAGCGCCTCCGATAAGGAATCTTTCAAGGAGGCTGCTTGTCATCACTTCTATTTTGTGTGTCCTTAATCTTCTTTACACATGAACTTAACAATAATATTTATGGTTAAAACAAAACAAGAAAGTATTCCATCAGCAACCTAACATGGATGCCAAAGAAGACAATGAGTTGAAGGGTCTCCTCAATACTGTAAAATGTTTCACTGACGATATAGGTATGGATCTCGGATTAGATAAATGTGGAAAAGTAACATTCAAGAAGGGAGAATTACAGAAACACGCTCAATAGATATGGATTCTGTCATAAAGATTAGGGAACTGGAAGAAGAAGCCTATCGGTACCTAGGAATTAGCAAAGGGGGTAGAAAAACAGCATATCCAAAAAGTTAAGAAAAGAGAACTTCAGGCCTGTGTGACTGCATTGAACAACGAACTGAATTCCAAAAACAAAATATCAACTATAAACAACTTGGCTTTCACTGTGGTGAAACACAGTTTCAACAGTTGACTGGACCATAGCTGACATTACGAGAATGGACGCCAAAACAAGAAAGCTTTTCGCCTGTCACCGCATGCATCATCCCAAGGCTGGTGTCGATCGTCTGTATGTCCCCAGATCCAAAGGAGGCAGAGGATTAGTTCAACTAGAAATGTCTTAAAAACTACAACAATTGGCCTTCAAAGACACCTAGAAACGGCAGGAGACTTGATGAAGATCTGTGCCAAAGATCATTAAATAAGAAACTTTCTTCAGTAATAAAGGAAGCCAAAAAGTTCAAAATAGAGTTTCAAATGAGGGAACAAATGCAAGTAAAGCATAATACACCGATAGCAGCTGAAAATATTTAAAAAAGAAAGGAAATGCAATCGACCAGATACAGAAACAATAGCAAGATAAACGGCTTCACGGTCAATACTCGCCCGTACCAAACAAGCTGATGTAGACAAAGCCCGTACCCATCAGTGGCTACGTAGAGCAGGATTAAAAGTTGAAACCGAACGTTTTATACTTTCTGCATATGATCAATGCTTGCTAACTAGAAATTACCAAGCAAACATACTGAAATATTGTGTTAGCCCAAAATGCAGATTCTGTGATAAATATCCAGAAACAATGGATCATCTTCTAACAGGTGGTACGGTATTGTTACCCACTGAATATAAAAACCGGCATGACAGAATGGGCCAATACCTGCATTGCGAAATCTGCAACTTTTACGGAAAGGAAACTGCAAGAAATTGATATGGAAACCAACCCGACACGTTTACGGAGATAGGACCTGCAATAGTTTTATGGGACTTTACAATACACATTGATAGACATCGACCAGACATTGTTATTAGAGACCGCAAAGGCAAAATGTTTCTTTCTTATAGACATGGCAGACTCCCATGCATCTTTGAATATTTTCAAAAAATTATCAAAACACAAGGACCTTGAAATTGAAATCTCAAAAGATGTGGCATATGAGGACATCATCAAATCCAGTTGTAGTTGGAGAACTCGGATTGTTTGGAAAGGATTCGAAGATACTCATTGTAGGGAAACCTGGTCGCCCATGCCTTAATGAAATACAAAGAATTATTTTCAGAAGTATAACCCACATCTTACGAAGGGCTTTATTTATGTGAAATATGCGTGATATTTCTTTGTGTTTTTTTTTTTTTTTTTTTTTCAGAACTGATCTGTGGAAAATGTCATGTTGCCATCTCTGGGTCACTGGTCGGGACCCGAAAAGAAATGCGTATACATCTGAAATCAAACAAAATTAAATAATAATAATAATAATAATAATAATAATAATAATAATAATAATAATAATAATAATAAAGGTTACCGATAATTATGGCCAGCAAGAATGATAATAAAAAAAATGTATATATATATATATATATATATATATATATATATATATATATATATATATATATATATATATATATATATAATGATAATATTAGTGATCAGTATGGATATTTAAAAAGGATATAAATCCAAGCAGAGTTCTGTCAGAGACAGAGCAATAATTATTATTTTAAAAGGCCGAACACTTAAAATTTTATGAGGTTAAAGAAATAAATTTAAACTCATTAAATTCATATATATATATATATATATATATATATATATATATATATATATATATGCGCAAGTTTATATATATAATATAAGTTTTCTTTAATAAGATTTCTCGTAATTCGCAAGGGTATTAGCACGTACGTGAATGTAATGGATTCGACTGGAATTGACTCTGATTCCTCACTCCGAGCCGCTATCCCTTATTCCACCGTGCCTGGGGTAGATATAAATATATATCTTCTTTAGTATAAAATATGTGAAAAGTTTAGTAATAAATTGTACGAAAGGTGTAAGTAATCTGTTTGAGCACAAAACAACAACAAACCCTGGTCACAGATTTACCGTAAAACTTTTGAATATACGCGATTGTATTTATAGAAAACAGATGAATCCTCACAGTTAAATATAGATGTACTAAACTCAGAAGATTTTGGTTTAATGAATATTTTCCTAACTTTTAAATATCTATTTTTAAGAGAGAAAACTATTGTTGATTATTTCCTGGAGTGATCTCTCAAATTTCGGAGCAGACAACAAACATGACCTTCTGAAATTTCAAAACCATAAGAACGTCGGTGATTGGCGAGTTTACACGAATGTGGAAATTCAAATTGAAACGTACTTTTTCACAAAAAATGAAATTGAATTCTTCTACAATTTTTAACGTGTTTCCACGCCCGTCTCACTGATTATGTCTGACAAGTTCAGCGTGGCTCGCGGGTGTCCTATTAGTTATTTGAAATGAAGCAATAAACACGGAAATTAAACCAAAACTTAAAATCCCTTGCTGGAATGCAAGAACACTCATTGGTAGCTCAGTTAGTCCATTTCCTACTGGAAAAAAATAAAGCTGTTGCTTCTAGAGAACTCAATTGTTATGTAGTTGATAATATGGCTCTATCTCAGACCCGCCTCTCTAATGACAATCAACTCGAAAAGTACGGTGATGATTTCACATTCAGACGAAGAGTGACTGGTCTGTGGTTTGGAGTATACACGAAGCTAATGTATCGCTTGAGCATGATACCACGCGCTATAGGCGATATGCTTATGGCACTTCGGTTACACCATGATGGTATTCGGCATACTAAGCTAATCAGTGTTTATACAACTACACCAGGCTCAGATGAAACTTGAATGCCCCCATTCTATGAGGCGTTGTGTGACCTTCATTCCGCGAATTTTTACGCCCTGTCCAGAAAACTTGTCGATGTCTGTAATAAATCACTTGCTGATTACAAAAGCAATTGTCGTTCTCATGAGAACTGAACTTTTTTATTGCTAGTAATACTCGTTTAACGAGACGACAGCCATCTTGTATGTAAGCTTGCTTACAAAATTTGTGGCTTAAGATTTAAGAGACTTGATAGACTATTGAATCAGCTGATATGTCATCAATGACAAGGAAATCAGCAGTAAATTCATAGACTTAATCGTAGCAGTTAGTGGTTTTGTTTCGTGGCATATCATCTGTGGATTATTTATTGCCGAAATCTAAATTTTGTGCGCAATTTTATTTTATCTCTTTTTATATATAATAATATTTGTAGCGATGCATTCTAACCTATAGCTGTGTGAACAAGAAGTGGATGCATACGTTTTCTCAAGGTATTTTTGCATATATGAATATAACAAACTCACATGGAATTAGAACACGGCTCGCCGATTTCCAATTTCGAGCCATTATCTATTACACTATTCCTACTTCCAAGCTTGCAACACCTGATACTCCCAAGAGGTCACCCATCTACTGATCAAGCACGACGTTGCTTAACTTCGGTGATTCTCCGAGAACTGGTTTTCAACGTGATGTGGCCGTACTCTTACCTGATCGTATACGGACACACAGTTGATTTTTAACCATGTATATAGAGACGCAACATTCTGCTGGTTGATCATATGATTAGGTGTGGCAAGAAGTGGTCACTCAGACAAACCCTAAGTTGTTGTGTTTTTTGCACGCATGCGTGTGTATGCGTGATTCATCCCTGTATTTCCGAGTATATAAAATTTAGACAAGACATTTATTACAAAGCCAAGAAATACAAAATGGACGAATGACATTGTACGTTCTAAAATTGTTATCGGATTCATTTTTAAATTGTGTGAGAGAGGTGAGGCAAGGAAAGAGGTTAGTATGTCTTTGAAGGGGCGAGGAGGGGAAAGCGAAGATGCAGGCCACGCTTCATTCGAGTTCCTGTTACTAACGACTTGGAAAAACGGAATCTGCAGAAAGAAAAAGAAAAAGAAAAAAAGGTAAAAAAAACGACAACCGGAAATGCAACACGGGCATTTCGGGAAACCAGCAAAAAAAGCTGTGCATTTCCAAATAAATGAGATGTATCGGCATTAGGCAATTACTTTCAGGGAATCGGGTACTTGCAAGGTGGGGCTGCCTAGAAACACAGATAAAAAAAAAAAATCGCGTGAAGAAATAGGAAAATAAGAAAGGAGCAAAATTGGGCGTTGGTTAATTTATAATGGCTGAAACCGGAAATGGCGAACGTTGCCTGTTGTTTCACTTGGTTTCTTTTTCTATTCTTTCTCATTCATCTTTTTCTCCATCTTTGTGCTCATCTTGAAATTTACCCTTTTTTTATATTTATACTTTACTCAGTCAATGTTCATTATCTTTCTCTTATATTTCTTTCTTATGCTTTTTATCTTATCATCTCCGCTTTTATTTTATTTGTTATCTATTTTACGATTTTATTTTTATTCATTGCGAACCTTCTCTTATTCATACTTCTCCTCATCCTCTTTTGATCTCTTAATCGAATTATTTTTTTTTATTTTCTGAATTCAATCCTTTTTTTATTCCTATTGTTTATTATTCTTCAGAGTTTTTACTTTCTTTTTTTCATTCCCGATTCATTCACAGTAATACTTCTTGTTTTTTTTTTATCTTTTTATTTTTTATTTTCTGCTTCTTAATTTTGTATTATAATCTAATGGTACCTAATTTTCCTTCCTTTCTTATTTATCATCCTCCCCAATTCATTTCATTCTTTCTTCTTCCTCCTCTTTTTCTTCTTCTTCCTCCTCCTCCTCTTCTCCTTCTTTTCTTCGTTCTCATTTTCTTCTCCTCCATTTTGTATTATAATCTAATGGTACCTAATTGTCCTTCCTTTCTTATTAATCATCCTCCCCATTTCATTTTATTCTTTCTTCTTCCTCCTCTTTTTCTTCTTCTTCCTCCTCTTCCTCCTCCTCTTCTTCTTCTTCGTTCTCATTTTCTTCTCCTCCATTTTGTATTGTAATCAAATGATATCTAATTTTTCTTCATTTCTTATTTATCATCCTTCCTTTTTCCTTTTATTCTTTCTTCTTCCTCCTCTTTTTCTTCTTCCTCCTCCTCCTCCTCCTCTTCTTCTTCATCTTCGTTCTCATTTTCTTCTCCTCCATTTTGTATTGTAATCTAATGATATGTAATTTTTCTTCATTTCTTATTTATCATCCTTCCATTTTCCATTTATTCTTTCTTCATCTTTCTACTTCCATAACTTCTTTGCCATTGTCTTCTTAATTTTGTATTATAATCTAATATCTGCTTTTTATTCATTTCTTCTTTAGCATCTTCCCCATTAACTTTTATTCTCTTCTTCTTCTTCTTCTTCTTCTTCTTATTATTATTATTATTATTATTATTATTATTATTATTATTATTATTATTATTATTCCTCTTTTTCTTCTGTTCCTCTTCTTCTTCTTCTTCTTCGTCATTTTCTTTTTCATCTAATTTTTGCATTGCATTCCGATATCTTCATTTTACACTTAGCGTCATCTCCTTTTTGTTTTAATCTTTCTTCTTTTTCTACTTCATCTTCTTTTTCGTTTTCTTCTCATGCTTCTTCTTCTACCTCATCTCCTTCTTATTTTTCATTTTCTTCTTATTCTTCTTCCTATACCTCATCTTCTTTTACTTTTTTATTTTCTTCTTCTTCATCTTCTACCTCATCTTCTTCCTTTTCATTTTCTTCAAATTCTTCTTCTTCTACCTCATCTTCTTCTAATTTTTCATATTCTTCTTATTCTTCTTCCTATACCTCATCGTCTTTTTCTTTTTTTATTTTCTTCTTCTCTTCTTCTTCCTTTTCATTTTCTTCAAATTCTTCCTCTTCTACATCATATTCTTCTTATTTTTCATTTTCTTCTTATTCTTCTTCCTATACCTCATCTTCATTTTAATTTTTTATTTTCTTCTTTTTCTTCTTCTTCTTCTTCTTCTACCTCATCTTCTTCCTTTTCATTTTCTTCAAATTCATCTTCTCATACCTCATCTTCTTATTTTTCATTTTCTTCTTATTCTTCTTCCTATACCTCATCTTCTTTTATTTTTTATTTTCTTCTTCTTCTTCTTTTTCTTCTTCTTCTTCTACCTCATCTTCTTACTTTTCATTTTCTTCAAATTCTTCTTCTTCTACCTCATCTTATTATTTTCATCTTCTTCGTATTTTTAATTTTCTTCTTATTTTTCTTCCTATACCTCACCTTTTTTTTAATTTTCTTCTTCTTCTTCTTCTTCTTCTTCTTCTTCTTCTTCTTCTACCTCATCTTCTTCCTTTTCATTTTTTTCAAATTCTTCTTCTTCTACCTCATCTTCTTCTAATTTTTCATTTTCTTCTTATTCTTCTTCCTATAAACATCGTCTTTTTCTTTTTTATTTTCTTCTTCTTCTTCATCTTTTTCTTCTTTTTCATTTTCTTCAAATTCTTCCTCTTCTACATCATATTCTTCTTATTTTTCATTTTCTTCTTATTCGTCTTCCTATACTTATCTTCTTTTTCTTTTTAATTTCTTCTTCTTCTTCTTCTTCTTCTACCTCATCTTCTTCCTTTTCATTTTTTTCAAATTCTTCTTCTCATACCTCATCTTCTTATTTTTCATTTTCTTCTTATTCGTTTCATATACCTCATCTTCTTTTTCTTTTTTTCTTTTTTCTTCTTCTTCTTTTTCTTTCTACCTCATCTTCTTTTTTATTTTCTTCAAATTCTTCGTCTTCTTCCACATCTTATTTTTTCATTTTCTTCTTATTCTTCTTCCTATACCCCATCTTCTTTTTCTTTTTTTAGTTCTTCTTCTTCTTCTTCTTCTTCTTCTTCTTCTTCTTCTTCTACCTCATCTTCTTCCTTTTCATTTTCTTCATATTCTTCTTCGTATACCTCATCTTCTTCTTATTTTTCATTTTCTTCTTATTCTTTTTCCTATACCTCATCTTCTTTTTCTTTTTTCTTTTCTTCTTCTTCTTCTTCTTCTTCCTTTTCATTTTCTTCAAATTCTTCTTCGTATACCTCATCTACTTCTTTTTCATTTTCCTCTTCAACCTTCTCTTCTTCTTTTTCATTTTCTTGCTATTCTTATTCTTCAACCTCCTCTTCTTCTTTTTCATTTTCTTATTATTATTTTTGTTTTGCAATCTAATGAAATCTATTTTTCTTCATTTTGTTGTATAATTACCCTTTTTATCCCTTCTTCTTCTTCTTCTTCTTCTTCTTCTTCTTCTTCTTCTTCCTATTTCTGTTTTTTACGTTTGCATCTTATCTTTCTTTTAACTCGCCTCCATTTTCTTTTCTATTTATAATCCACTTTCAGTTCACTACCATCTTTCTCAGTTTTCATCTTTCCTTCTCATATTACTTAATCTTCCATACTTTCTGCTTTCTTCTCTTTGTTTTCCCATCACTTTTTTCTTTTCCTCTTCCCATTTTGTCTACTTTTTTATCTCCACTCCCCAATATCTATCCTTTATTTTTCATCTTCTTCTTTTGACTAAAAGTGCTTTCTCATCTACATCATCTTTTCCATTGCTCTCTCTCTCTCTCTCTCTCTCTCTCTGTCCTTCAATCTCTAATTGTTATATAACTTTCATAACATTTTCTTGTTATTTTTTTAAAACACATTTAAGGGTCAACCAGTCCTCACCATACAACAGAACTCTTCCCAGTAGTCGTTATTATGATTTTAGCATTTATTCCCATTATTATCCGCTGGCTTTCACTGAAGCACAAATGGGATTATGTGATCTCAACATTACAGCACTCTCCTCACTATTCTTTATTATTATTTTAATCATTGATTTTTCCTACCAGTTGTATCTAGTCGCATTCACTGAAGATCAAACGAGAGAACGTCTTCTCAATACACCAGCACTCTCCTCAGTATTCATTATTATCATTCTAATCATTGACTTTCCTACCAGCAATATGTGTTGGTTTTTACTGAATATCAAATAAGATTATGTCTTTTCAATACTCCAGCACTCTCCCAAGAATCCTTCATTATTAATTTCATCATTGGTTTATCATACACGTTTTATCTGGTGGCTATTACTGTAGATCAAATGAAGTCATGTCTTGTCACTGCCCCAGCACTGACATCAGTATATTTTATTATTATTGTAATCAATGACTTTTCTATCAGTTTTATCTAGTGGCTTTCACTGAAGATCGTATAAGAACATGTATTCACAATACTCCAGCACCCTCCACACTATTGTTTATTTTTATCATTTTAATCATTGACTTTTTATTCTAGTATTATATTGTAGCATTCACTGATGAGCAAAGGAGACCACAACATCTCAATAGATCAGCACTCTCCTCAGCATTCTTTACTATCATTGTAACCATTGATTTTTCCTACTCGTCATTACATGCCGGCTTTCACTGAAGATCAAATGAGACAACATATTGTTTATACTCCAGCACTCTCCGCAGTATTACTTATTATTAATATAATCACTGATTTTCCTACCAATTTTATCAAGGGGCATTCACTGAAAATCAAAGAAGAGCATGTCTTCTCAATAATCCAGCACTCTCCTCAGTATCCTTTCTTATTATTTCAATCATTGATTTTTCCTATCAGTTGTATCTGGTCGCTTTCACTGAAGATCAAATGAGAGAACGTCTTCTTAATACACCAGCACTCTCCTCAGTATTCATTATTATCATTCTAATCATTGACTTTCCTACCAGTAATATGTGGTGGTTTTTAGTGAATATCAAATAAAATTATGTCTTCTCAATAATCCAGGACTCTCCTCAGTATTGTTTCTTATTATTTTATCATTGCCAGTATAATTTGGTGGTTTTCCCTGACGATCAAATGAAGGCATCAATGCTCCTCAATATGCTAAATATTTTTTATTATTAATATAATCATTGATTTTCTTACGTGTGTTATCTTGTGGCTTTCACGGCAGACCAAATGAGAGCAAGTCCTCTCAAAATCCAGCACTCTCCTCAGTATTCTTTATTATCTTTCTAATCATTGACTTTACCTATCAGTATTATCTGATCGTTTTCAGTGAAGATCAAATGAGAGAACATCTTCTCAATACTCCAGCACACTCCGGAGTACTCTTCTTTAATATTTTCAGAAGTATCTAATAGACTCAAAGATATACCTAAGAGACATTACAGATAGGTAGTTAGTGAAGGAATTTGTATAATAGAAATACAAGATGACTTGCTTTCGATTGATCTTCAATTGAAGCCACCACATAATAATTTTAGGATGGACACTTCAACTGTGTGTAATGGTTAGCAGACTTGATTTACTAGAACAATTTGGACTGGACCCCACTGAGTACTCCATACATTCGGCCTTGTCCCACATCTATGATACGCATAGAAAATCACTATAATAACATTAGGAGAAGCGTAGCTTAGATGAGGCACAAGGGCGAACGTATAGGGCACTCAGTGAGGATCGAACTAAAAACTCTGTCTTAATTGTTTCAGTGAGACAAACTTGCTAAGAGGTGTTTAAATATGAAGTGATTATGCGTGTTGGTTATATAGAAGCATCCAAGCTGGATTTGTTTGTACAGTGTAGCGGTCTTTAGACAGAATGGAACATACTTCTTGGCAACTGAAAACGGATGGAATAAGTCTAATTAAGTCTGTGAAAATTTCCAGGAGAGTCTTCTTTGTAAGTATCCGAGGTAGAATGGCTATCGTTTGAGCTTTTGACATGGAAAAAGCAATATAATATCAACAAGCGAAGACAGTATCCTTGGCTATAACAAACTGATATGGAAATGCGTTTACCTAAAGAATTAGTATCTTAAATGTTGTCTGAAAAACCACTTTGCCCTCGTCTTAATCTCATCAAGAGATAGAATTAACATTTTCAGAAGCGTTTTTAGTTAGGTCAAAATTCTCCGGAATTTAAATCAGGCCTATAGTGAAATTAGCAAAACTGGGTAATGCGTTTGTCAAAGACTAAAGCAATTTTTTAATAGTTTCACCCAAAATAAGGCGGCAGTATCACTAAAAAGTGTGTGGTTTTAGGGACTGAAAGAGCGTGTGAATATTTTATAGGGTGAAGTGAGGAAAAGTAGAATAAAGAAAATAGAATATGGCGATTGACTTTGCATTTAAATTTTGACATACAGTATGCTAATTAAGAGATACTCAATAAAATATTTTTTTCTAGAATTTATTTAAATTCGTTTAAACCCTTGAACAGTTCGATTATTATCGACCACATGATGTAGATATACTTCCTAAAGTCAGATTTGTCTTAAATTGGGGTTTAAGGAACTACATTTAATTTACAAACCTTTTAACGCTATTGTTTGTGTAATACAAAGCGTAGATCATGTTGAAATGTTGAATAGATAATGGCTGATCTCGTATATTAAAGAATTATATTCGTAAGGGAAGTTATTCAAGACATCGGAGGGGTTTTCCACAGGTGATAAGTGCGAGAAAATAAGCTATTAGAATAGGTGTGGCGGTTGCATCTGGTAAGTTCAACAGTTAAACTGTGAGACCTAGCCGCCAATCGAGGTATGAGGGAGATAAAAACGCATCAGAACTGTTGCCATGAAAATATTTGTAGAAAAGACAGAAAGCAAGATGGTGAGAAAGTGAAAGAAGACGAGATGTCAGGTCTCTCTTTAGGTCACTCGCTTTTTCCCTCTGTCCTTATCCTACATTAAATAGGCCATGTGAATGTCATATTCTCCAAGCTATCTTTCCTCATTATTTCAATTTCAAATTGTCTCTTTCTGCTTCTAAATATGTGTTATTTTGTTTCTTTTTTTACTTAAAACTTCCTCGTTATTTAAATTTTCAGTCGATAATATTATCAGCATCATTCTTTAGAACCACATTTCTGTTGCTTCAAGTCTCTTCTTCATCTTTGAGGAGATTGTCCAGCAATCAGTGATGGAAGGACAAATATCATATAGTTCAGTAGTCTTTTCTTTGTTTCTAATGAAGTTTTTCTGTTTCTTAATACTTTTTTTTAGATAAATTGCAACTTCTTTTTCTTTATGTGTTGTCTTCTCAATCATGGCTCTACGCAATTTCCTTTGTAGGGCTTAATAAAATTGGTGTTTTTTTCTCTCTTCTAAATCCTGTTCTATCCATTTACTCAAGCTCACTAAATATGTCATGCGCTGTTTTTCTCTGTCCCTATTTCCTTCAATTAGCCTCGTGAGTATCAGATTTTCCATTAGGCAGCATATAATTTATATACAAAGAAATAATCACACATAGAATCAATCAGAAATATTTAAATAAAATTCTCACTTAAAATTTTGAAAAAATTGGCGTTGCGTTTTTGCACGTTCCGAAAATTGTTCCTAACCGTCATTAATAGCAGACATTCAAAAAACATATTTCGGTCGACAAACAAGTATTTCGTCTTCCAGTTTTTGATTTTATAAGGGAAAAAACACATGCCTGGTGATGAATAGAGGACTATTCGTAAGTACTAGCATTTTAACATCAAATAAACTGAAAACTAATGACATCTATGGTTTCCACGAGGATCACTTCACTCTATGGATTAACAGTATTTTAATGCATATATTATGTCTCTAGTGACGGATGTCACCATTAATGACATTAATATTTCTGATTGATTCTATGTGTGATTATTTCTTTGTATGTAAATTATATGCTGCCTAATGTTTTATGTTTATATATATATATATATATATATATATATATATATATATATATATATATATATATATATATATCAGATATATACTCACTGTAATAATATGTGTGATGACACATTGCCAACAGTGAACTGCTTCTAATTAAAATTTACTGCGGATAGCTTTATTGTTTCCTAAGATTCTTTGTTTACATCCCATGGCATTACCAGCATCCTTCTTTAGAACCACATTTCTGATGCTTCAAGTCTCTTCTTCATCTTTGAGGAGATTGTCCAGCAATCATTGATAGAAGGACACATATCACCAGAACAGTTCAGTAGTCTTTTCTTTGTTTCGAATGAAGTTTTTTCTGTTTCTTAATACTCTGCTTAATCAACTTAGTCAACATAAGTGAAGTTGTTCGTATTTCATATTATTCAGCTAATTCTATGTTGAATTACTATTTGATCCACATGTCAGCATTAGGGACATCTGCTTTTCAGATTAAGAATTTTGGGGGCTTGAGATTAGGTGAATGATAGAAACAGGACCAGAGAGAATTAACTGGTTTTACATAGTGGGATGGAGTAAATCCAATATAATTAAAATTCATTCAATCCCCCATCAAGCTTGTCTAGCCTGGGGATGACATGATTGATATTTTTTTAGATATATTGCAACTTCTTTTTCTTATGCGTCGTGTTCTCTCAGGAGACATGCAATTATGGCTCTCCGCAATTTCCTTTATAGCGCTTAATAAATATTGTCTTTTAGATATCTCTTCTAAGTCCTGTTCTGCCATCGATTTACTCAAGCTCACTATGTTATGAATTGTTTTCCTCTACCTTTCTTTCATTTTGCCCTTTGAGTATCCGATTTTCTGAGCCCGCTTTCCTCATTATACGTCCAAGAAATTTCAAATTGTCTCTTTCTGATTCTAAATATATGTGTCATTTTCATTATTTACATTATTCGGACTATTGTCCTCATCCTTGTCGCCATAATTATCACAACGTTTCGGTCGTTGTACGCTCCGGCCTTCTTCAGGCGGTTTTTAATTTCGAACTGAACCCTTTATTTCGCTCACTGGGGTAGACTGTACTAGTTTCACGTGCCATGTTTTAACGGATGTCAGTTATCAGTTATCTCCTGATAATTTCCCTCTGCCTTAAGCGGGTATTGAACTCACAAAAGTCGCAATATGAGCTATGGTAAAAACATGGAATGATAACAGCAAAATTGCAATATGAGCACTGGTAAAAATGGTTTCCTGAAGACATTAGGTTTAAAATACCCAGAAATTTATAACCAGATGTCCTCAAGGACACATGGTACAGTGGATAAAGGTGTTGGTTAGATCTAGTGACAGGACCCAAAGAGTGTGAGTTCAATACCCGATTAGGCAATGGAGAACTTTCGGAGGGAAATTAGCAGGAGATAACTGATAACTGACGTCCATCAGACATGGCACGTGGAACTAGAACAGTCAAACCCAGTTAGCGAAATAAAGGGTTCAGTTCGAATTCCAACCAGCTGAAGAAGGCCGGAGCGTACAACGGCTGAAACGTTGTGATAAAGATGAGGACAATAATCCGAATAATGTAAATAATGTACATAATACCTCATCTCAGAAATATAGACAGACTGTGTCATTTTGTTTTTATTTTACTTAAAACTTCCTCATTATTCAAATTTTCAGTCGATGATATTATCAGCATCCTTCTTTAGAATCACATTTCTGTTGCTGCCAATATCTTTCAGTCGTGGAAACACTGTCTAGCATTCACTAAACAGTTCAATAATGTTTTATTTTTTCCGTACAGAAATGTGGATATTTATTAATATTTTTCTTACCCTTTGGAAGTCACCTTTCACGTAACCAAAGCGTCTTCGCTCGTGTCACATTTTGCTGTCCTCTCCTTAAACATTTCCCAGATATTTAATATAATCTAAGAGTGTACACGCATGCGCAGTATTGGCTACAACAAGCTCTTACCGCGCACCTATTTTAATAAGTAGGAAAGAACGAAAATATCGCCTTTATGCAAATACGTATTGAAAACTATTGACAATCTAACATCTGGGTGCGTTCTATCCAGATGAATTTCAACACAGAACTTTTACATGAAGGCCTCGTGGGTAGATGACGAGATATGAACAATGTATTTATGAACAAAGGAAAAAGCGCTAAGTTACTATTTCTAATCTCTTATATGGTAGTATATAAATAAGGAGACGAGATGTGGTTCTAGCAATGATACTGAGAGTACTATATGTGACTAAGGAGGGTATTTAAAGAACTGGGTGCGAAAGGGAAGTGCTGTTGAACTTTCTGGATTATAAAACGAAAACTGTGTTGGAGAATTTAATACTCATAGTAAATTTTGTGTCTATATAGGATATAAAGAGAATTTTAGAAACGTATGGCACTTCAGGGAGAAATTGTGATAGTATAATATCAAAGTTTAATTAGATCAACAAAAGAGAGGGTGTTGTGGAGAGCCATGATCGCACACGTCTTGAATGATCATAGTGATAAATGAAAAATTCGAAAACTTTCCAAACGGAATTTGTACAGGATCCATTTTGTTTTTCTTGAAGGTGACTTTCCCGATTTTTTTCAATGGGTTTGTGGTAAAAATGGTTGTTTGTGAATTAGACTAATGATTTTTTTTCTCTTCTTTTCAATGATTGGTTAAATTTTCCAAACTGATTTTGGTATTGATGTTCAAATGACTAATGTTAACAAGTCGTTAGAAGGAACACACTGTCTTCGATTCGAAAATAGGTTGTATCGCATTGCTAAATCGTGTCGGTGTGCACGCATGCGTGAGGCGTTGCGAAATGTGTCGGAAGACCTGTAATGTCGGGAGGAAGCGGGTATATTTGGTGAAAGATGTATTTCGGATTCAACCGCCAATTAGTAGAGTCAACAAGAAGAAAAGAAGGAACCGGAATCATGGAGAAATTATGGAGCGAAAATGAAGAACAAAAAAGAAAAAGGAAAAAGAAATAATAATTTGTCAAACAAAATTATTTTTCTTTAAATATATAAAAACTATACTATCGGACAAATCTGTAAAAGTAATGAAAACATTACTTCTACATCAACTAATCTTTATAAATACCTGTAACTTCGCAAATTTCACGTCAGTTAGAAATTAGAATTATCCAATATATCACGTTTCTGTTCTTCTCTCCTCTTGTATTAGCTCCCTCACTTCCTCCTAATCGTTACTATTATTACGTACATGGTGGAGTAATGGATAGCGGCTCGGATTGAGCAATCAGAGAGCCGAGTTCAAATTCCATTCTGATCCGTTACATTCATTTACGTGGTAATACCCTTGAGAAAAGTACGAATCCTCTCCAGCTATGAGTAAATAGCAGGATAGGCCGGATTCTATAGCTTTGGATAGCAACTGGTCTAGCGCAGAAAGAAATGGAAATCTACTGAGCGAAAAAATCTGCCTCGTCAGTCATGTATCGAAACATATATGATCCCCTAAGTTTGTATCACGGATGGCACATAACTGACTGAGATACAGTGAATCGACATGCAAAGGAGAGAGAAACAAAAATAATTTAAATTAACTCCTGACATATATCATTAAAGATATAACCGTTTTGGCGTGAAATTTATCATCAAATCTAAAAGAAACAAGTGGCACTCGTACGGAAAATATGTTTTAAGAATTACGAAAGGCTTCCTGTCGAATCCGTTACATACCCTTACGTGCTTATACCCATGGGAAAGGTCTGAATCCTCTTCTTCTTCCACTAGCTATGGGTAAATAGCAGGAGAGACCGTGTTCTATAGCCTTCGATGGAAACTAATATATAGACAGAAAGAAATGGCAATCTACTGCGAGAAAAAATCTGCCTCGTCAGTCATGTATCTTTCGATACATGATCGCCTAACTGACTTTTAAATGCTAGAGACACACATAATTGGTTTATTGTGTTTTTTGCTGGATTATCTTTTATAAGTTTCTTTTGACATAGCTCTTTACTTAATACGTTAATGTGTCTCTGTGTTTAGCCCCATTGCATCTCCTTGCGCCGTTCGACATTGGTTCTTTCTCTTTTGCTCCCCGTCTGGCATGTTTCTCTCTGAATTTATTTCGTCTTCGTTTTGTGTCATTCTCTCTATTTTGTTACACATACACACGCTCGTACATGCACACAACACAGGTATATATAAGCAAATATAAACACACACAGATATACACACACAAATTATGGCGCTTTTTTCAAATTGAAATTTATGAAATTTAAATAGTGCATATAACATATCTCTCTCGCAGTTTCCTTCATAACTATCTAATTTAATTATCTATCACTTACTGCATCATTCTTATCATTATTTATCAATTTCAGTTAGATAGATATGAACCGGCTGCGATTCGAGGATAGATAGATAGATAGAAAGAAAGAAAGAAACTGAGGTAGATATGAACTGGCTTAGAAAGATAGATAGATAGATAGAAAGATAGATAGATAGATAGATAGAAAGAAAGAAACTGAGGTAGATATGAACTGGCTTAGATAGATAGATAGATAGATAGATAGAAAGAAATAAACTGAGTTAGATATGAACAGACATATAGATAGATAGATAGATAGATAGATAGATAGATAGATCAAGAAGAGCCTTCCAGTGATTACATAACTGCAGAGCTTGTGCAGTAAACCTTTGTGCCCCAACTTATCGAAGGTCTTTTAGATATATAATGCTATAGTCCTTGAAGTGTGTGTGTTCTCCTTAGTGCCTGGTCTGCACGAATGGAAGCATGATACTAGATTGTCAACTAGGTCTCACCGTTTTACTGTTGAACTTGCTAGATGAAACCATCAATTTTATTCTAATAGTTAACTTTCTCGAAATTCTCATCTGTGAGACACCCTTCCGATTTGTTCCTTCCCTGCCAACTGCAATCTTAAATAATTAAATGCAATGCCAATCAGCATATTCTGTCTTCCCGATGTCCTTTATTTTCCTTTCCTCACTTCTCCTGACTAAAGTATTCTCATGTTATTTCACTCTCTGTAACCCGATGCGTCTTAGTGCCATTGTTCTCTTACTTGGGGTGAAGTGATTACATGAGATAGATATTAGGTTGGTGCAAAAATAATGACGTAATAATGTCGTTTTTTGACGTATTTGTTAAGGTCAAAAAACGACATTATTACGTCATTATTTTTGCACCAACCTAATAGATAGATAGATAGATAGATAGATAGATAGATCATTCACTCACATAAATCAATTAGGAGGCATAGCTTACACTAAAACTGAACAGTTCTAGCCGATTTTAAAGTGATCAATAACTAAACTGAAAACAACGTTTCTTTAAAAATAGATTAAAATTCCTCTAGTATTTTCGAGTTAAGCAGCGTCGAGCCTTGCCATTACATAGATGGGGTACCGGGTACTCTATCTAATCTCCTACAATATGAATGATGTTACGGCTTTAAATATCCCACAAAAGGGTTGATAAACCGTAAAAAAAAACAAATCATTTCCGAAACAAAAATTTGTATTTATTTACTGTTCAACATACACAAGGTTTATCAATAAAATCTAACTTTGTATGTATCAGTTCAGTTCTCTGGAGATGTACTGTATGGAGCAATGGATCCTCTAATACTAGTTATTATATATTTTGCTTCGAAAAATTATACCATGAAGAGATAAAAATACTTTCGTTAGAAAGTATATCCTATTTTATAAGAATCCCACCGCAGTCTTTAACACCGATATATATAAATCTGTATCCAATGATTCTCAACCATTATTTTTATCGATTTTCTAGTCTACCTATCCCGTCTACATTAATAACTATTTAATCATATGTTTCCATAGACATATTGTCGCTCTATTCTTTTGTTTGACGCAGTAATTATTTTTTTTAAATACTGAATTTATAAACATTTTGGAAGTGTCAAATATTGTCGTCACAAAGACACTGTCACCTAGCGATGACTGTACAAGGACGATAAATGTAAGAGGGAAAACCCTTCAAAAGAAAATCACTTGCTGCATTATTTCCCGTCTACCTTTCTTTATAAATCCAAAATAATATATATATATATATATATGTATATGTTTGAATAAAAACAGACTACGTTAAGGTTCCATGTAATAAATTATTTCACCATAACCCCTTTAACAGGGATCTGGATCATCAGACTTTACTTCCAAAAATTGAAATGAAAAATTAAAAATGAAAAGAAATTCACACATTTTTGACGGACCTCATCAAGTATACGTAAAATTAACGAAGTGAGGTGGGAAAGAGGATATGAATGTGTCATTTGTAGCATTTCAAGTTTAAGGGGTTATGGTGAAATAATTTATTACATGGAACCTTAACGTGGTCTGTTTTTATTCAAACAATATATATATATATATATATATATATATATATATATATATATATATATATATATATATATATAGAAAGAACATTAAGATATATAATCCACTGTTGTTATAGATATTTTTATTTTTACAAAATAGTGCTCAATGCAAATATTCATTTTTTCCTTTATGGGTAGCCGCTTGAAAATACCAGGTGCTATGAGCGAGAATGACCAGGTGATGTAATGGATAATGGCTCTGAATTATTAATTGGAGAGCCGAGTTCCAGTTCTAGTTGGGTCCATTATATTCATTTACACGCAAAATATTAGGTTGGTGCAAAAATAATCTCATTTTTTTGACGTTCAACTTCAAAAGAAAAACGACATTATTTTTTCACCAACCTAATACTTTTGGGAAGTTTATGAATCCACCGATTCTCCTCCAAGCTATGCGTCAAACTTAAATCCCTAATTCCTTCTTATCTTCCCAAACATATTTTATGGCTTTAGATTAGCCGTACATAATTCAAACAAACGTCCTGCGTATGACGATAAACTACATCCGAGAGCAAGGCCTTTGATCAGGAGCTTTTGTAGAGCGTGGAACCAACTCTTAATAGCAACTGTCAGGATCACAGCTATGGACAAATAGTTAACCCCCTAAAAAGGTTCAAAACACTATGATATTATAAAAATGGGGTTTAATGCCAGCAAAATGTTTTTGGAAAGATATTACTAGCAATACATCTTTGAAGAAAAAAAATATTACCAGCAGTACATTTTTGAAGAAGATATATTAACACCAATACATTTTTGAAGAAACAAATATTACCATCAATACATATTTGAAGAAAAATATATTACCAGCAGTTCTTTAAAAAAATGTTACTAGTAATGCATTTTTGAAAAAAATATTATCAACAATATATTCTTGGAAAAAATATATTACCAGCAATAAATTCCTGTCAGCATTAAATAACCTATCGAGGTTGATATGTCGTAAAACAAAATAAACCAGACAAAACCAAACCAATTCAATCAAGTTTTCTTGTAGGTAATTTTGTCTCTTTTTTAATCTCTCTCTTAATTACGTCTCTTTTTTCATTTCATTCATTCTTTTTCTTAATTCTTCTTCCTCTTTCTTGTTTCATCTCATTACAAGCGTTTCAACGTTTAACATTTATATCTTCATGTTTTTTACATTTATTTTCTATCTTTACCTTCGTTTTTTTTTTTTAGGCTTTTTCTGTTTTTCTTGTTTTATTTTTTTATCCGTATTGTACTATTTTCGATTTAACTACCCTTCAAATCTTTGTCCTTGAGTTTGCCTGACCTATAGCTTCTAGTGACTACTGTCTATATTAGACAACAAGGGAAGTAACTTTATCAGTTCAGACAACTGTTCATAATATATCTGTTGGGACATATTTTTACGTGTGAAGATTCAGAATCTGTTATGAATAAATATCAAATTTGTTTTGATTCCCGCTGACGGTTAATTTCTTTGGCATTTACTAATATATCATTGCAACAAGTGAACACTGAATTCAAATACAGTCGCAAAAAATTACATTAGACGACTTTCGTATGACATAATATTTCTTGTATACAATGATTTGTACAGACGTTCATCGCATCTTAAATGATTTATCACAAAGTTTCAGTCATTGTATATACGGGCCTAATTCAGATTTCTGTTATGCCTAATAACTTTCAAGTTATCTTACCTCCGCCCATATTTATTTAAGCGTTTCAATAATTCCTTCTTTTTTTTTGTTTTTTGTTTTTTGTTGTTTTTTTTTTTTTTGCTTTGTCAAATATGACTTTCTTCTGAATAAGATTGAAATTTGACTTTATCATTTTAGCTTTAATTTTTTTCTTTTTCTGTGTCACCAGGACTATCAGTTTTGCTCTCTAGTTTCGCTCACCAATCGACAATTTTCATCGTTAGTGTCTGTCACCAATCAACAATTTTCATCTCTAGCGTCTGTCACCACACGACAATTTTCCTCTCTATTGTCTGTCACAAATTGACAATTTTCATTTCTAGTGTCTGTCACCAATCGATAATTTTCATCTCTAGCGTCTGTCACAAATCGACAGTTTTCATCTCTAGCGTCTGTCACCAATCGAGAATTTTCATCTCTAGTGTCTGTCACCACACGATAATTTTCCTCTGTATTGTCTGTTACCAATCGACAATTTTCATTTCTAGCGTCTGTCACCAATCGATAATTTTCATCTTTAGTGTCTGTGACATACGACAATTTTTCTCTATTGTCTTGTCACCAATTGACAATTTTCCTTTCTAGTGCCTGTCACCAAACGAAAATTTTCATCTCTAGAGTCTGTCACAAATCGACAATTTTCATCTCTAATGTCTGTCACCAATTGACAATTTTCATTCTAGTGTCTGTCACCAATCGCAAATTTTCATCTCTAGCGTCTGTCACCAATATACAGTTTTCCTCATTTCCACTAATCGACAATGGAATGAGATGTGATATTTTATACCTATTGAAACTATTCCAGTGTTCCAAGTTAAAATAAATATAACTTTTTCTTTTTCACATATCAGTTTTATAATCAGTAAATAATTTTTCTCCGAGTAAAGATTTCTGACGGTTGTTCTCAAAAAGTTCCTAAAATATTACAAATAATACCTCTGAACCACATTCAGTAACGACGTTAACAGATTACTTGGTATATTGGTCTGTAGTTTACAAAAATTTTACATGTCCCACACATTCTTTATAAAGGCTTAGCCGAAAGCATCCAGATCCCGGGGACATTTTCTACACACTCGGTCAAAATGAAAGAAAGAATTCCAGTGTACGAATACAAGAAAATATAATAAACTTTATCTAAATGCCTTGTCAGTCGTGTCAACGCAACCTACTATATATATATATATATATATATATATATATATATATATATATATATATATATATAGATAGATAGATAGATAGATTGTTGGAAAGATGGATCACACAAATACACATATATATATATATATATATATTGGGGGAAAGATGGATCACACACACACACACATATATATATATATATATATATATATATATATATATATATATATATTGGGGAAAGATGGATCACACACACACACACACACACACACACACACACACATATATATATATATATATTTATATGTATATATATTGGGGAAAAGATGGATCAGACACACACACAAAACACACACACATATATATTGGGGGAAAGATGGATCAGACACACACAAACACACACATATTTATATTGTGTATTTAGGAAGCAATCCTTTATTTATACATATTTCATTAAAGTCGACAGGTAGGGTACTGTGATTAAGCTTTTTACTTAATGTTTCTATCGTTCAAAGAATGGTTTGCTTTTCTGGACGCAGAATGTGTAGAAACTGTCCAAATATTCTGTAATTCCGAGCACTTTCTGCTATATTTTTAGTCATTATCAATGATTTTATTTTTTGATTTTTAACTGGATGTATGGGTTGTGTTTATGTTTCTAGAGTTATAGAGATGTATTATTTTCCGAACACAGCACATTGTGGCCGTGTTCGTAGTTAATATTATTGTGTATTGGCTTTTTCCCTTTTTTTATTATTTAGGCTTCCTTTATTTTTAATCCGTTTTTACATGCTGACGATATTTTTATATTTGTATTTTCTACTAGCATATTTCGGATGGAGTCTGGTAAGTTTGTGTGTGAGTTGAAATGGTTTCTAATAGAGCTGTGGTCGGATAGGTGTAACTTAAGGCGTCTGGATAGTCATGTAGTAGTGTGAGCTATGTAATAATTTATGAATTAGGTTTGATCAGGAACACAGTTCCTTAAGGAGCATTTAATCTTCTCAATAATGTTCGTTTGTTGTAATTTTGATTTTGCTGGTGTGTTGGTATTTTTGAGGATAAGCTTAGCTTTAAATTTTTTGTAATAGATAATTTGATTTTTTTTGTTCGGTTCAATTAGTTTAGTGTATTTATTTATGATATTTCGCTGTGAAGATTGCGTTTGGCTTTTGTAAAAAATATTGATGTTATTTTTAACTGTTTGTTCACTACTGCTTTTATTTACTTTAAGAAGAAATAGTCTAATTTGGTGGCCTATAATGTGGTTAGGGAAGCCATCGTTAACTTGTGTAAATTTTGCATTATTTAGTTCTTTAAGGAAAAGTACCCCAGATGATTAATTCTGATGTGTCCTTTTTATGTGTACACATACACACATTTATATATATATATATATATATATATATATATATATATATATATATATATATATATTAGAAAATATGACAAATTAGAAAGTTTTTTGTGATTTTTTTTATCTAAGATTTCATCGGAATTTTTTAAAGAATTTTTTTTCAATCTAGCCAAAATCATCTGTATTCTTTTTCTTTACCTTTATACCAATCTGTTCCTGATCATCGCAGACTGTGACTCTTTATTAATTTATGCAAAATTTCACAGTATTAAAATAATTACTTCATAGTCATCCTATGAACTTTTGACCCCACCCTTGTATATATATTATTTTATAGGTTCAGTACTTATTGGAAAGTGATCAATATCAGTGATAGAATTAACATATTCAGTTGTATGGATATCTATTTGTAATCCTGCGTTTCACGCTTTTGCGATCATCAAACAAACTGGTTTGTTTTTTCTTTTAAAAATTGAATCTATTTTTCCTTGTTTGCATTAGATTATGTCTGGAGGTGATTGGGATGACACTCTCGTACAAACAGATATATATGCATACATACATAAGCGTACACTTGTATACATGAATGTCTGTGTGTGCGAGAGTGCCATCCCAAACGGACACAGTGTATATATATATATATATATATATATATATATATATATATATATATATATATATATATATATGTATGTATGTGTGTGTGTGTGTGAAAATATATAGAAAATAGGAAAGAAACAAACAAACATTAAAATAATTTTTAAAATCCATAGTCCTAATAAATAGTTTAAATACCCTACAAAAATAACCCTTTATGAAGTCGTCAAAAAACAAATGTTACGGCCGTTTTTTTTTATATACAGAAAACCCTTTCAGAAAAAAATAAAATAAACAAATAAATAAATCTCCATAGACACGTAAGCCAGACTAGAGGAAATCATCTTCCGTTTTAAATTTAGACACCCCAACCTTACCCTGACTTGACATCTATGAATGTAACTCTATATTGATAAAAATTATTAACACCCTACACCCCTTTCTATTTAAACAATCACTCTAGCCGTTAACATGGAAATTTTGATTTCAATAATGAATATGCTATTAAAACACGTAAATTTCAGAAATAAGTTATTCCAAACAAAATTTCGCTTGAAGATGGAACAGTGCTTACTTTAATTTAATTTAATTCACATAATTATATTGAAGTTTCCGGCTCTTGTTTTGAAACATGAGAACTCTTATGTAGCGTGTTGGAATCATATTTTTAAATAAATAATCATATATATATATATATATATATATATATATATATATATATATATATATATTTGGATAAATTCAAGTGCCAAATCTGTCTGTCTATTTTTTTATTGTATTTACTAATTTTCGAATAATATGCAATACATCGACATCCCAACTGCGGACAAACTGTCAGAATTTTCATGATTTATTCTGGATTTATTCATTAAGCTTGATCGCCTACGTTATTATCAAAAACCGGGTGTTGTTAGTATGTGAGACAAGATTGTGTTGCCTACATCCTTGCAGTTTCTGGACGCTAGGTTTCAAATTTTCAAATAGAGTGACGTAATGTGGTCAAAATTTTATATGTATTGCAAACTTGTACAAATATTTATACGTTGTACACAATTTTAGATACCATCGGCTGTGCTGAAATTTCTTTTATATAACATCGGTTCTTTCTTTGTATGATAATAGTAATGAGTACAAGAAGAAGAGAAAAAAAATAGAAGGGAAAATATTTAAAGAATCAAAGAAACAAACGATTAGAACAGAAGGAAATGAAAAAGAGAAATGTTTGGAAAAAGAATAAATAATGTACCTAAGCTGGAAGGAAAAATGAAAAAAAAAAAAAAAGAAAGAGTAAAAAGAAAAAGGAATAAATGAAAATTATTAAAAAAGGAAGAAACGAATAAAGGAAGAGAGAAAGATCGTAGAGCGAAAGGATTTGTCGCGAGATATAAGAGAAAGACAATGAAAAAATAAATAGGGAGATGCTGGGATGAGAGAAAAATCAAATATAAATAAAATGAATGAAGTAAGTAAAATAAATACACAGTTAAAAGAAAGAAAGAAAGAAAGAAAGAGGGAATTATATTAGGAAGGAAGAAAGAAAGAAAGAAAATTGAAATAAAGAAAGAAAGAAACAAAGAAAGAAAGAAAGAAAGAAACAAAGAAAGAAAGAAAGCGGAAATTATATCAGGAAGGAAGAAAGAAAGAAAGAAAATTGAAAGAAAATTGAAAGAAAGAAAGAAAGAAAGCGGAAATTATATCAGGAAGGAAGAAAGAAAATTGAAAGAAACAAACAAACAAAGAAACAAAGAAAGAAAACAGAAAGAAACAAAGAAAGCGGAAATTATATAAGGAAGGAAGAAAGAAAGAAAATTGAAAGAAAGAAAAAAAGAAAAAAGGGAAGAAAACGGAAATTATATCAGAAAGAAAGAAAGAAAGAAAGCGGAAATTATATAGGGAGGAAGAAAGAAAGAAAATTGAAAGAAAGAAAGAAAGCGGAAATTATATCAGGAAGGAAGAAAGAAAATTGAAAGAAACAAAGAAACAAACAAAGAAAGAAAGAAAGAAAGAAAACAGAAAGAAACAAAGAAAGCGGAAATTATATAAGGAAGGAAGAAAGAAAGAAAATTGAAAGAAAATTGAAAGAAAGAAAGAAAGAACGCGGAAATTATATAAGGAAGGAAGAAAGAAAGAAAATTGAAAGAAAGAAAAAAAGAAAAAAGGGAAGAAAACGGAAATTATATCAGAAAGAAAGAAAGAAAGAAAGAAAGCGGAAATTATATAGGGAGGAAGAAAGAAAGAAAATTGAAAGAAAGAAAGAAAGCGGAAATTATATCAGGAAGGAAGAAAGAAAGAAAAAAAAAAGAAAATTGAAAGAAAGAAAGAAAGAAATTATATCAGAAAGAAAGAAAGAAAGAAAGAAAGAAAGAAAGAAAGAAAGCGGAAATTATATCAGGAAGGAAAAAGAAATAAACAGTCCAAAGAGTAAGAAAAAGAATTTAAATAAAAATGACAAAAGCCAGGAAGAAAGATAGAAAGAAATTAACCGCAAGATTAAAAAAAAAAAAAGGAAAGAAAGAAAGAAAGACAGAAAAGAAAAGAAAAAGATAAAATTATATAATGAAGAAAAAATAAACTTGTCCATGCAGTTAAAAAAGAAGTAAATAAAAATTACAAAAGAAATAAGTAAAGAAATTAACCGAATGATAAAAAAAATAAAGAAGGCCAAACGAAAGAAAGGGAAAGGATATCAGGAGAAAAGAAATAAATAATCAAGAGAGGTGAAAATTGTAAAAAAAGAAAGAAAGAAAGTAAAAACGAAAGAAACTAGGAAGATAATAATATAAGGAGTAAAAAAATAAATATTCTAGGGAGATAACAATAAAAGAAAGAACAAAAAATGAAAAGAAGAGAAAGAAAAGTAAAAAAAATAAGAGAAAAAAAAAAGAATGAAAGAACAAGTGTAAGATGAGAAAATCAGTTGGAAAAAACTGGAATAAACGAAATAGAGATAGAAATAAGAGTAAAATCATCAAAGACTGAAGCTATGCAAATGCTTAGAGCAAATAAGTACCACCTGAATAGTAGAAGTAAAGAAATGATAGGTAATTCCAACTGCAAATTGGTTTGTCGAGTTGATGACAAATCATTTGGTTCGTTGCGCATGTCGATTACGAGAGACACGAAGTCGTAGCCAATATAATAATACTGTTCTCTAAGAATAGTTACTCCGACTCGTTTGCAAAGGCAAATTGTATCTGCGAGTTGTCGCCTGCGTCATGGCCTCTATTATTAGGTTGGTGCAAAAATAATGTCGTTTTTTGACGTATTTTTTAACGTCAAAAAACGACATTGTTACGTCATTATTTTTGCACCAACCTAATATTTAAAATGTAAATGAAGCTAAGTCAAATCGGTACATTTGAGAAGAAAAAACTTAGCGCGATTCCTAGTGTAGTATCTGTGCTCCTCATATGCAAATGTAATAGTAATATTAGCCGTTCCCTTATAAGGAAACACTCGACATTCATTGACCGACCAAACAATCTTACTCGAATCACGCTATCTTAAGTCTCTAACCATCGGGCTGGGATCAAAATGTAGTACTTGTGCTATGTTTTTATTCACGGGATTGTAAGAATACTTTTTCTCATCAAACTGGCAATTGCCTAGTTGATTAAAGAGTTCGTTCGTGAATTTGATGCAGAAATAAACTCATTGTATAGGTACGGTGTAGTAGATAGCAGCACGGATTGAGTTCGTGAATCAGAGAGCCGAGTTCGAATTAGAGTCGGATCCATTACATTCACTTACGGGCTAATACCCTTTGGAAAAGTATTAATCCTCTTCTGCCTCCAGCTATGGGTAAATAGGAGGAGAGACTGGCAACTGGTCTAGGATAGGGACAATTCTGAATTCAAAACCCGTGGAGGGTTGTTTTGAGACTTTGTGGTACTCTATTCGGCCTTTAAAAAGCATGGTTGGTTCTGCACAATGACTTCCCCACTATAATCAAATCATATGTGCTGGTGTCAAGGCTGTCGGTTCCAAAGAAACTAAGCAGCTTGACCCTCCTACGTCGAATACAATGGGGCAGTCGACCATATATATATATATATATATATATATATATATATATATATATATATATATATTCACTTACGTGCTAATACCCTTGAGAAAGGTAGGAATCCTCTTCTTCTCCTTCCAGCTATGTGTAAATAGCCAAATAGCCGGACAGATAGGGCTCTGTAGCCTTGGATGGAAACTGCTCTAGGAGAAGGACATCTCTGAATTCAAAATCTACGGAGGGTCATTGGGGACCTTGTGACACCTTCAGGTCTCTGTATTCGGCCCTTCAAAAAGTGCGGTTCACCACTATAATCAAATCATAGAAGCTCGTGTCTGGGTTGTCGGTTCCAAGGAACTGGGCTGTTTGCCCCTCCTACGTTGAATATAACGGGAGAGTCCACCACTAAAGAAGAACTAAACATGATATCACGTGACATAGTGAAACAAGAACAGTTTCCCGTTGTAGATTATGTAAACGGTTAAGTTCGATATTCCCTGCTGGTTACTCGGATCGATAAGCAAGTGATGAATACCAAATAGCGCAGTTGCTGAAACGTGTTAATAAAAATAGATGCACATAACGGTTTGAATGTAAATTATTTCCAGGCAAACAATTGTCGTCACAATTTTTAGTTATTAACACAAACTTTCATCTGGTGTGCCCACCGGCCTTCATAAGGTGCTTATCGATAAGAGTAATCTTCCCATACCAGAAATTCAGACAGAAATGTTATTTCGTGACCGGCAATAATTTTAAATGACAAAAATTCGAAATGTGCTTGAGGTCGCTTCTTGATTCTGTGTTATCTTGTCTTTTCTTGGCTCACGGCCTTATCAAGTTGAAACATCGGTTCCCATATTATCAGCAAAGTTAAGCAGTGTTGAGCCTACTCATTATCTAGCTTGGTTACAACTTATACCAGGTGCTGTAAGCTGGGATGCGCGCGTGATTTAATTGATAATGGCTTGGAACTTTTAATCGGAGAGCAAAGATCAAATTTCAGTTGGGTTCGCTATATTCACTTACGCGCAGATACCCTTGGGGAAAAATATGAATTCAACTCTTCTCCCCCTAAATATGGGTTAATTAGTAAGACTTGTATCGCTAAACCGTTGTTATATCCAAAGACATACAAGAATTTTACGATCTAAAATTAATTTCTTGCTGTAAATGGTTGATTAGCTGGAAAAAAAATCAATCAACCAATCAATTTTCTTTTATGGGAATTTTAATGTCGACCTATTTACTAGGAGAGAGAATGTCTAACATGAAAACCTAAAGTCACAGGTCATTAACTAGTTCATCGATCCTGGCGGGAGCATGGCATATGAACTGGGTGTTGTCAGTATGGCAAACAATGTTTTGTGGACCAAATACTTGATAATGACTGAGATATTGGAAAATGCTTTTAACCAAACAGATAAAAACATGAATTACGGATAAAAAAGATTCATAATTCAAATCTTGATACACAACATTTTCGAAAATTAGAAAAAAAAAATAGAATAAACATTAAATAGGTTGACTTCGATTTAAACAAAATTCGTTTGGAGGAATTATTGCTGCCTAAATGCACACACACACACATTATATAATTAAACATATACCCTCATCAACAGAAAATAGAATTAGCATTAACTCCGCTAACAAATAAATATTCCAACAACACAATAGCTTTTATAACGCTGCCCTAAAAAATAGTGGTTACAAAAATGCAAACATTAACTATAGAGACAATTGCACTAGCCAGAAGAAAAAAAAACAGGTAAAGAAAAATCATTTGGTATACCCCTCCGTTCAACCAAATGGTTAGTATTAAACTAGGACAGAAATTTTTAGCTTTAATTGATAAACACTTCCCCACCAATAGTAGGGTTAGTAATATATTTAATAAGAACACCCTAAAATTGAGTTATAGCTGCACTGAAAATCTAGAAAGTATAATAAGAAAACACAATAATAAAATCCTGAACAAACACCCATGCCTGAATAGTATTAATAAAAACCCTACACTTAAATCTGAAAATAACAGTGAAAAATTGTGTGATTGTAGAAACCCAGAAGACTGTCCATTAGAAAATATATGCTGCATCAAATCTGTGGTATACCAATGTACTATCTCATCCACTGAGAGTCCTAATACTAATATGATATACATTAGGGCCACTAAGAATGATTTTAAAGCTAGATGGAGGCAGCATAAGTGGTCTTTCAACAAGATAAATAAAAGAAATCAGACTTCTGTATCTAAATATTTTTGGCATCTGAAGGAAATAAATAGGACACCTAAAGTAAAATGGAAAATTATAAACAGGACTAGAACTTGTAAAACTTGGGATGACCCATGCCCTTTGTGCCTCCATGAGAAACTGTACATTATTAAGTTTCTAAATAATAAAAATCTATTAAACAATAGATATGAGTTAACAGTTTTTTGCCAACATCATCAAATTTATGCATTGAATAATTAGCTTAAAATCAAACTTACAATAAAATAACTTTTATTATCCATAGCCCAAATAAATAGTTTAAATACCCTACAAAAAAAGATAACCCTTTATGAAGTCGTCAAAAAACAAATGT
The DNA here is from genome assembly GCA_963932145.1 of Acanthosepion lycidas. Classification (NCBI taxonomy): domain Eukaryota; kingdom Metazoa; phylum Mollusca; class Cephalopoda; order Sepiida; family Sepiidae; genus Acanthosepion; species Acanthosepion lycidas. The sequence continues at coordinate 29,064,605 of OZ010605.1, forward strand.
TACGGCAGCTTTCATATACACAAATTCCTTTTCATAAAGAAATAAAAAAAAAAAAAATAAATCTCCATAGACACGTAAACCAGACTAGGCGAAAACATCTTCCGTTTTAAATTTAGACACCCCCACCTTACCCTGACTTGACATCTATGAAAGTAACACTATACTGATACAAATTATTAACACCCAACACCCCTCCCTATTTAAACAATTCGCCATGGCTGTTGCCATGGAAATTTTGATTTCAGTTATGAATATACTATTAAAACACGTAAATTTCAGAAATAAGTTATTCACAAAAAAATTTTGCTTGAAGATGGAACAGAGCTTACTTTAACTCAATTTAATTCAAATAATTATATTGAAGTTTCGTCTCTTGTTTTGTAACATGAGACCTCTTATGTAGCGTGTTGGAATCATATTTTTAAATAAATAATTATATATATATATATATATATATATATATATATATATATATATATATATATAAGGCACAAACACTAATGTTCCATGGTTATAATGTATTACATTTTACCTACAAATTCAAAATTTTGAATTTGTAGGTCTGATGAATTAAATCGTGTTTATGATTCCAAGGTAAGAAATTATAGCCATGGAATATTAGTGTTTGAGACTTTTATATTATATTCTTACTCTGGCCAGGACATTGAGTTCTACCTGGATTTTATCCTCTTGGGAATTTAAATATATATATATATATATATATATATATATATATATATATATATATATATATATATATATATATATATATGTATGTATTGACCACTAATATTATATATATATATATATATATATATATATATATATATATATATAGAGAGAGAGAGAGAGAGAGAGAGATAGAGAGTGAGTGAGAGAGAGAGAATCACATATTAAACGATTCAACACGAATTTGGTTTTATAGAGATAATATAGTTACAACTCGGAACCATCAAACCACCAGCAACAATATTCTCTTGAAGAATATGTCTAACATTGTTTATTTCTCGTCTCGTTTAAAATGTACACAGGCGTGTCCGAAAATTCCAACTTTATAATCTTTCTCTTTGCTTCAGTTTAGTCAAAAGGTAAGATATAAATATTATGAGTCCTCTTACCAAGATCGTTATTTTTTGTCATTTTATTCCTTAAACTCATTAACCGGACTATTAAATCTACACACACACACACACACACACACACACACATATATATATATATATATAGAGAGAGAGAGAGAAAGAGAGAGATAATAGGTGATTAAATAAATTCGAGAGACAAAATAAAATAATAATATTGAGAATAAGAATAGTATTTAATTGCATATTAGTAAGCTTTTTGACAAAATGGAAAAATTTAAATCCCTACTAATATACAATAAATATTATTAGTCTTACTATCAATATTGTTATTTTTCTTAATTTATATATCTCCTTCATCAGTTCAGTATAACTGTAAGTAGTATATGTGGGTCATCTTTCTTTCATATATATATATATATATATATATATATATATATATATATATATATATATATTAATCAAATCAAGCCTAATCATAAAAAATCAATTAAAATATAATACAGTGGTTTTTATTACTCAATGATCCTAAGAAACCTATAAGATTTATTATCTACTATAAAAAAGATTTAAGTATCTAACTTGATCATTACCAAAAACACCAGACTTTATAAATCCTTGCTATGTAAATAGTAATGTTGTCTATGAAATATTATACCCTGTGCGAGAGTGCATCTACAAAACTAATAACAAAAAACAACATTAAATAATTTACATTGGGCACACATGGTCTACAGTCTCTCGCAGATTGGCTTGTCACCTGTCGAAAGTTAGTACAACCATGCACACACCGACCAGCACAACATGAATGACCAAATGCAACTATCAACATCAGACAAATATTAGTGAACAAAACCAAAATACTCTGCAGAACCCAATGCAAGGAAAGACAAAAAAATCTAGTAGCTATTTTTCCAAGATAAAGAGTTCACATTATATCAAATAGCATTCACCACAAAAGATGGTATCTTGAAGAACAGCTGATATAGTCAATAAGCCCACATATTATATTAGGATTTTAAAAAATAAAATCAGAATAAATTAATTAATAATAGGAAATAATTAAAAAGAAATAATTTTCGTGTGACCTCGTAGCCAATAGCCCTTACTCAAGGAGTCATGCTAGACCGATTTCAAAGGTCCAACTTTAACTACCATCCCAGACAGCACATCGGTTCTTGGTAATGACTGAAAACGTCAAATGCAATTGAACAAAAATAACAACATATGAATTTCGGCCACTTGATCCACAACTTCGAGTACAATAATAGATACATTATCAGAAAATTGAAAAAATATAATAAAAAATGAAATGAAGAGACCTTTTCGGTTATTTTGAATCAAACTTGCTTGGTTGAATACACGTTGCCTATATATATAAATTTAATTTAATTCAAATTTAAAAAAGACAGACAAATTTTCATCAAATAACTATATATATATATATATATATATATATATATATATATATATATATATATATATATATATATATGCATGCCATGAGGTATTTTGTTCGGACTGTTGTTTTATCATTACTATTCACTGGGTCGTGTGTCCTGGATGTCACATTTGATAAATGCATTGGATGAATCAATCCAAAAGTCACTTGTGCCAAAAAGTTCAATCTTTGGCCACACCAGAGGTGAACACCAGTGTTGAGTTACTGAAATTTATTAACTGAACATTCAAAAAATGCATAATACTTAGAGGTAGAACAATCTAACCCAGTTGGTTAAATAAAGGGTTCGAGTAAAAATTCCAGCGCTTATCGGCTGAAAAAGACCGGAGCGTCCAACAGCCGAAGCGTCGTGGATATTGCAATAAAGATGGGGGAAAACAGTCATATTTCGATCCTAGGTAGAGACAACTGGCCGTCTAGCCACACTGATGAGCTGTGATATAGCGAAACAGTCTGTCTGTGGATGACATGCTCCTGAAAATTTATTTCCGTTGAGCTCTCTCGGAAGGAAGTGTGGGTTTGTAAACAGTGACTATTACGACTAATAATCCAAGACTCTTCGGTAAATCGAATTGAGTTCTCTCAGTCACTGTGTGTTTATCTAAAAATAAATACGCTTAAATTCACTTTCGTCCCTGTCGTTCTAGTGCTAGAATCCCCGACTGATGCTAATTCAGTCGGGTTTCGATCCTAGCTAGAGGCAACTGGACGTCTAGCCACGCTGATGAGCTGTGATACAGCGAAACAGTCTGTCTGTGGATGACAATATATATATATATATATATATATATATATATATATGTGTGTGTGTGTGTGTGTGTGTGTGTAAAAATATATAGAAAATAGGAAAGAACTCGTTAGGTAAATAATCCAATGTTTTTTTTTGTTATTATTTTTAAAAAAATAGTGCTTGATACTAAAGTAGAGCCTAAATATAATTATTTATTTAAAAATATGATTCCATCGCTACATAACAGTTATCATGTTCCAAAACAACAGCCGAAAGCTTCAATATAATTATTTGAATTAAATTGAATTAAAGTTCCAAGCTCTGTTCCATCTTCAAGCGAAATTTTTTTGGAATAACTAATTCTTGAAATTTACGCGTTTTTATAAGCATATTCATTATTAAAATTAAAGTTACTATGGTAACGGCTAGAGCAATTATTTAAAAAAAAAGGGGGTGTAAGGGTTAATAATTTGTATCAATATCTCTGTTACATTCAAAGAGGTAAAGTCAGGGTAAGGTTGGGGTGTCTAAATTTAAAGCAGAATATGACATCGTCTAGTCTGGTTAAGTGCCTATGGAGATTTATTTATTTTTTTATTTTATTTTCTTTCCTGAAAGGGTTTTGTGCATATAAATAACTGTCATAAAATTTGCTTTTTTTTTTTTTTGATGATTTCATAAATGTTTTCTTTTTTTTTATTGGGTAGGGCTTTTAAACTTTTTATTTAGATTATGGATTTTAAAATTTGTATTTATTATTTAATTGTTTGTTTGTTTTCATGATAATTATTCAATGCGAAAATTTGATGATGTCGGCAAAAAAACGTTTACTCATGTTTATTGTTTAATAAATTTGTATTATTTAGAAACTTTATAATGTGTAGTTTTTCATGTAGGCATAAAGGGCATGGATCATCCCAAGTTTTACAAGTTCTAGTTTTGTTTATAATTTTCCTTTTTACTTTTGGTGTTTTATTCATTTCCATCAAATGCGAAAAATATTTAGATAGCGATGTCTGATTTCTATTATTAATATTGTTGAAGGAGCTTTTACGCTGCCTCCACCTGTTTTTAAATTCATTCTTCGTAGACCCAATGTATATCATATTAGTATTAGGACTCTCAATGGATGAGATAGTACATTGAAATACCACAGATTTTACGCGACATATATTTTCCAATGGGCAGACTTCTCGGTTTCTACATTCACATAATTTTTTCACTAATTTTATCTAATTTAAGTTTAGGGTTTTTATTAATACTATTCTGGCATCGGGGTTTATTCAGGATTTTATTATTGTGTTTTTTTATTTTACTTTCTAGATTTTCAGTGCAACTGTAACTTAATTTTATGGTGTTTTTATTAAAGATTTTACTAATTCTGCTATTTGTAGGAAAGTATTTTTCAATTAAAGCTAGGAATTTATGTCCTAGCTTAATACTATTTGGTTGAATATATATATATATATATATATATATATATATATATATATATATATATATATATATATATATATATATATATTATTATTTCACTTTGACTCACTCATTCTATTACCTTTTGTATTCTCTATGTAAATTTGTAGATCTGGAAGGCGGCCAAAGTTTGAAATATTGAATGAAGACGAAACCCGTTGAGAATTCCCTCGAGAGTAAATAAAAATACTATGTTGTTAATGCTAAACTTATCTTTTTTATTATATTTAGATGACGTTAAATATATATATATACATAAGCATAGACGTAACAGTGTGTGGGAGAGGTATCGATATATTTTCCAAAAATCTGACTAAGATTTTCTTAAAAACGTATTATTATTTTTTGTTAACTTGGAATTTACTTACTTATATTCCAGGATTTTATTTCCCCCACTTTGCCATGTCATTGAAAAGTAGCATAAAAATATTTCAGAGGACGTCACACGAAGCATCTTCCATCAATTTCCCATCAACCGATTCCTGTAATGCCGGCTTTCCATCAAGACATTATTTTTGACAAGCTGATAACTTGGTCCTTTTTTATTAGTGTTTTTATTTTATTTATTTTTCTAAATCTCTAGATTGTTTAATCTTCTCGTATCGAGTTTTTTTTTGTTGTTGTTTCGACCCCCTGCAATTTAAGAAGAAAAAGCAAAACGTGTTTATGCTCGGCAAGCCTGTCTTTCCGATTTTTCACACTTGACCACTAAACGTAACTCCAACGTTCGAGAGTGATAACAAGAGACTTATCTTTAATGAGTTTTTGATAGCATCGATATCTGCTGCCATTGCAAATCTTTCTCTAAATGCTTTGTTGTTTCTGAGATACTTTTGTCAAGTAGTTGGCTTCTTGTGAGTAATTCTTTCATATCGGGTGACCTTTTTTCTTAGTTTTGTTATTTTCTTCCCACTTACACGTATTTTAATAGGAAAAAATAAACAGTGAAAATAAAATTCGTTTAAAAACAAAACTTAGAAAAACATCTGCCTACGATATTTGTAACGAAAAGAAGGATTTTCAGATAACAACGGCATCTAAACAGCTAAAGGAACAGATGATCATTTTCATTTATATTTATCGGGGTAAATTTTCTTTTCTTTTTGTTTGAAATCTCAAGGATTTTCAAAAATGCATACAGTTAAAAAATGGCTAGATATTTTTTAAAAAGAATTTGGAGTAATGATCTGGAAAAAAATTCTTGTTTATATTTCAATGTTTTGTTCTCAGCGTAAATTCTTTGTTAAATAATATATTCTCGATATCTTTCTTGAAAATGATAGCTGTTTATGTGACCTTTGACATTATGGATTCATTAAAATTACATAAGAAATATATTTAAATGATTCTTCGTAGCGCATTTCGGGTGGCGCATCAAATGCTAAAATCATATATAGAATTTGAAGGAAAATGGATTCCCTGTAGAAATACATTACAATTATGTCTTAAGCTAAAACATCAACGTTTTTATTCAGCCTAATTGATTAGATATACAGTCAACAACGAAATTATTCGTACACGCATCAATTTTGAATATTTTTATACATTTCTAAGAATCTAATGCCCGGATGATGCCAGTTTTTTTATGTTAATAAGCACAGAAAAAGGAATATAAAACTCAATTTTTAGAACAATAGTTTAAATACAACAAATTTAACAGATGCCTTATGCAAAATAGGAAAATATATTAATTATTTGTACAATTGGAAATATCATTTTAAATTGATTGATTCGTATAAGTAATTTGCATAATTATTTTATCGTTGAAGCCTTCTAAACTATTTATTCAGTAGAATATTAGTGATGATTCCAGCAAAGGCCATCAAATGGTACTTAGACTGTCACCATTGTTTTTCGTACATTAACAAACCGATGAGGAAGAGAAAGGAGCTTAGCGTTGACTTGAGACAGAGAATATTTGTCTTCTACAAGTGAAGAAACAGTTTCAAACCATTTAGCTATTCCTAGATCTACAGTACAGTCCATTATAAAGAAGTTTAAATAGATTGGCTTGACAGAGAATTTGCCTGGGCGTGGAAGAAAACCTAAATTGTCAACAAAAACTGCACGAAAACTTTCACAGGCTTAATATAATCCCAAGAGTTGTTTTGAAAGTTATCGCCAAAATTTTGGATATGATGGGTAAGTACTCCCAAAATACAACGTTGTTTTAATAGAAATGGGTTGTACAGAAAACCAATCACGATGAAACCCTCTTCACAAACCATGTCACATTTTGCTCAGTTTAATTCCAGCAAAGAACATCACGTGCTGCATATAGTATCACTATTGCTATTCTTACGTTAACAAAAAGATGGGGAAAACAAAGGAGCTTAGCGTTAACTTGAGACAGATATTTATTAATTTCCACAAGTCAGAAAATAGTTACAGCTCTATTTCAAAACGGTTAGCTATCCCTTCGTCATACGGGCAATTGTTTCTGAGAAATGGATAAAAATATTCAAAATTGATGGGTATACGAATAATCTCGTCGTTGACTGTAAAGTTACACAGCAAATATTAATAGTATATATAAAAATTCAATGAAAAGTAATATTCTATAAAAATATATTACAATTATTTATCAATATAAAACCTAATAAATACTAGTTTAGAAAATTGATTATATATAATGTGACAGAGTAAGTATTAAAAGCATTTATACATATATAAAATAAGTGGAAATAATTTGCGATAGAAATATGTAACAAATATTGTAACAGGACATTGGTGCTCTTTAAACGTTTGAAACTGCAGAAGGGGGGTTTGGAAGCCCGACTAATTGGATAATAATTAATAAAATTCTCAGAGGATTAGTTTGAATGGTTGGAAAAAAATCTATATAAAATCTATTATAATCTATATAATATGAACTTAAGAACAGTTCTGTAAAGATTCGAACTTATGATTAACTAGCCAAGTCTCAGTAAAATTGAGTAAAACCATTGTACCCAAACCTATCCATTTACCGTGGATGAGGAGAAAACAAGCTGAATGTATTTTCAGAATTTCTCCGATCCTGAGAAATTAAATTCAGGAGCTTGTTTAGATTATGCTATCTGCCCAAAACGTGCGTTTCCATAGGGAATGGGAGAACCAAATTATTATAGACAAAGAACGGGACATCTCCTTTATTTAAGTTCCGGGTTTGGGCATTGTTTACATTATACTATCGGTCCCCAAAACTATTCTTACAAAATACTATATACAAAGTAGAATTCTGAAATTTTATTAATTTCCAAGCCTGGGACTGAGGTTGACGGTTACGTTTGAAGGCCATTTGTGTGTATAGGAGTGGAAGACAACGGTTTACCCAAGCCTAGACGAGGTTAAGATTGTAGTGGTCGCGGAAACATCCTGTTGGGAATCGGTACCACAGGGCAGTGGTACGCTGGGAGAAGGTGTTCATGTGGAACGTGCTTCGCGTCGATGAGATACGTAGAAAGCGAGTTGATTCAAAATATGTGTTCACATCAATTTACTAATTTTACTTGATCTATTATGTCACTCCATCGCGACAATCTTTTTTCATATCCCATATCCTCTCAAAAAATGTACAGTCAGGCAATTTTCCTTCACACATCTCACTGAGAAATCCGTCGTTTACGTTTTTATTGCATTCAAATGTTTTTGTAAACCACTTATATTCTGTAGCCTTTCTTGCCGTCACCTGTTCGCCATCCATTAATAAAAGATGAATTTCTTCTGTGATCCAGTCATTTTATTTTATTTCTCGTTTGACTTGGGTTGACATCTGCTGTTGCTCGCTAGAGAGCATTCCTTTATTTCACTGCTTTCGTATATCTTTTTTATCCTTTCGGTAATCTGAACACACTCGATGGAAACAGCGATAGAGTAGTGAAATGTTTGTAACGTAGTGTCATTGAGAAAGGGTTGTATAATGGTAAATAAGGCATCAACTGTAGTCTTAACGATCCTGAAATCTTCTAAGGTTTTACTATTGGAATTTCTCATGACATCCTCCTGCTTTGTTTCCCTTCATAATATTTCGTATCAATCTTACTCTGGAGTGCAATTAATCGTAAAAAGCAAAGCATGACTCTTGCAAGCAGGTCAGGTTTACTACTCCATACTCTCCACTCCGAATTAACATAAGGGACAATAAACTAGTAATAGAGTCGGCTAGGGAATTTGGTAACATAATAATTGTGAGTTCAAACCTTGGGTCGGGCAGTGTGTCCTTTTACACGATGGAAAATGAAAGAACAACTGAGCAGTATCAAATAAGAACTAGACGCGATATCCCCGGACATGAGCAGCGTAAGGAGAACAATCTCCGTAGATTAAATAAAGGGTTCTTGACCCTATTTCCGGTAAAACGGCACGTCAAGCACTGATTGAAGTTAAGAGGGTAAAGATATAGAAATGTTTTAATAACAAATACAATTGTCCAGGGGTAAATAAAGTAGTTAATAACCCATCATCCCAAAAGTTCAAAAAGAAATCAATATTTATACACCTCAAAACATCTAACTAATGCCATTACTCCTCACTTATCCAGGCGATAATGGCACTAAGACGCAAGTATTTGCTGGGAGAGAAAGAGAATGAGGACACCTTAGAGAGGGGAGGAGATAATAAATGGTCTTCAAGTAAAGAGAATATGGCGATTGGCGTTGATTTTAAACTTGTGTAGATTGTTGGAGTAAGTGAAGCAGGAAAAGCGAAAGAAGTTTTATAAGCAAGATGTGCTAGAAAAATAAATTATTAGAATACAGCTGCATCTCGCTAGTTCAGAAATAAATATAGTGGTGAGACCTAAATGCCAATCTAGTAATACATTTAAATTCACGCTGTCGAGCTCACAAAGAGGAAAGCTCCTCAAAATAATTGCCATGAAAATATGGGCAACAAAGAAAGAGGGAAAGGACGTCACGGTGGTGGGAAATTGACTTGAGTCGAGATGTCAGGTCAGGACCAATAACATCACAGATCTTTCTTCCGATTTTATCGAGAATCTCGAGGTAGTAAACTGAAGAATCTGTCTTTCCACACAACCACTTTTAAAAAATTTAAAATGTGATAACATTAGACACGTGACATCTACTCAATCAATAAAAACAGAGTGAATTGCAATTCCATGATTTCGGCTGAAACTAAATAAGATTTATAAAGATTCCTACATGTTCTTTGTTCAATAATACCGACATGCAAGCATATATATATATATATATATATATATATATATATATATATATATATATATATATATATATGTCATTTGCAGATATATATATATATATATATATATATATATATATATATATTAATGCACAATAAAATCCCAAATCACCTCATATGGGGAATAAGCATATTTCGACCGATAAAAATACTCATTAGTCTTATTCATTATTATTTTATGGATCAGTTTTAATATTTTATATTACTAGGATCCTTTTAGATTATATGCCAACGGATTTATTAGCTTTACTACATAGGTATGCCTATGCATGTCACATATATATATATGTGTGTGTGTTTTTTTTTGTGTGTGTGTGTGTTGTGTGTGTGTGAGCGTTAGAATAAGTTCGTAGTACCAAATAAGAACTAGACGTGATATCCCTGGACATGAGTAGCGTAACGAGAACAATCACTGTAGATTAAGTAAAGGTTTTTGTTCCATGTTTAGGGTTAAACGGGTCGTTACGCACTGAATAAAGTTAAAAGGGTAAAACGATAGAAATGCTTTGATAACAATACTATTGTCTACGTGTAAATTAAGTAGTTAATAATCCATCATGCCAGAAATTTACACGGAAATTAAACACGATACACCTCAAAACATTCAAATAACTTTTCCACAAATAACTAATGCCTCTAAGACGGAAGGTGTGGCTAGGAGAGAAAGAGAATGAGAAGACCTTAGAGAGGAGAGAAGACAATAAAAGGTGCTCAAGTAAAGAGAATATGGCGATTGGCGTTGATTTTAAATTTGTGAAGATTGTTGGGGTAAGTGCAGCAGAAATGTTTTGATAAAAAATAGTTGTCCATGCGTAAATAAAGTAATATATATATATATATATATATATATATATATATATATATATATATATATATGCATGTGCATATATATGTATATATATATATATATATATGTATGTATATGTATATATATATGTACATATATATACATGTATATATACATATATATTTGTATATGTATATATATATTTGTGTATATATATATTTATACATTCATACATACATATATATATATATATATATATATATATATATATATATATATATATATTTGTTCTTGCAAACATATCGTGTTAAATATTGTAGATTGTTTCTATAGAGTTTGTCTAACTTTTACTGCAGAATGACGAATTATTCTTCGCAGAAACGGCTATTCATGTATGAAATTTCCAGAAAATGGCTGTGTCCAAGCTATCGAGGCTCGTTAGTCATCCTCGGTATTGTGTAAATAATTTATTATGTCTGTTCATTTCTGAAAGAATATACTATGATCTTTTTCATGTGAATTAACTGAAACACCCTCTAGCATTACAAGAGCCAGATCAGGCCGAAAAACCTCAGTATTGCTGTCATCTATAGGCAGAATCTCAGCAGACTGCACTTTCCTTTCTGTCGAGATATGAAAAGCCTCTACGCATCTCTACAGTTGATGCCTTATTTACCATTATACAACCCTTTCTCAATGACACTACGTTACAAACATTTCACTACTCTATCGCTGTTTCCATCGAGTGTGTTCAGATGAACTACACTCCTTAGGCCTACCTGTAAGACTAATACTTCTCATGCCACGCACATTGTAACGAACTGTCTCCATTGCCTTCGAATTTACTTGGGGAGATGTAAATTTCACTGGATCAGTTACTTCCCACAAACCAGTGCCTTATGTAACCGACTCCCATGAAGTTATTTCCCGATAGATTAGCATAAAATGTAACCTTCCATCTCGAGTGGCTTATACGTGGTGAGCATCGCAAAAGGTAAATATATTTTTCCAAGAAAAGCCACTATTGTTCATATATTTAATCCTGGTTAAAAAAAAAATAAGAATAACATTTAGATGTTCATAATTTAAGTACATTGAATTTTATAACGTTTTGTATTTTTCAAAGACATAAATGGTGTACCTTCCTAATTAATGAATAATTTGGGCTATTAAATAATTTACTACAGACAGTGGGTTGAAATATTATGTTATAACAGAGAAACCAATAAAATCTATATGCACAACTGCGAGTTACCTTGTAGTGACACGCCTACATTTTCTCCTATTCTAATTGGTCAATAAATACATACTAAAAAGCATCAGGACAATTTATCTATCGCATTTCATCATAGTAAATTTGTTCCTACACTTTGTTCAAAAACAAGCTTTGCTACAAAATCGCTGATTGGTCCATTTTCCGTCCAATCGGATATTTTTCATGTATATTCAAAAATGTATTCCAGCGTCTCTGCTGGAAGCCACCCTAGGTAGTATAAATATTGGATGCATTCCAAAAAACCAGTTAGTAGTAGTTCCAGAACCACAGTCGAGTGTACCCGGAGACAATAGTTCTCACTTACTCACTCGTGTATTTCATCCTACTCGCTCCGCACGTACATACATACAATACAGAACTTTGTTTGATACACTACCAGTTCACAGTGGACACACCAAGTGAAATCAACTCTGCTAGTTGCAACAACTGAAAAATTTTCTGAAAGAAATATTCTATTTTCAACACTGAACTCTGAACATTTTACTCAGACAAATTTTTTTTAATACCTTTCCTTACAGTCAAGGGGAAGCTACTTTTTTCTCCTTTATTCACTCATATTACAACTATCTTGTATTATTGTTGAATTTAATATACATATATTTCTTCGTTAAACAAAATTGGTTCTCATTGTTTTTTTCCTTGATGTTTTAAATATTATGTATGAATGTTTATTACTTTCTCAACACGCAGCCACATTATCTATTTAACCGATTCAACATTGGTGACCACAACACTCAGGAAGTAATACATTCTACAATTGGTCAAGCCGACGTTCTAATCAAAATTCTACAACCTCATTCCGGGTCTAAAATTAATGCGTATACCATTGAATCTTACAAGTAAGTTTTAGTTGTGTTTCATGTGATTATGTAAGTATGAGAGACAGCTTTTGCTAATTTTATTTGATTTTTTTAAAAATTGGAAACAGAAACAAAATTAGTTTTAGACGTAGTGGTTTACTGTCCTATCATCGTTATTATAGACTAAACGTTCTATTAATATATAATATATTGAGGTGTGTGGGTAACTTCCAATAAATTTACTTTGTATGTAACATGGCGGCGAGTACGGCGTCTGGGCTTTTTACGACAATGTCTCCATATGCATGCCTCTGAAGTTAATTATTGATGTCTGTTGATGATTTTCAAATCAATAACTTCTTGTAGACTTTTCGTATTGATTAAAATTGCGTCATGGTCTCCTCGTATAAATAAGAGTTTTTACTCAAAATTTTACATAACATATATATATATATATATATATATATGTATATATATATAATTTATTCGAAAATTATAACATAAATATGTTATAAAATCACTACAAAAATAGTTGTATGCATATACATGTATCTGTCTATATCTCTGAGATGGAGTAGTATGTACACTATTTACATTGTTCGGACTGAAGGACACATGGCACAGTGGATAAAGGCGTTAGTTAATTCCAGTGTCAGGACCCAAAGAGTGTGAGTTCAATACCCGGTTAAAGCAGTGGAGAAATTGGAGAGCAGAATTAACAGGAGATAACTGATAACTGACATCCACCAAACATGGCACGTGGAACTAGAACAGTCTACCCCAGTGAGCGAAATAAAGGGTTCACTTCGACATTACAACCACCTGGAGAAGGCCGGAGCGTACAACGGCCAAAACGTCATAATAAATATGGCGACAAAGATGAAGACAATAGTACGAATAATGTCGAAGGGCAGAGTCTCGTTCGGGATGGTTGACTGCACCTGAATCTGTTTATGCCGGTTCAAAGAGGGAATATCCCACGTTAACGTTTTTGAAAAAAAGATATATTGCCAGCAATACATTTTTGGAAAAAAAAAATATATATATATATAACCAATACATTTGGCTCTCAACAAATAACCCTCTTTACAAAAATACGTCAATGAAACCTGATCTATAAACGGATTTCTTACAAAGAATATATATTCTATTCCTACGAACCTATCTTAAAAATCTAGTCGGCATCAAATGACCCACTGAGGTTGATATGCCCCAAAACAAAATAAACCAAACCCAAGCTGACCAAATTAGTTTACGTTCATAGTTAGAGATCTCATTCTAACCAGCCATGCATTCTATTGTTTGTGGTCAGAAGAGAATGATTCTTGCCTCCACAAGATCATATCTAAAAGTGAAAGTAACAGAATGTCGGAATGTGAACTCAGCTTTCGTTGGCCCGTCTTTCATTCGATATACTTTACGCAACGTCCTCGTCTTACCAATCTACATGTCTACAAATCTGATTCCTAAACTGAACACGTTTCTTTCATAAATATAACAACATTGAAATAGATATCAAGACAAGGGTCTCTTCCAAAGTAATGGATCAACTCAACATCAGAGGCGAATGGCTGATGTATGGCAACAGAGGTTGAATTCCGCCTACAATAAACTCTGGCTATGTTAAAAGTAAGGCATTGACAGAATGGTGACTGCAAATCCTTTTGTAGAATCACATCTATGTGATAAAATTGTCTAGCTTTCACTTCCATATAGGAGGAAGGATATTACATAGCAGTTCAGCACTATTTTCGTTGTTTCTGTTGCTTCAATTCTCCTCTTCAACTGTGGAGAAATTGTCCAGCATTCACTGCCGTATAGGAGGATTGATATAGGATAATTGATATAACATAGCAGTTCAGCAATCTTTTCTCTGTTTCTGTTGCCTCAAGTCGTCTCTTCATCTGTGAGGAAATTGTCCAGCATTCACTACCATATAGGAAGAGTGATATTCCATAGCAGTTCAACAGTCTTTTCTTTGTTCCAAACGATGTCTGTTTCTTAATGTTTATTCATCTTTGGTCCGAAATCTTTCAAGATTCCGATTCGCTATCTAATTTAAGTGCCACGTTTGCGGTCATTTTTAACACACTCCAGAGATCTCCAGTTCCTATCTCCCGCCATGAGTTTGTTCCTCTTGTAGCTTAATAAATTTCTACGATGGATTCTGATGAGAGAAAGTGGCTTCACAACGCAGTGAACCGACTTTAGTAGTAGTAGACCTAGCAACTGATTCAATATAATCATACAACTTTATGTCAATAAAAACATGAGACCTAGAAGACCCAATGGTTTGATGGTATGGAGGTTAGGGTCGGTCATTATAATGGAAGGGAGAAAATATGTTCCATGGTGTTTTGTTTTGGAATATTAAAAATTTGAAAACCATTCCTTACACCCTGTTAACCACTGATTAGACATAATTTTCGTGAGATAGTCCTGGGCATGAAGATGAACTACATCCAGTACAAAAGCCTCTTAATTGCTATTGGTCCCAAGTCAACCCTGACCCGGGATGGTAGCAACTGTTAGAGTAAAATAGTGAACTGACTAACATCAAGGTTCTAGGAACGTATAAAAATACATTTTACAATAAAATACCAGCAATACATTTTTATTAAAAAAAATTACCAACAATATATTTTTTAGTGAAATTAAAAAGAATAAACTTTGAAGCAAAACGACCGGTAATACATTTTATAGCAAAATGACTAGCAATACATTTAATAGTAAAATAACCAAAAATACATTTTATAATAAAATCGTCATCAAAACCTTTTTTATAGCAAAATGACAATCAACACAAGACTAAAAAGTACAAAAATATTTTTATAATAAAATCACCAGCAACACATTTTCAGAAAAAATGTAATGATAGTACATATTTGGAGTGAAATACCAGCAATATTTTTAAAACAAAAATTTCTAACAATACATTTTATCATCTACACACTATAAATCAAAACAAACATACGTTTTCGCTGAAAGTATAAATTATGTTGAAAATATCTGAAATTGAAGCCATAAGTTTGCGCACAAAATATTTAGATTTCGGCATTGAATAACCCATAGAAATGTTGATATGCCGCTAAACATAAACAAACAAACCATCTCTTCATATCCTATTATTGTATGAAGATTCGTTTAATGTAACTACTTTGCGAGCTGTACTTCATAATGAAACCTTTTTATAATGAAACCTTTTTACGATGTGCTAACTGTAAATACACTATGAAAGATTCTGGCGCTACTGTAACTTTCTGAAATTTCCTACTTTTCAGTCGACTAAATTATTGTTTACTTTAAATATAAGTTATTCCAACAAACGAGTTTCTTCCTCCTATAGCCATTTAACCACTCCATATTCTATTCGTCTTGTGTCTTCTCAGTCATATTTCCTCTTTTCTTCTCAGTCATATTTCCTCTTTTCTTCTCTTTCCCTTATTCATATATTTTATTTATTTTATTATTCCAAATAATCTAGTCTCAAGTTTTTCTTTCTTTCTTTTTTTTTTCTTAAAACGTTTTTGCTTTCAGCAAAAATGTTAATGAACAGACCTTTATCTTCAGAGTCTTGATTGTCGTAAGATTTTTCTCTCACAGTCGGAGGTATGCATGCGCGCAGAACGGGTACATTTTGTGTGGAAATACGGAGACTGTTACCCTACACTGCCCGCGGAGTCTACAGGGTTAACACGCAACATGAATAATACTTTATCAAGAAGATACTTTTGTAAATATTTTCTATCGAGAACTTTACAAAAGACATTCGGTATTTGTTTTTTCTCTTTTTTTTTTTCTTTTTTTTTTTCGTTATTAACATGTTTTTTAATCCGATTTCTACAATTTGACTTCATTTTTGCAAAACAAAACAAACACTTTTCTGCCACACCGGGAAGCAGCGATTCACGTCTGGTCCATTGCTTTGGGCCTAATGCTATCATCGCCGGAAATCTAACACTTTACAGACAATAAATACCAGAGTTGCTAGTTTTAAATCTTTCGCTCTTAATATTTCATCGATCACCAGCATTTAATAAACAAATTCTAAGTGTGTTTATGTGATTGGAAGCGTCAATAAGCACTTTCCACTTTGCAAATGTTTGTGTCGACTAATTCGCTTTAATGAGTCGATCATAATAGAGGCTTTTAGAACCATGTTTGATTTTCTCCTAAAACTAGTTACCAAACAACTTACTTTGAATCAAGACTAGACTGATTGCTTTACGCACATTCTTAAATTTGTATATCTAATACTAGTATCACATTATTATTTGTAGCATTTCTGCTGAAAGTATATACACACACACACACATATATATATATATATATATATATATATATATATATATATGACATGCATATGTATGTAGTAAAGGTAATAAATCCGTTGGTATATAATCCAAAAGGATTCTAGTAATATAGAATATTAAAACTGATCCATAAAATAATAATGAATAATACTGACGAATATTTTGTGTATACATATATATATATTTCCAATACATTTGATTTTCCCCCCATCTCTTCGCCTTCTACCACACCTTACGTCGTGTCCTTATTCCTTTTCATGTCAACGAATCCCCGTCGTCATCTTCGTAATTCTGGTTGTAGTAGAGTCTCTGTAATCGCATACACCTATAATAACGGCGTTAACAACACTGGTGTCAGACGCCTTCGAATAGCATTCACACTAATAGCACTTGCTCGATAATACTCGCTCGAATAGTAACCCGTAAAGTGATCCGAATAGAGAAATAGTATAGTGAATAGAGTAGAGAATAGTGGTCCGTATAGTAATAGAAGATAGAGTAGAAATGGTCATCCGAATATTGATAGAGGATAGACTAGAAATAAAGATCCGTATAGTATAGAGGATAGACCAGGAATAGCGATCAATTAGACACTCGCTACTGCTCATATATGTGTTTCTTCAATGGCCACGCGGTCTACTTAATTCAATAATGGGATCGCCTGTGTTTGCTCACTGGAGATCTATGTTTAAAATCAAGCGTTGGCAAAGACACTTTATTCTTAAATAATATATATGCAGGATTAAATGAATTGATTGTCGGCATTATATATTTTTAATTTAGCACATGCGCATTGTTTGTTTGTGTTTTATTTCGTCGCCTGCACAGTATAGTAGGTCAGTTGGGCAGCTTCTGTGCGAAAAAGAGCACCATGAGGCAATTCAGGCTACCAGAAATTTGGAAACTGCATTATGTAGTGCTTGGCATTCGCGATAGATGTTTAAATTCAGAGTGTTTAGGTGTTAATCTGAATACAGTGCAGAAAACTCGGAAAGAGTTGGATGAGTCTAATGGTGATTACGAAGGTACGGCAGCTCAGATCGTTCTGCCAACTTCCGAATTTGTTAGTGAGGGGGCTCAGATTCAGCACAGAATCTGACATCAAGTACATTGAGGAGGTCTGCCCTGGGTCAAGATAGTGGCCTACTGGAAGACGAAATGAAAGGTCTCTGCACTATGCCACTCAAGAATGAGAACTCAGCGATGACTGTCGCAAAATTTCTGCGACAACATCATACCTTACATCTGGACAGCAACTCCCTTGATTATTGTGTGGAGTGCAGTTGAGCGAGAGACAAATAAAACTCTGTGAACACCAAAGAGGAAATGACAGCAGGGATCATGGCAGCATCTCCAACGTAAACAAAAGAGACAGTTTAGAAAAGATGCAGGCGATTCCAAAGTCGTCTGGAAGTCGCCATTGAATTCGATGGCGATTTTATTGAATAAATTTTCTCTTTATTATTTCAAAATTTCCGTAGTTTTCGTAAATATATAGTTAACATGAGAACCAGTGTTATTTTCATTTTGGTCTCATTTAGACGGCAATTCATCCATTTCAGCCTGTGTAAATAAATATATATTAAATATGTCTATTATGTTTGATCATGAGTCATTCTAATATTCAAATGTTTGCTTTAATTTCAGGTCCAAATAGAGGCATAAATTGTCCAATATTTGTTTATAAAGTTGGTCCTAAGCTTTCGGCTAACATGAGCCATCCCCAGAGTCGTTATACAAACATGAACCATAGATATCCACTGTCAAAGATGATATTTTGATACCTTTCAACGTACTTGATGTATTGTTTTTTGTAAAGTGTCTCTATTTCGCAGACTACATGGATTTAAGCGTGATACTAGGTTGGCATCTCGGTCCCAGACTTTCACTGTCGAAACGGTTAAATGTAGCCGTCTTTTCTACTCAAACGACTTCTTCTCTCGCACTTACCGTCTGTGGAATTCCACTTACTTGCTTCCCTGATAACTATAATCTTCAAATATTTAAATGTAATGTCAATCGACATCTTCTGATACCTTGATCTCCTTCCCCGTCTTTCTCTGTATCCTCTCCCCAAACACGCCTATTTACTCTTGTTCGCTACTCTCTGTAACCCTTTGCGTGCTATATATATATATATATATATATATATATATATATATATATATATATATATTCGTTGGC
>OZ010605.1:29088913-29106413 GCA_963932145.1 Acanthosepion lycidas
CAAGTATTATTTCGAATACTAAGTTTAAGGTAGTTAGGTCTTAACCATTTGGAAGATTGGTGAAACTCTTATTTTCGAAACTTCCATTTCCCTCAAGTTAACCGTGTAACTTGCCAGTTTCAAACTAGCATATATCTATTCATTGTCTCTTCTGACGCATTCTGTTCTTTCGTCACCCTCGTGTTTATTCACTGTCCGTTGTTTATGACTGCTTTTGGACAAGCAGACGAATGGACAGAAATGGAATTATTTGATAACCTATTCGGACATTAGTGGCCTCTAGGATAAACACAGCTTTGCAGGTCGGCGACCCAGTCGTTCTGTTAGTACGCTGTACATATTTGGCGAATTTGTTCTAGGAATAGTAAGCAAACATGCCAAACAATTTTCTGCTATGTACACAAATTCCTGAAGGGTGGAATTTTTAATGTGTTGTCTTCTCGCAACAGTTTCCTCACCTTAGCTGGATTATTATTATTATTATTATTATTATTATTATTATTATTATTATTATTCTCCGCCTCAGGCAATTGGCCACCATGACTCTCCCCAATTTCCGGTAGCTCTTAGTAAATTTAATATTTTTGCTATCTCTCATAATCCCTGTACTACCAACCATTTACACAAGCTTGCTAGGTAGGGTGTACGTTATTTTTCTCTCTCCCGTTTACTTTCAGTATGTCCTGTGAGTGTCAAATTTTCTAAGCCCTTTTTCCTCATTATATATCCTAGAGATTTCTACTATCTCTTTTTTATGATAGTTATAAGTGTCCTTTTGATTCTATTTTCTCTAAAACTTCGTCATTGTTCACATAATCAGCCCATGGTATTCTATGCTTCCTTTTTTTAAAAAGCCAGATTCCAGTTGCTACACGTCTCTTCATCTGTAAGGAGATTGTCCTATATTCACTGCCATATAGGAGGACTGATATCACGTAACTATTCAATATTCTTTTCTCATGAAAACTTTTGTTTCTTAACATTTTGGCTTGCACATAACTTACTGGACTTGTCGTGGTGGTATTGTCAGCAAAGCCCAAGTAACCCTGTAGGGGGACGTTTTCCAATTTCTTTCCAATGAGGATTTTTGGGACTGGGATGCTATGATTGATAATTTATGTGATCATAGTAGATCGGAAACACATTTTTTCGCAAAAAAATTAAATATTTTTGAATATAGAAGATGAGAGTTAATGTTAATGTAATACTTGTATATTGGGAATTTTCCAACTACCTACGGATGGGTCGAGTGAAACTCTGGGTTGTAAAATGAACTCAGGTACCGAACGGCACACCGCCGCGTCTTGGATAATGAATATTTCCTATTATGATACCCTATCCTCATATATGAAAGAACGTTAAAACAATGTCGTTTATATTAAAATTAGTTAAGATATAGTATTGGGCATCATAAACCTAATGTCTCAGTAAACTTTTTTTTTTACTAGAGCTCATATTGCAATTTCTTTTTTCTCTACCACTCCGTATTACTGGTTCCCATATTGTATTCGTTTGTGAGTTCAATGCTTGGCTACAGCCGAGGTGAACAAAAACTTGGAGAGTTGATTTAAAGGTAGATAACTGATGCTGAGACATCCAGAAGAGGCGCGGCACGTGGAACTAGAACAATCTACACCAGTGGACGGAAGAAAAGGTTCAGTTCGAAATTCTAACCACCTGAAGAAGGCTGGAGCGTACAACCACCGAAACGTTGTAAATATGGAAACAAAGATGAGGACAACCGTGTAAATAATTACAATACCTCATCCCAGAAATATAGACAAACATCGCAGATTTGTAAAGTTTTATGGAATACTGCACAATGCTGAACAGTCACGTGGCATCTGTCCTTCTTTGCGGCAGGGAATGTTGGACTATTTCCTCAAAGATGAAGAAGAGAATCGAGGTGACAAAGATGTGGTTCTACAGACGGTTACTAAGGATATCATGGACCGAGCGTGTGAGCAACTCTGAAATCTTAGAGAGGTTGAAAACAAAAAGGAGGTTTATATTTAATATAAGGAAGAGGCAGCTGAAGTTTCTGGGACACATAATGAGGAAGAAGGGCTTGGAGAATCTGATACTCACGGGTCAAATAGAGGGAAAGAGAGACTATGGAAAATAACGCATGACATACCTGGCGGACTTAAGCAAGTGGATGACAGAACGTGGTCTGGGAGAGGAAGCAGAGGGGAGAAGCTTGCTGAGAGCTTCAAAGAATAGAGGGAGGTCAGAGCCATGATCGCCTACGTCCTGGAAGGACATGGCACATAAAAAGAAAAAGAAAGTTATTTGTGTTCTATTCACCTAAATATTCACCTAAATATATATGTAAACGTTCTTTATTTACCTTTTTCTCTATGACAATTTTCATGGTTGGACTTTTCTTCTGTCTTCTTTGCATTTGTCTTTCTCGTCGTCTCCGGCTTCGTTTTAATCTTTTAAATTATTTTTAAAAATATTTACCACCTTTACCATGAATTCTTTGTAATGAAATTCCGTCTTCTTCGGAAAACGATGTAATTATTACCCAATAGACACGACAAAACACAATAGTTTTTTTTTTTTGTCTTTCTTTATCTAAATCCATGAATTAAAAAAATCACAGTATCCTGTCCAGACGTAGGCGATCATTGATTTTTAAAACTTGCTGTCACCGTCTAAACATACTCAAGAAGTTTTTAACCCTAGAACCACAAACCACGGGTACCCAGCGCAAATTTTCCTATTTTTAATTACAATTTTCAGTACCTGATTTTCTAACCTAAATAATAAGTTTTTCAGTTTCTGTTAATGCTAACTCAAAGTACAAAGTTTGAAGTGACTGTATGTAAAATATTTCATATAAAGATTTATATTTGATTTGATATATGCTAAATCGGGTATGATATACACATGGTTATTAGTGGTATAACTGTATTTGATGGTTACTGTTCTACAGTTAATACGAAATAGAGACTCGCTCTATAAATAGGTAATTGTTTTGAAGAGGTGAATTATCATGTTTTTTCTGTGACCAGTTGCACTATACACATGTAACGTACCTACGTTAGAAGCATGATCCGTGTAAAGGAGCTACCGTAGTCAGGCATGAACGAAAACCAAAGTACGGTATCTAAATTTTCGTATAATATATTTTACGGTAAGTGTTATATTCGCCATTTTGAGGATAGCTTTGTACAAAAAAATAATAATAATAAATAAATAAAAACCATTTATTTGCGATAAAATATATTCATGATGATGCAATATTTGAATGCAATAGGGCGACTAGTATTTCTCAGAAGCTGGGGCCCATTTTACACGAATTATATGAAAAGTCAGTTTCAAAAATAAAATTCAATGCCGCAGTATATATGAAATCGACTTATACATTAGTATATACGATAAATGAAACGAAGCTATTTATACGTTAGCAATACTAAAGTATAAAGCATCCACATTATAATTTTAAGTTAGTTTATCAAATTCTAATTAGCTATAAATCCATACGATCTCTCCCAGGTATGGGTTAATTAGTAAGAATTGTATCAATAAATCATTACTATCTAAAAAGAAATCTTACAATCTAAAAATATTTTCTGGGTTTTGAAAATCTGCATTTGATAAGACACAGAAAACTAATCAATCAAGCAATAAAATACTGATTACCTACACAGGCAAGGTTTTTAGATTTATTTTCATTTTCTGGCAATTAATTGCATAAAAATTACCGTGACCATAAAGTTCGGGATCAGTTTATATATTAATTGTATTATAGAATTGATCCCTCATTTATATACACCTTATAAGTTTTGGTTTGTTTATCTAATTCTCATTAAGCACGAATCTACTTCTCCACTTGTATCACTAAAGCATTATTATCTGAAAAAAAAATTACAATCTGAAAATATTTACTGCCTTTAAATACCTGCAAAAGGGTTGATAATCCGTAAAAAATTAATCCTTCTAAAAATTCCTTGGACAAACATTTTCTGGTTCTTCCTTTAACCTGACTATTAATTTCTTTCTCTTCTACAGTTTACTTTCTATATTTTAATCTTTCTAAATATCTGGTTTTTTTTTTTTAACTTTTTCTCTTCGTCTTCATCGACTTATTTTAGCTTCTCTAATTGGATTTCCCTTTCTTTAGCTTTCTAAGTATTCCTTTCTTGTTCTTTACGCTTTTGCAAATGTTTTCTCGTTCTTTATCTTCCCTTTAAAATATCCATTTTCCTGTGTCCAAAGTATTTTAATATTTTCTTCTTTCTTCTTTAAAAAAATTCGTCTTCTTCATTATTGTCTCCCAAAGAATTATTTTCCCTGCTTTACGTTTTTCCCGTTTAGTGTGCTCTTCGTTTTTCTAAGAGTTCCACCTTCGAATTTGCATTTCTTTTCTGTTCATACCTTTTAATGTCTTTCTCTCGTTTTCCTAATTTCGCTGCCGTCCCATTCGTTTTTGGTTTATATTTTCTTCTTTACAAAACCATCACCTCCTTTCGGCAATATACAAAAAAGTATTTACCATGTTCTCCATTTCTAGATACTCGAATTAGCCAGATACTATTTACTAGAAAATAGTCTCACATTTTTCTGACATCTGTATAGCTTACAGCGTAAAAATGGCGGCTTCTGCTTGTTTGCTACTGTGGACAAAGATACAGAAAAGTTATCAACTACAAAATGACATCAATATGGGTCTTTTGCTGTTGGATCTTGTGCTAGTTTGCAAGTGGGAGTTAGATTAAATTATTTTTCAGATTCATTTTCTTTTCTTTGTTTTGTTTATCGTCATCAAGTTTATGATCAATTTGATTCTAAGTGATGGAATTTAATGTGATATTTCCGAGAAACACCAAATGAATCACAACTGAAAAAAAAATAGCCTTCCTGGGATAATTGTATTAGTTTTGTTTAAATTACTATAAATTGCTCTATGCAGTTATAGCTGTATATATAACTGGCCACCTGTATTTGAGGATAGCAATCTACTAGGGCGGCTAGGCAATTCCCATCGCAGACGCTTGCTCAGGAGCATTTATGTTTATTCAACACTCACAGAGCCCACCGGGAACTATGCTGAGCAGACCTTAGTTATAGTTTCAGGGAAAGAGCGTGTTATCTAGCGTGATCAACAATTTGAACAAAGCCAGACGCTCAAGTCCTCGGCCACCTGCTAACACAGGCTATTTACGGCCCCCAAGGTTTTCGTCTACCCAGTTTCACTCATAAGGCTTGGGTCAACCCGTGGTATGGTTTTCAGGCACTTTCCAAATGTTCCGCACGTTGGGATCGACCTGTTCAGTCCGATAACATCAAGAAGTCGCCTTCCTGACAAATCAACCGTGATGAAATTCGAACCCGGGTCTCATGGTCAGAATGCGAACGTTATAAACACTCGGCCCATATATATATAGTTACATAATGATATACCAATTATCAAGCTATATACCACTTATCCAACAACCAACCTATATTCCCACATTATACCAGTTGTCAAAACACCAACTGTACATCATTTAGCAAATCATACGCCAGTTATAAATCAGTTATACTGGTAAATACTCCTTATCAAGATATATACCGGTTACATACAACTCATCGTCAAATATATCCTAGGGGATACACACATGGGCGAATGGTCCGAAATTAGACAGGTTTTCGTCAAGTATCCCATTCTTTCTTCCGCTACTTGGACTAAGCCCGAGTAGTCCATTATTTTCTATTCCTCTCTTCGAAATGACATTATTATCGGACTAAGCCCGGGAAGTTCATTATTTTCTGTTCCCCTCTTCGTAACGACATTATTATCGGACTAAGCCCGAGATGTCCATTATTTTCTGTTCCTCTCTTCGAAACGACATTATTATCGGACTAAGCCTGGGAAGTTCATTATTTTCTGTTCCCCTCTTCGAAATGACATGCAAGGTGGATTTATTTCAAAGTTACCTTCTTTTAGAGACAGGGCCTACAAGCGGGCAGCGAGTGTGAATTCAGAGTTTTCCATCTCTTAAACGGCTAACTATTGTAGGAACCTAACCTACCTAAAAATGAACTATTCCACACTTATATATGTGGCTACCAACTATGAGTTGGGAAGTCACCTATGAGAGAAAGTACTCTCCTGTCCACGTTTACTGTTATACTTCTTTTACAGAGAATATATTATTAAACCTTAAATCCGATTCCGAGTTATATTTTATGGTCCACACCATAACAGTTACCAATCAAGGCAAAAAAATAAGTTTATCCTACTATTTACCCATAGCTAGGGAAGAGTTGAATTCAAACCTCTCTGTTGTATATATGGCGAACGAATTTCTTTTCTCTTCCATCGAATGAATTCGAATCCCTCGTCGCCAAGTTGTTATGCAGTACGAAAAGGTTTTTTTTCCTCCGTATGAATCTGAATCCCTCGTCGCCAAATTGTTATGTAGTGGTTTCACAGTGGAGGCTTGTATTTGTACTAAGTCGGTCCTAAAATAGGTTCGACGTACAAAATGTTAGGAATTTGATATAATAAGTAATGACGCAGCAATCTAGTTGTGGTACTTTAATATCCGACTAACGGTCGTCCGACATCGACTGACTGACCAACTCCCTGATCGACTGCTACTACTACTCCTACTTATTATAGGTGGGAGAGTCTATTAACTATAGAATAGGTGTGTTCCACTATAACACTTTCCCAATGGTATTAGCATGTAAGTGAATGTAATCACCTTGACTGGAATTCGAACTCGTCCCTCCGAGTCCTCAATCCAAACCGTAATCCATTGTTGCACACTGCCATTTGCTGAACAGATCACTCCTCAAATTCTTAGAAATCGACCGACTGAAAAATGTGGTAGCCAGAAGGGGCTAAATCTTTCCGAGCTCTTTCTTTGTATCCACGAGTAACCTGGTGTCGAGCGAATAAACTGGAGACATTGGAGGAGCTCTGGAGTTTCTTTCCCTCGGCCAATACGTGTGGCACCCATGCGCCGTGTTTCTGGGCCTTAATCATTGAGGGAAGATGATGAGCTACAGTAACACGGGAGCTTGCTATCTTCTGAGCCAATTCTCCAGTGGCTTGGGGTAGTTTTTTCTTAATCAGCGCGTTCAATTGGTTCTCATCAAACTGAATAGATCGTCCAAAAAGGCGGACAGTGTGTCAGCTCGAAACTCTCCTGCAGGTGCCATTCTGTCGGTAATGAAGTCATCTTCATACACAAAAGGAATGACTAGGGCAGCTTTTCATAGCTTTGTGATCTTGATTAAAAGCAAAAGAGAAGATGTCGAACATGCTCCTTCATGGCATTTCATCTCAGAGGGGTATCTAATCTGAAATTCAATTTATTTTAGGTTGGTACAAAAATAATGTCGTTTTCTCACATATGTAACTATGTGAGAAAACGATATTATTTTTGCACCAACCTAATATATACAGTGGAGTAATCGGTAGCGGCTCATATTGAGGAATCGGAGAGCCGAGTTCGCATTCCAGTCAAATCCATTATATTCTCCTACGTGCTAATACCTTTGGGAAATGTATGAATCCGCTTCTCTCTCCCAACTATGGGTAAATAGCAGGACAGACCAGGTTCTTGGATGACAAATGGTCTGCTGAAGAAGAGAATGGCAACCTACTACGAAAAAATAATCGGCCTCATCAATTATGTATCGAAAGATACAGGATCGCCGAAGCGTGTATCAAACCATAATGTCTTCTTGTCCTCATATTTTTATAGAAATAAAGTTATATTTAATCCAGTGTTAGGTCTACTACAACTAAAGTCGGTTCATTGTGTTGTGACAGACAATTTCAGAATCCATCGTAGAAATTTATTAATCAACAATTCATTTGTATGACGGTGGATAGCGGCTAGGTTTGAGAAATCGGATACCCTTGAGAAAAAGTATGAATCCTCTTCTTCTCCTCCCCTACACCAGCTCTGGGCAAATAGCAGGACAGACCGGGTTGTATAGCCTTGGATGTCAACTGGTCTACCGCAGAAAGAAATGGCAATCTACTCCGAAAAAAACCGCCTCGTCAGTCATGTATCGAAATATGCATGATCGCCTAAGAGTGTATTGTATCACGGATGGCAAATAACTGACGGAACGTTAGAGAAGTTACACCGTATGACCAGATTTACTAGGAAGCAAAAAATGAGACAAAGGTTTATTCTTCGACATAATTCGCAGAACATCAGCAAGACGAACAAATATATGGAAAAAAACTAATAGAATTTGATATGTTTAAAGATATTTCATGAAACTGTGGCATTATATATTTTCTGGTGGATGGCTACGTTGATTTGATTTTCTGTCAGTGTTTACTTAGACCCGGAGATCTTTAGAGGCTATCGTAGTGGAATAAATTAAAATGCTATATGCTTACAAAAAGGTAAATCCTTAAAATTCGTCCATTAATAATTAACCCACCAATTTCTCAAGCTATTCTTCAGGAACGCGGTAATTGTCAATATTCAAGAAATTAATGCAAGGTCCGCTAAGAAACTCGATATATAATGCAAATGCTATTTTAATGACGGCAATATAGACATACACTGAAAGTCAGGTTGAGATAGACTGAACGAGTTCAATGAAAAAAAATGCAAGGTTTACTGACAGAAAGGGCAAGTATATGCCATATATGCCTTACAGCCTTGTAACGCTGAAACAACAGTCAGCGTACCATCACCAAAGTTAAGCAACGTTGAGTCTGGTCAATGCTGTAAGCTTGAATGTGTTGGCGGTGTGATGGATATTGATATTGAATTTTTTAATTGGAGAGCCAAGTTCCAAATCTAGCTAGGTTCATTATGTCCATTTACGCGCAAATATCATAGAAAAAGCTATGAATCCATATCTTCTCCTCCAGCAAACAATGTGAGTCATTAGCACTTGTATATATAAAAATTTGTTGAAAGAAAAGAAATATTGCATTTTTAAATAAAAAAATATTATTTTAATCATTAAATTGTTTTTAAAATAGATTATATTGTATTTATTTTTAATTAAAAAAATAAATTTTTCTCCCAAAATTATTGAATATTTATTGTATTAAGCTACACACCCTAGTAAAACCAACTGTAATGTGTACAGCTTAGCTGTTTGCGTTTCTCAAAATTTGTTTTCGATCAGTCGATGCTTGGCTACTTTAGCGGGTGTAACGAACAGATGGACGGACTAACGGATCATATTTTTTGGAAGTGTGCGTTTCACCAGCAATTTTCTACCTAATCGTCGTCAAACTTCCCGTGGGCGAAACAGAAATCAGAGAGACCTACATTGCTGCGCGGTGCCTTTGTTCGAATCGTAAAATCCATTATTTTTTGTCGGAGCTTGAAGCAGAGGAATAGTTCCTTTCTTCGAGACGAGGTCACCAGGTGGATTTCCTTTTGAAATTCTTCTAGCCTTTGCCTACAGAAGTAGGGCCTATAAAGGCAGCAGGCTGATTTGAGTTCACACTTGTCCCTTATTCTAAACTAGAGCCCAAGTCTATTGGACCCAATTTGTTCTGCCATTTTACCCATAGGTGGAGGGAAGCATAGATGAATTCATAATTTTCCCCCAAGGGTATTTACACGTAAAGAACTCGGTTCAATCTGAGCCGCTAGCTATTTCACAGCCATGCCCCTTATTCTAATTAATCACCAATTAGTTCTTGCCCATATTTATTATCTATGGCAATATTCTTTAATGACCAATTAAGGAACCCTTATTAAGGCCGAAGCGGAAGTTTTAACATTCGTGGGAAGAATCTAAATCATTGAAATAGATTTTGACAAATTTACAAATAAACAACAACAAAATGTCTTTATTTGCCTCTTTCTGTCCTTGTGGTTCATTTTTGCCTATAGGGCCGACGAGAGATGTACGTTGTTACAGACAAAAAGGCCGTTAAAAACAAAAAAAAAAATCTCGAATGACAATCTCCATTATTGAATGGTAAAAATTACCACTTTTCACCATTTCCCTTCGTGGTTTTCCTACTCCGCAGAAATATCTCGAAATTAATCTTAAAACATGAAACTTTTGAACTGTCCTTTCGAATCGGCAACCCTCTTCAAATAGTCTCATCTGATCATTGGGAAACTAATTAAAAATGCCTTCAAGGCTGGTTGGAGGACCCGTGGAAGATGTTTGAAATTTGGTATTTCAGGGTGGGAGAGCGTTTAGTTATAGTGTGGACATAGGAGTGAAAACTGTATTGTAATTAGGTTTCATGCCGCAAGCGAAGGAAAGCACACATTACTATTCCCTATGACCACCCTGTTTATATCTACAAAGATTCTGTCTTCGAAATTGACCGCTCTTCCCAATTAAGTGTTAAGCAAACATACTTCTTCTCCCAAATATATATATATATATATATATATATATATATATATATGTATGTATGTATGTATGTGTGTGCGTGTGTGTGCCTGCGCGTGCAAATGTGTAGGAAAATATGAAAGAACACGTTAGGTAAATAATCCGAAGTTCTTTAGTATTTTTGTTTTTATTTAAATAAAATAAATAGTGCTCAATACACAAGTAAAGCCTAAATACAAATTGTTAACACTTACGCCCCCTATTGGGCTGGTCACTTCAGCCGTTTCCATAGTAATTAATTCTCCAAAAGAATATGCATGTATAGATGCGTAAATTTCAGGATTAATTATTCCCAAAAATTTCGCTTGAATATGAAACAGAGCTTTTGGCTCTAGTTTTTGAAACATGAGAACTCTTATGTTGTGAAGGAATGATATTTTAAAAAAATAATTATATATATATAAAATATATATATATATATATATATATATATATATATATAGAGAGAGAGAGAGAGAGAGAGAGAGGAGAGAGAGAGAGAGAGAAATTAGCAACTCTTAAAAATGTGCTAAATATCACACAATATGGTAGCGCATTTCTAAACAAAGAATCATATCTCAGGTATACCAAGTCCGGCCACTAATACAGGTTTCATGTCTTGAAGTAATTGTCAGGCAGCTGTAATGAAAAAAAATGGGTGGTTTTATATCCCCAGAAAAGACTAAAATGGAAAATGCATAAACCAACTAGTCTTATCTTGATAGTGGGAAAGTAACCATCCGGTCAAAATGAAAATAAAGCCGTAAACACACAATTAAACCACTCGCCCCGAAAAATTCTATCTTCTGGGGGCGGCGAAAAAGTGCAGAATGCCAGACATACACCCATCCCATGACAGAGCTTTCAAATATAAACTGAAATAAGCCGCTCTTAAAAAGCAATGGTCGGACTGCGTACACCTGAGAGGTGATTCTCTTATATATATATATATATATGAAAAAATATAGTCTTAAGATGTGCTATATTTATGGAATAAAGTGCGCAATATCAGAGATAGAGCCTGTATAAGTATAAATATAAAAGTGAATATAGAAGTAAACACTTAGAGGAGACAGTCTGTTTCATGCTAGATGCAATCATCAGGCCACGAAAAATAACAGCCCTCGTGGCCTGACGATTGCGTCTAGCATGAAAAAGACAGTCGCCTCTATGTGTTGACTTTTATGTTCACTTTTACATATATATATACATACATACATATATATATATATATATATATATATATGTATATATATATATATTTGTATGTATGCATATATATATATATATTTTAATATTTTTTATTGTTCAAAATAAATATATATATACACACACACACACACACATATATATATATATATATATATATAGATAGATAGATAGATAGATATGATGTCAAATCGGTCGCGTTGAAGCAATCAGACGTCTATCCACGTTAAAGAGTTGTGAAACAAGAAAACAATCTCTCTGTAGACGATACTATATATGCTCCCCTGAAAATTCGATTGAGCTCTCGAGAGAAAGATTTTAAAAACAGCGGCTCCTACTGCTAATAATGCATTACTCTTTAAGTATGTATTGAGTTCTCCCGGCTGCTGGCGTATTTCATATCGAAAAAAAAACTTTAAAATTTCCATGCTTCTCTGCCGTGCAACGATTGCCTAGGGATAGGATATCTGACTGATGTCATATCGGTCGGGATTCAATTCCGGCTTGAAGCAATCTGACATCTATCCACATTGATTTAATGTGAAAAAGGGAAACTGTTTGTGGATGACACAATATATATATATATATATATATATATATATATATATATATATAATGATACTACGCACGTACACACACACACACACACACACACACACACATATATATATATATATATATATATATATATATATATATATATCGGACTAAGTTCATGCTACTCTACATGTGCACGAACGAAATATAATTACATTTTTCAAATCTAAATCGTAGCCAGTCTCGTAATAGTGAACAACCACTGCATTTAACGTGTTGTTTTATAAAATTCCCTTCTATGTTCATATAATATTTTATTTAAATTTCTTGTGATTTCGCCGATGTATTTCTTATGGCAATTATTACAGGTAATAGAGTAAATTCCACCTTCCACCTTTACTGTATTATTTTGTTTCGTCTTAATTAAGACTTCGTTGTTTTAGACGGAGTGGAGAGTTTAGTTAAAATCTTTTCAATTGTAGTTGTGATAGATTTGGTCGTTAAACGCTATTCGAATAAAAAATAAAATATTTTATGAAGGCGAAAAATATTTATCACAACGTTTCAGCCATTGTACTCTCCAGCCTTCTTCAGGTGGTTGGAATGTTGAAGAAGGCCGGAGCGTACAAAGACCGAAACGTTGTGATAAATGTGACAACAAAGATGAGGATGATATCCCAAACAATATAAATAGTGTACATAATACATCATCTCAGAAATCTAGACAGATATATATATTTATATGCACTAACATATACACTTCAATGTGATGTAATGGTTATAAGTCTCAATGGATCCTTCATTCTTTCGCTTTTATGCTACACTTAAGCTACGCTTATTAAATCGCTGTATATACAACCGTGTGGATTATAAAATATTTTCTAGAGGAGGTAGGAAAATAGAACATCAAAAATCTGCGCTAGGAATAGTTTCGCACAATACTGCAAGTTGCTACAAAACCTAAATATTAAACTAAAATCTCGAGTCTTTTTTTTAATACTTTCGTTAATTCGAGACCTTCCCATGCGTGGCACAAAAACGTTCAAAATATATAACCTTTAGGCTGTATTCGCTTTCTCAGATCAATTAAAATACTTTTCAGCGAGTGGAGCCAGTAGGTGTCAGTAAGGACCATCCTTCTCCAGACCGTGTTGACTGGTGCTACAGAAGTTAAACAAGGGACGACGGAAGACGTAACTCGAAGAGAAAGTAATGACTCCAGTTGGATCACTTCAGCTGTACCACAAGGAAAATAATTTCTATTTATAATAATAACGGGCCTTTACATTATAGATGTTTCGTAGAAAAGGCCTCATTATGAGCAACTAACATCATTTACAGACCAGAGGAGGTTCTCTGGTTGAACTATATCATTCTAATTGTTAAGGGTCTTTGACGAATGTAATTTGATATGAAAACAAAGAATGAGTACGTTTTTTAATTTGTTGTTTTTTTTTAAATGATTTTGAATAATCAATAATTCTTTTTTTAGTCTTCAAGTGGCAGGAATCAAATTGTTGAGTTTATCATTCGTTTCTTTCTTCTTTTTTTTTTTGGTTTCAAATTTATTGGTCAGTTGTATCTGCGCACAACTCTTTAGGTGACATCTCAGGTTTAAAATATTTTTTCTTTTAGTTTCTTTGTATTTTTCAAGTATTTCAAATGATTTCGAATTTCTTACGTTTTCTAAGATATTAAAGTTCTTTTTATATTTTCATTTCTGTTTCGATTCAATGTGATTGTTTGAAATTTGATTTCCATGTCAGAAATAAACCTTACATGTTTGACAGATTCTGCGTGTTTTCTTTTTTTTTAAATTTTTGCTTTGTCTTTCTTTTTAAATCTTTATAAAGAGCGAACCAAAGGCCAAGAATAAGAATAACGTGTTTTGTGATTGTTGCCTGCTTCCTTTCAACGCCAATGGTTCGTGTTCGAGTGCAGGTAGAATAGAAGATTTTAAAAGCAGTCTTTCAAGATTGACATAAAACAACTTTACGACGTATTTAGTTGCATTTATGCTAGACAAAGCTAAAATAAGATTTTTTTCGCGCCAATATTTATCTCCCTCGCAGAAAGTACTGCATCACACCTCCTCAGTGCGACTAGACAACTGAATGATTCAAGCCAAGACCGAAACCCGAACGAATTGGTGTCAGCCAGTATTTCTACCACTGAGCTATCATCATTCAGCTGGAATAAAAAGCTAATTCTAGCGTATTGTTTTTACGAATATAAATAAACGCCAATCAGTCAAAGGGCTCCAATTCATTTTTACTGAAGAGCTTTGCTTTAGCGCAGGTGGCTGTTGTTTATCGATGCAGCTTATCTCTCAACAGTGCTCAATTGAAATATATTTTTCAAGAGAGTAATTAAGTAGATAGATAGATAGATAGATAGATAGATAGATAGATAGATAGGAGTTACTTAAACGTTATTTTTGAGTGTAAACTCGTATTTGAGTACACGAAATGATTATTTATCAAATTTATATTTAAATGCTAAATTGATTTATTTTCAAGTACCGGACAGATTATACGAGAAATCTTGTTATAGCAAAAATCCCTTCGACGTATTTACTTCCCTTTTTACCAGACAGTTACACAGTTAGAAATGTGTGTCTGCATATATATATATATATATATATATATATATATATATATATATATATATATATATATATATATATATATATATCGTTGCACTGAAAAGCTGTGATACAGCGAACAGTACTGCCTGCGAATGACATAATTTAGCTCTTGAAAATATATTTTCCATTGAGCACTGTTAAATGATAAGCTTATTCTAAAAACAACAGCCACCTGCGTTAATGCGAACCTCTTCAGTAAAATAAATGTAGTACTTCGGTTGTTTGCAGTTTGTTTACATTTATAAATACAATTCGCTAGATTTAGCTGTTTCATTCTTTCGAATGAAGATGACTCAGTTGTAGAGATTCTGACTGACACTAAATCGGTTGGGTTTCAATCTGGGTTTGAGGCATTCGGTTGTTTAGTCGCACTGAATAGATATGACTCAGCGAACACTGCTGTCTGCGAATGACATATATGTATATATATAACGTTATTTTTAATGCATACCTCAATTTGAGTAGACGTCTGGTTTATTTATTAAATAGTATATTTATTTATTTATTTTCGTCAACCCGCATTAATATTCGAGAAATCTTATTGGGGAAAATATGCGTTCACTGACTGGATTCGTACTTGTGTTCTCCTACGTGTAATGACTCAAAAACAAAACTGCTCCCTATTACTCACCAGAGAGTCCATCCCTGCTCCCCATTAGAATGTCTGACGCTCAACCCCACTAGAGCAACTTTTTGCGACTAACATTGTCTAACATTGTTGACCTGAGATGGAACAAATACATTGAGTCAACATCTTCGCCCACCGCAAGGAAATTGTCTCCCTTTCTCACGCCAGGAATTTTTCTCGCCGGAGTCGATCCTTCAAATCTACAAATCAACCATTCGCCCTTGCATGGAGTACTGCTGCCATATATGGTCTGGAGCCCCTTCTGTTTGTCTCAAGGTTCTTTATATAAATACAGAGACGGACATACATTGTATTTGGCCCTGATCTGGCATTTCGTCTACGTTCACTCTCTCACAGACATTCCGTCGCCTCCCTCTGTCTTTTTCACAAATACTTTCACGGTAACTGCTCCGAAGAGCTGCTTTCACTGGTTCACAGACTTCATGATTTTAAGCGTTCTACTAGGCTGGCATCTCGCTCTCACCCCTTCACTGTCGAAACTGTTAAATGTTGCCGTCTCTTCTACTCATGTCTCGCACTTCTCGCATGTGAAAATCCATCCCTTTTTCCTGTTTCCCTGATAGCTATACTCTCCAACTATTCAAACGTCTCCAGATGCCTTGATCTATCCCCTATTCTTTTCTTCATCCTTCGTCTATCACTTCTGTTTGCTATCGCTCTAACTCTCTGTAAACCTTCGCGTGCCAGTAGTTTCCCGCTTTGCTTGGGGTGAAACGCTTAAAATTAAGAAGAAAAAACGCACTTAGATCTGACGTGGTTTGATCTCTAGACTACAGTTAGTCGATGACCAGTCGTAGTTGATTAGTGTCGTTAAATTCAGATATTTCTTAGACTCTTGTAATAGGCACATGGTTAAATTGAAGAATATTTTACCGCACCAATCGAATATTATGTATGCACTAATCAAATTTTGGTATACAAAACATTTTACCGCACCAATCGAGTATTATGTATGCACTAATCAAATTTTGGTATACAAAACATTTTACTGCACCAATCGAGTATTATGTATGCACTAATCAAATTTTGGTATACAAAACATTTTACCGCACCAATCGAGTATTATGTATGCACTAATCAAATTTTGGTATACAAAACATTTTACCGCACCAATCGAGTATTATGTATGCACTAATCAAATTTTGGTATACAAAACATTTTACCGCACCAATCGAGTATTATGTATGCACTAATCAAATTTTGGTATACAAAACATTTTACCGCACCAATCGAGTATTATGTATGCACTAATCAAATTTTGGTATACAAAACATTTTACCGCACCAATCGAGTATTATGTATGCACTAATCAAATTTTGGTATACAAAACATTTTAGCGCACCAATCGAGTATTATGTATGCACTAATCAAATTTTGGTATACAAAACATTTTACCGCACCAATCGAGTATTATGTATGCACTAATCAAATTTTGGTATACAAAACATTTTACCGCACCAATCGAGTATTATGTATGCACTAATCAAATTTTGGTATACAAAACATTTTACCGCACCAATCGAGTATTATGTATGCACTAATCAAATTTTGGTATACAAAACATTTTACCGCACCAATCGAGTATTATGTATGCCCTAATCAAATTTTGGTATACAAAACATTTTACCGCACCAATCGAGTATTATGTATGCCCTAATCAAATTTTGGTATACAAAACATTTTACCGCACCAATCGAGTATTATGTATGCACTAATCAAATTTTGGTATACAAAACATTTTACCGCACCAATCGAGTATTATGTATGCACTAATCAAATTTTGGTATACAAAACATTTTACCGCACCAATCGAGTATTATGTATGCACTAATCAAATTTTGGTATACAAAACATTTTACCGCACCAATCGAGTATTATGTATGCCCTAATCAAATTTTGGTATACAAAACATTTTACCGCACCAATCGAGTATTATGTATGCCCTAATCAAATTTTGGTATACAAAACATTTTACCGCACCAATCGAGTATTATGTATGCACTAATCAAATTTTGGTATACAAAACATTTTACCGCACCAATCGAGTATTATGTATGCACTAATCAAATTTTGGTATACAAAACATTTTACCGCACCAATCGAGTATTATGTATGCACTAATCAAATTTTGGTAT
>OZ010605.1:29111413-29183913 GCA_963932145.1 Acanthosepion lycidas
ACGGTAGAGAAAGAAGAGATAGTTGAGTTAAGTAGAGAGAGACTTAAGTATGAGTGGTCTGTATATTCAAGAGAGAGTTCCCTAGCCAGAAATATTTTTTGTTTATTGTTTTTGTGGTTAAAATTATTTTTAATCTTACTAATATAAAGACTCCTTCCCGACCACCTCGGAAAAAAGTTTATTCACCCTAAGGTATTCTACTGATAATTATAAATTTAGATATAAATGAGATTCAGGAAAAAACTCAGTGCAAAAAAAGTGACTCGGATATCGCATTCTAATGATTAAACTGGTAAATTTAAAGAGCTTTTGACAAAATATTGAAAACTTTTTTACAATACATTAAGAACAATATTCTACAGAATTCTAGAAGAGCTTGAATTAAATTCCAGAAAGCATCATACAGTATAAAAACAGCTTGAAATAACCACTCAGAACCACTTAAGGAATCTATTATTGCGCTCTCAAAAGCAGGCAAATCTACGAGAGAAATTGCAGAAATTGCTATAACCTCACAATCAACTGTCTGTCGAGTGCTTAGGGCACATAATGATGCCACTACTGGTCCAAGCAAGGAAACAAGGGGACAAAAGAAAAAGATTGATGATAGAAATGGCAGGGTAATCAAGAGAGAAGTTGCGAAGAACAAGAATATAACTAGCCAAGAAATTGCAGCGAAGAGCAAGGTGTTAGTCTTGCTTTTTCAACAGTCCGTCGGTGGCTGTTAGAACAAGGCTACAAATCTTGTACACGAAGGTTTAAGCCGCTAATAAGCAAAGCCAACAAAGCCAAGAGACTTTAATGGGCTCACTATTACAAAAATCCCACCGTAGAGGACTGCAAGAATGTTCTCTTCTCCGATGAAACGAAAGTTGAGATAAATTCAAAGGATAAGCTATTTAAAATCCGATGAAGAAGCCTTGCAACCTCTTTGAATTTAGCAGAAAGTACTGTCAAGCATCCGTTCACTATAATGTTCTGGGGATGCTTTTCTTTCCAGTGGTTTCTTATTGAAAAGACCATCAGGAGCGAGCAGTAAAAGAGAATTTTAGAGTCTTGTCTGTTCCCTTCTGCTGAAAGGGTTCAAATCGACTCCACCAAGATCATTTTTTATGCAGGATAATGCTCCCTGTCACAAATCAATATTGATGAAGGAATACTTTGATGAGAAGCAGGTGAGTGTTATTACATGGCCGCCCCAATCTACTGACCTCAGCCCCATAGAAAACTTATGGAACATTAAAAAGTACAGGCTCTCGAGAAAGCAGTTGAGGATTAAAGAGGATTTGATTGTGAATTTCATATCCGAATGGAATTCAATGCTTGGAGATGAGATTTGCCAGAACCTAATAAAGTCAATGCCAAAAAGGGTTGAAAAGGTTATTCAAAATAAAGGAGGACCCATAAATTATCAAATACTTCGAACTATATTACCTATTAGATATAAATTATACCTTTATTGTTCTTTAATTAAAGCTGTTCGGTTATGTTTCTATTAATTACTAGTTGCAAGAAATAAGTGAGTTACTTTTTTGCACAGAGTTTTTCCCTAAATCTCATTTATATCCCAAATTACAATTATCAATACAATACCTTAAGGTGAGTAAACTTTTTTACTAGGTGGTCGAGAAGGAATCTTTATATTAGCTAGATTAAGAATTAGTTTGAACCGAAAAACAATAGGTAAAAAAAATTTAAGTAAAAAGAATCAGGTAAGTTACTTTTATCGAACAGCACTATATATATATATATATATATATATATATATATATATATATATATATATATATTCATCTCAGAATACAGGCTAAAAAGAGTGTAATGAAACCCGACACTAAATAATATCATCTATGAAAACGGCCATAATAAAATAATATTCAGTTAAATATAAAATAAAATTCGTCCTTCATAATGGTTAGAGGTAATAGCAAAATCACTTGGATGCATAAAACATTTGGGACAATTTTGATATAATTTTTATCCTGAAAAGAAAGCAAATTATAAGAATACGTGAAAATTTATATAAAAAATTTAACCACATCACATTGTCAGTCGTTTTTAACGAAACTTGCATAAAAGAGAGATTGCTGCCCATATATATATATATATATATATATATATATATATATATATATATATATATATATACGTGTATGTCTGTGTGTTCTGTTTGTGTGCGAGAGAAGTAGAGGAAGTTATTTCTCATGCAATTCGGGAGAATCGTAATTAATCAGATTCTTCAGTTTCCCTGAAGACAGGTATTTGATGTCTTTGGCGCCTTTCACAATCATTTCCTGGCATTACCCAGACACGTGCTCCCATCAAAGAGTTGACCAGCAAGCGAATATTCTTCGACTGACCGCTCACAAAGGTTGGGTTTCTGTGAGAAATACTAAGGGAATGGAATCAAGCGACCAAATTCCAAGCACTGCACAGTTTCCTGGTGCCACACACACACACACAGAGAGAGAGAGAGAGAGAGAGAGAGATGAGTACACATTACACACGTCCTTACATCGATCAGCAGGTCGGTTCTAATAATTCGCCACTGGACAACTATTATTCTTTTGAATCGCGATTCGAACATCCACAGTCTGCGTTTCTTTGCCGTGTCATCAACTGAGTGTTCAGTGCTCATTTGAAGAAATTTCGAATTTACGCACTATATAATAATAGATATGACTATTCGCTCATATCAGAGTAGGCGTATGAACTACAGCAACGAGAAAATTCCCGTTGCAGACGCTTTCTCAATCACATTGTACAACACCCACAAAGTTTATCGAATTATACTGCATCTTTCTTGAGCGGAAGTTAGTTGAAGCTTTCGGTAGATAGCACGTTATGAACAGTTTGAACAACCACGGGGACTAAGATCATATGGTTATAAAGCAAACATTATAACCACTTGGACATGCACACAATATATATATGTGTGTGTGTGTGTGTGAAGAAATATAGTTTTAAGGTGTGCCATATTTATGGGATAAAGTGCTCAATATCAGAGATAGACCGTATGTAAATATAAATATAAAAGTGAACATTGAAGTCAACACTCAGAGGCGACAGACTATTTCATGATAGGGGCAATACAGACACACACACACACACACACACACACACACACACACATATATATATATATATATATATATATATATATATATATATATATATATATATATATATATATATATCCGTACAGTTGAAAATAAAATCGTCTTTGATAAGGATAAAATAATATATGAAAGCGTTCGGATAAGCAGAACGTCGAAACAGTTTTTACACACTTTGTATTGAGAAAAGTAAACACTTGTACGAACTCAAGAAAAATTAAATAATAATATTAGTCGAAGTACCTTATGTCTTCCTTAACGTATATAAAAGAAAGGTTACTGTCCAAATGAAAAATTGTCATATATATATATATTCATACATATATATATATATATATATATATATACTTCAATTAAAGGGTGCAATTATAACTTATAAATTCATGAATCATTCATAAAAAAACAAATATAGAGGTTGATGATTTAAATGGCGAGAATACATCATCATCATCGCAAAC
Source organism: Acanthosepion lycidas (assembly GCA_963932145.1). Classification (NCBI taxonomy): domain Eukaryota; kingdom Metazoa; phylum Mollusca; class Cephalopoda; order Sepiida; family Sepiidae; genus Acanthosepion; species Acanthosepion lycidas. The sequence continues at coordinate 29,114,988 of OZ010605.1, forward strand.
AATAAATAAGATACATCAACCCCGAACCTGCAATTGAAAAAATATAATAAAAATAAAAAAGACGTACAACATTGTCTTTTTTTAATTAAACTTGTTTGTATATATATATATATATATATATATATATATATATATATATATATATATATATATATATCACCTAATAGAGAAATACAAATTACCTCATAAGTATAGCTATTTAAGCAAACATTACAACGTTGGTATTTTCGACTCAAATTGTGTGTAGATAAAAAGTCAGAATCTTAAAAATTAAGCCTTTAAAAAAGTAAAAAGAAAAGAAAAGAAAGGAGTGTGACGCCGTTGAAAACGACATTTTCTTTCCTTGCCACAGACGAGAGATGCGAGAGAAGAAACCGTTAGCATAGAACTTACGAAGTCTGTCTATATTTCTGAGATTAGCTATTATGTACATTATTTACATTATTCGGACTATTCTTCTCATCTTTGTCGCCATATTTATCACAACGTTTCGGCCGTTGTACGCTCCAGCCTTCTTCAGGTGACTGGAATGTCGAACTGAACCCTTTATTTCGCTCACTGGGTAGATTGTTCTAGTTCCACGTGCCATGTTTGATGGATGTCAGTTATCAGTTTTCTCCTGTTAATTTCCGTCTGAAAGTTCTCCACTGCCTTAACCGGGTATTGAACTCACACTCTTTGGGTCCTGTCACTGGATCTAACCAACGCCTTTATCCACTGTGACATGTGTCCTGGGTATGAATTTCTGGGTATTATAAGCCTAATGTCTTCAACAACCATTTTTACCAGTGCTTATATTGCAATTTTGCTTTTATCATTAGATGTTTTTACCATAGCTCATATTGCAACTGTGTTGTTATCATTGCTTTTCTCTGGTACTCCTTATTACTGGTTCCCATATTGTATTTATTTCTATGCTTGGTCGGCTCAGGAGATTTTTGTCGGCTAGCATATGTGCTGATTCCTTAAGTTTAGGAATTTTCCAATGGTGTTCCTTGTCTATGATCTCAACATGATCCCACAGAAGCGGTGATCTCCCTTCTCTCTCCATATGTGGTCAGCCACGCCTGATTTTTCTACTTTCCCTCGTGTTACAGCTTTCCGGTGTTCTTGAAGCCTTACCTTGAGGGGGCATTACAGCATTCCGTTTCCAAATTTCTGACGGAGTGAATTACGTCATGGTATTCTTTTTCTTACAGATGGTGCAAAACTTACCCTACTATACTATACAGTCGACAAAATCAAGAACAAACAACGCGCATGTGCGAAATTAAAAAAATAATATGGCGACAATTTACCCATCGCACCCTCTATACGTCGAGGCCTTTTGAGTACATGTAAACCTGAGGAGAAAGAGTTTAAAATTGGAATTTCCGGACACGTCTGTGTATCAAAGAAGAAATAAAGAATGTAATGGGACACCATTTTCCAAGAATTTTTCTATGTTATTTTTTTGTTGGGGCGCGGTCTTTGCACATATTCAATTACCGTAAGAGATTTGCTAGTTTTTGTCTAGTATGCCAGGTTTAGGGTTGGTAACCAAAATCTTAAAAAGTAATAATGTACAATTAGATTTTATTCAATTAGATTTTCATACCACTCATCAAGCAGGTCTTTGACACCTTTTGAATAAAATTCCGCTTATTTTGATATAAAAACATTTTCGGTGCATTTTTGTATCTGACATTCATTAGGGGATACTTTTTTTTTTTTTTTTTTTTTTTTTTACCGAGAGGCGTTTTTCCTCCGCCTTGATGTGTCACAGCACAAAGAAAACGAAGAAGATCAAAAACAAAGAGTTGCTCGAAACACGTTTCGACTGTTTTAAATTCAGTGTTGTCTATCATTATTTAACCCATAACTCTGATACATAACAGAGGTTTTTTTACCAGTTATATTTTTTGCGAAAGAAAACATAACCGGCTTAACTATAATTTGAACTCGCATCGTCGGGCCCTTTTTTGTGCCGATAATTGCTACATCACAATCAAAACAACACATTTATCTATATTTCTAGTCACTGGCAAGCATTCTTTCTATTATATTAAATTCTGATGTCTCCTTATTGATGTAAACATTTATTGAATTCTCGGATATATTTAGCCCGTCACTGCCCATCTCATTAAGTTATTTTTTCTCCCACACGTGCTGTTGGCGAGAATATCGTTTACAAATTTCTTAGTACCAAACCCCCAACCACGCTCGGATAATGAAACCATAAATTTTCAACATTTTTCATACTTCTTCGATGTGAAAGAGACAGAGAGGTTCCTCTCTAGGCAATAAAGATCGCCCGGCCTGGCGTATCATCAGTGATGTGATTGCATTTAAGGCGCCTTGGAATATGTTTTCGAATGACAATGTTAATGATATAGAAGTCGACAAAATACTAAAAACAATAAAGGCCTAGAAAATTTACGATAAAACTAATATCAATTTCTAAACAATATGGCGAGCTCAATATCTAATCAGATTGAAAATATCACCAATTATAATAACATTAGTAATTTTAAAGATAATGAATGATTGGGTGACCATTATCACCATGACGATGTATTTTCAATTTTATCCTTTCTTTCGTCCTTTAAATAAATGAATAAATATTGATATTAATAAATAGGAAATCTAATTATTTTTTGTTTTTTTACTCTGGGGTTTTCTCCGTTACAGGGCCCGAGAGTCACTATGGTTGCAAAGTAAGAAGCACAGTTTATGCGGATATGTGGGAAGATAACGGTTATCCTAAGGCCTGAACAGGTTAAGTGATCGGGAAAGCATACCCTTGGGAGTTGGTTCCACAGAGCAGTGGTTCGCAGGAAGAAGCGGTTGGAGTGAAACTTACTTCTGATCAGTGCAATATAGAGGGACTTCTGGTGCTTCGCTACAGTGTGCGTTGCATGGCGGGTTCAAGACGTATCTGGTGGAACTATGGAACGTACTTCGTCTGAGCACATCTAGGATTTGGCATATAGTTCTTCACCATAAGCTAAAAAGTTACTGTGTCACTGGGCAATCTTTTAAACTGACTTTTTTAGACAGTTTTTCAGTCTTTCCTAACAAATAAAGGTTATCGTGAACGGCCACTAGTTTAGATTCTTTCGCACTGATTCACGGTATCCAACATGGCCCCATCTTTGGCCCTACTTTCTTTTTAATTTTCATTGATCACCTTCCTGATGGAATCAGCTATCAACTTGATATAAATGCTGATGAGACAACGATTTACTCAAACAAATCTGATCAGATCGATAAGGTTAAAATGACAACCGACAAATCCGTTGTTAACTGGGGCAAAAGATGGCCTGTTGATTTTTACCGCCTGCAAAACTAAACTTCGCTCCATTAATCACCTAAAAGACACCTCTTTACCTTTTATCATGCTAATCAACAGAAAAGTAACACGTTGAGCTTTCTCAGGCTAACGTTCTTAGCTTACGTGAAGTGGAAAGAATATAATGGATCGATTACTAGGTCAGCTGCTAAGAAAGTTGGTTCACTGTGTCATTGCGAAACAATTCTTCTTTCCAAAATCTATTATACATATGTTATACATAAGTTTACTAATCGTCCAGATTTAGAATATTGCTACCACATGTCGTTTTTTGACGTTAAAAAATACGTCAAAAAACGACATTATTACGTCATTATTTTTGCACCAACCTAATACCTTGAGCTCATTGATAAAATCTAAAGTAGAATCAGCAATATTATAGGTCCTGATCTAGCGGATCGGCTTCAGTCACATTCCCAAAGCCATAAGATTGCATCTTTGTGCCTTTTATATAAACAATGTAATGGTAATTGTTCGGATGAGCACTTCCCTTTGGTAACTAGACTTTAAAATGAATTTAAACGCAGTACTCGATTTGGCATTGAGATCTCATCAATTTACTGTCGAGCTGGCTATATGTAACCGTAAATTTTAAAGGTAACAGTTTATTTTCTAGCTGACAATACAAGTTCCTTTCACATTCTGGATGGACTGCAACCTTCACTTGGTATAAAATTCTTCGAAAAAAGATGGATCAATCTCTTCAGCCACATATATGAATAAAATAGGAGTTTGGAATCCTTCTTGGAAGGTGAAACATCTTTTAAAGCAAGAGCAGAAAGCAACAGAAAACCAATCCCGATCACATGATGTTAGAGAAATTTCCACTTAACAGCTATTAAAGAAACTAAAAATTTTATGTCATTTTAAAAGGATTTAGAATATAAAAAAAACTATTCAATTTGGCGCTTCAATAACTAAAATGATGAAATAACGTATTATCATTATCTCACGTTAATTTTGTATTCTTATTTTCATTATTATAGTAAAAAAGTTCCGGTATCTGCTTTGATAAGTTACTTCTTTTAGTAGAAATTCCTAACACTTTATTCAATACACAGAGATAAAGTCCACTCTCATTCATATCAGTTAACTAGTCCTTGCTAAGGTGTTCATAAAATATCATCTTCGTTTTTCTATTGCTAAGCCAGACGAGTCAGCTAGGTTAAAGCTCCCCAAATCCAGTAGCCTATCACCCTAGAATGTTCGAGATAAAAGAATTTTAATTTCATCGAGTGAACGTGAATTCCGAGTCAGGCATCTTTACAAGGGCAAATTATTTATATAATCTGACCGCTAACATGAACAGAATATAACAACATATACAAAGTGTTCAGTTACAAAATTTCTAAGTAAGAAATTAAAATATTGTAAATTGTGCAACTTAGATTAAGTGATTGCTTTTTTTACGGTTTATCAACCCTTTGTATGTCATATAAAGAGTGAAAACATTTTTAGATTTTAAGAATTTTGTGGTGATAAAAATGATTTACTGACATACGTCCTACAAATTAACCCATATTTTGGGGAGAGTGGTGGATTCCTAAAATTTTCTAAGCTTAAGTGAATGACAGGAAACCCAAATGAAATTTAAATTTGGCTATGCGATTACCAATTTTAGCCGTTATCCATTACATATACAAGCTTACTGCATCTAGTACCCCCAAGAGGTCACCCATATAAGTACTGACCAGGTTCGACGTGGCTTAACTTCGGAGAACCGGCGTGTCAACGTGATGTAGCCAAAGACTTATACAATCAAGATTTGAACACTATTTCTTTCAGATAAAATGTAACACTCACATCCATTCAGAAATCATCCCTTCAGTAATTGTTAGTTCTAATCTCTTCTGGGAATGACTGCAAAACTCTTTTCACTATCCTTTTTATAGAGACAGGCGCACAAATACATGCGGGGATTCTTCTTAGCCAAGAAAATAAGCCGGTTCTCTGTTTCACCAGACACAGTCCCGATCTGTCTCGTGTTGAAGTGAAAACGCTACATTCGCTTGTCTGAAGTTGATTTTTTACGTCAACCCTTATTCTTAGTTTGTGAAGTTTTTGCCATATTACTGTTCATTTGTCTTGATTGTCTTGCATAAATTGTTCGCTTTCTTTATATCCGTTTTGCTCTGTCCCTTTTTTTTTTTTTTGTTTGCTTATTGCAAACTTTGTCATTTGTGTTTGGTGGACAGTTCTGTTATTTATTTTACATTTGGTCATGTCTACTCACTCCAAGTTAATAGAATATAGTTAATCAAAAATTCTACATGGAAGAAATTCAGAAGAAACACGAAAAATATTATTACCAAAAGTTATTCAGCGTTATTTATTTATTTATTTTTATTTTTTGTTAATTTACTTGAGATCCAGGAACAGAATCAGGTTTTGGGAAATTTAAAGAACTTTTGGCCAATCCTGTTGCATACTTCAGTATTTCATATTAAATGGCATGTTTTCAAATCCGACGGATGTTAATCCCCACCCGAATTGAGAGAAGAACCAATCCTTTGAACACGGGATTTGACAAAGATTTTTATTGCAGCTTCCACACCCTTTTCTATTATACATATTTGTCTATCGCATGTCACTTACAAATTCACACACACACACACGCACACACACATACACACGGACAGAGGAACGGTGGAATAATTGATAGCGGCTCGCATTGAGGAATCGGAGAGCCGAATTCAAATTCCAGTCGAATCCATTACATTCACTTACGTGTTAATAACCTTGGGAAAGGCATGAATCATCTTCTTCTCCCCGGTAAATAGCAGGACAGACTGAGTTCTATAGCCTTGGATGGAAACTGGTCTACCACAGAAAGAAATGTCAACCTATTGCGGGAAAAAATCTGCCTCGTCAGTCACGTATCGAAAGATACATTATCGCCTAAGCGTGTATCACTGTCTGACTAACACACATACACACACACACATATATATATATATATATATATATATATATATATATATATATATATATATATATATTCATTCTGACAATATATATATATATTCATTCTTACAATGAAATTGAGATACAGTTAGTTAATGACCCTTCTCCCATAAGAATTTTAAATTTGAAACTCGCAGGTTTTTCAAACTGCTTATGGTGTCAGTTCTTAGGAGACTCCTTCTAGAAACTGACACCTTAAACAGTTTGAAAAATCCATATATATATATATATATATATATATATATATATATATATATGTATGTATGTATATGTGTATGTATGTGTGTGTGTGCGCACGCGCGTGTTTGTGTGTGTGTAGGGTTCCCAAAAAATGTGAATCATTTAAAATGTGAATATCTTAAGTAGGCTTCATGCTGGACAATAAAAGCTTTATTGATCAAAATTTGCACAAGATATGCAATGGAATGTCGATTTCAAAGCCTTAGAAATATTCAATATGCGCACAACCTGTGGCATGACACACGTCAAATCGGGAGTACAGCTCTTGCCAAACACGCTGTAGGATGTCTTGCGCAACATTCTTCAGTGCCTCAGTGATTCTCTACTTAAGTTCCTCTAGGCTAGATGAGGTATACAGACCTATCTTTTCGAATAGCCCAGACTGAAAAAAATAAACAAAGTGCCAAATCAGGTGAAGGTAGAGGCCATTTCAACAGCACATTGTCATCATCACTGGCAGTCTCGTTTGATCTACCTGGTAGAAACCCACTGAAATAAGTTCGCACTGAAGCGCTAGAGAATGCTACGAAACACATGCTACAGCGTATTTGGCAACAGTTGGATTACCGATATGAAGTGCGTCAATTCACAATCGCGCGCATATTGGTTTAATAATAATTCATGTAAATATATATGTACCAATATGAATATTTTAATAATATATACTTATTGTTTGGAATGCATCAGTTTATTAGGACAATCCTAGAAAGGCGAAGGCAATGTCATTCTGACATATGATGGAATGGTTCCATTGGCTAAAAAGAGTGAAAATCACTGCTCTAGATCTTAGAGAAGACAGTCTTTCCGAGCATAGACACTGGTGCTACAGAATTACAAACAAATCTTTACCAAATAACAGAAACTACATTACTTGAAGACTTCCGACAAAAGAAACAGCTAAAATTGACAGAGTAAGAAACTAGAAGGGGCAAATAATATAATCAATATAATGAAGCTGTTAACATTCCACAGTAATTCAAACGAAAGTTTAGGGAGGAAATGTCTAGCAGTCCTAGAAGAACTGAAATTACATCCTTGTACAAATTAAGTGAAACAAAACTAATAATTAAATTATTAATTCTTTTCGTATTTTTCCAATAAAACATGACCCAGCGCACATGTTAGCACTTTGTATGTCCATTCCACGAAATTGTTCCTTGCAGATTGACCACAGATTCTCGATTCGATTTAAATCAGGAGAGTTTTGGGGCTAGTCTCTAGTACTTTGATTTGCCCATTAGTAAAACTTGTCTGTCTGTAGCGTTACAATTTTCGTACGCTTCCTTGGAGTAACTTTCATCGCATACAATGATCGTAGGACAAGTAATCGACAGTCGAGATGATAGTGTCTGGGAGTGATAAAAATCTGATGCAATCACGGATAGCGCAATATTTTTCAAAGCTAAACAATTTTTATCAAACACCCTGTAAATAGATTCCTATTACTGCATACCAATGAAAATAACCTAATCTTAGAAAAAATAGAAATCGATTACACACTGTCACTCCAGTGGGTCGAAAAATGTCCTTATAGTGAAAGAAAGGACACTTATTTCAATTAATTTGCACAAGTATGTAGGGGTCTTGAGAAACGTATTTTCTTTCTAAAATATTTCAAGAGAAAAATTTTATAAATTTCAACAGGCAACAGCGCCAAAAGTTCGATAAGTAAACGGCTAATCACACCATTCCCATTCCCAAAGAGTTTACTTCAGGCATCAATTCTACTCATGATTATGGTTTCTCGTACAAGATTAAACGGCTTGCCTGCTCAGTGATTTCTCACATCTGATAATTAAACCAATGAAAATATGTCGCTTGTATCAAAGTGAATTCCTTGATAAAAATCTTTTCTAAATACATTTAATCTTGGCACTTTCGGCACATCCTTCTCTAGACAGCTCATGGCAGACGCTTCGGGTGAAAAAGAAATCATTAAAATGTCGTGTCTTTTTATTTTTTTAATAAGTCGCAAATTGATCGTGGCTTTTGTGAAATGCCGTGTCGGTCGCAAGGTGAAAATCTGAGACAGACCCCGTCAAATATGGTGATAAGGTCAGAAGTTGGCAGCTTCGTTTTAAGCTATCACGTTCTCGATTTGGCCACGCGAGATCAATAACAAGACAATCAGGAATCATCCAATGAAAAAGCAGTCACCAAAATAGACGACAAATCCGTGACCCATCTGAGTCGTCTAAGACTAATTTCAGTCTGAATTTTCTGGGATGGGTAGTTATCATTATTACCATTATTTACATACAGATTATTGTGTTCATTTTTGTTGTTATCATTACAATGTTTCGGTCGCTGTGCCCTCCGACCTTCATCAGATACTGGATGATCTTCATAAACTTCAGGGAATTTCCAGCTGCTTTAACGAAGTAAGAAGCATTCCTTTCGAAACTCGCTGAAGGTTACTAGAGAAGGATTGCCTAAGCTATTAGCTATATACAACCGTTTAATCAGACCAATGATGGAAAAAGGTTTCAAGCAAATAAATCCGATAAGCCGTAAAGCCGTAAAGAAGGAAAACTCTTCACCGGATATTTGTGCTATAGATTCCGAATAGAACTTAATTAATTAACGGGAATGATTATTACTTGAAGACACTCAACAGCAGTAATAAATAAAATGGATAGAACATGTAACTTAAAATGATATATTCAAGATGTTATCATTATTTGTACGCGGTCTATTGTCCATAACTTTGTTGTTTTTATCACAAAAGTTTGACCGTTGTGCTCTCTTGGCTTCATCAGATGCTCATCGATTAGGGTAAACTTCGTTTAATTTCAAACTCCTTAACTTGTACAAAGTAAGAATACGACGAAATATCCTTCGACAGGATCAGTGTAATCTGAACAATCTAACGCCGTGGATTAAATAAACGGTTCCAATGGAAATTAACTGATTGATTACCTGATGAACGCCGGAGAGCATAAGGGGGGAACAATTTGTGGTTCAGAGAGAAGTTACTTTGAAAAACAGTTTTCAAAGTTCCGTGTGGGTGATTACCTACTCTGTAATAGTCTACTGTTGTGTAAAATAATTAAGTCACTGTCCAAATCATGATAATGATTTGTAATAGTCAATGACTGCAAAGTTAGACAACATAATCCAAATCGCCAAATGAATCGCTTAAAATCACTTTCTCATTATGGCTTATGTTAGTAGCTTTGATGTGTGACTTCCAAGAAAATTAATTTAAAATATAAAGAAAAAAAGACAGTTGGGTTCATTTTTAGCCCTAGTAAGCACTCAAGGTAACTACTGGGACTTAAGCTCAACCCAGACCTCAACTGGAACTCTTACATACGATCCATCGCAACATACTGGGAAATGGTCGCTTCTTTGTACCGCTCGAGCAAGTGCCTCCCTATTCTTGCTATCATCTACCTTTACAAGAGCCACATCAGGCCGAACATGAAGTACTGCTGTCATATGTGGGTGGGAGCTGCCCAGCCTTTCCTTTCTACTCTCTGTAGAGTCCAAAATCATCTCCGCGTCTTTGTGGGCGACAAATTATTTTCCCGTTTACAACCCCTTTCTCACAGACGCGATGTTGCAAGTCGCGAACTATTCTATCATTATTTCTATGGTGAGTGTTCAAATGAACTACACTCCTCAATTACACCAGTCCTAACGTGAATACACGTCATGCAATGCGCCTTCATATACCTCTGGTGAGAAGTATGTTCCTCTCAAGTAGTTTTTTTTTTTCCCACGAACAATTGCCTTGTCGGAACGGCTCCCAATAGGTTGCTTTTCCTATCACTAAAATCTTAACCTGCTCAAGCCTAAGGTTAACTGTTAACTTCTGAAGATATCTACACACGTCTTACTCTGTAACCCTCTATCTCGGTAGGCCTTCATGCCGTGTGCGGTTTGAATACCATTGTAAAAAAAAAGATAATCTTAATTTAAATGATTAGTGAATGGGAATGTTTTATAGACATAATACGTGTGGAATTTCAAGATAAAAAGTACAAATAACCGTTTACAAGATTTTGAAGATTTGGAAAGCATCCTCCCGGGTGAAAGCTCAACAAAGCGGCAGCCCTTGTGTACACAAGAAGCTCTTCTCTGGGGAAACTTTAATCTTACCAAAGCACTAACGAATGAATTGGTCCATCTGCTTGAACATAACATGGCGGATTTTAGTGGTAAGTGTTTGCTGGAACTAGATTATGTAACCCTTCAGAAAACTTTCCAATTTGAATTCAGAATAAGGATCTCCTGTACAGACAGAAGATCAAATTTTGTTTTTTCCAGGAAACCAATATGTTGACGCTCCCCATTACTTCAAACAAAAGCTTAGGAAGTAAACGCCGACGACTACTGAAAAGATCAATAAAAGTTATTAGGTTGGTGCAAAAATAATGACGTATTAATATCGATTTTTGACGTTAGAAAATACGTCAAAATAACGACATTATTACGTCATTATTTTTGCACCAACCTAATACTTGACTTGAGAAAAATATTTTCCTGAAAAAATGTTTAAAGAGAAAGCATTTATAAATTTCGACTGACAGCAGTACTGACTAATAATGTTTCCGTATAAGGAAAAGTCTAATTTTACCTTAACTCTTATATAGGAAAAAATCATATGAAAATAATCAAAAAATTTATTTTTCTTTATTTAAGCAAGAATTGATTTAAATTTAATCTCTAATTTTATTATGAGAATGTTTTGAAAACAAAAAAATAATAATTGAATATTGACTAAAACCAACGGGGGAAGCTGGTAATATTTTTGTTTTATTTTCGTATTGTATATTTTCGTATTGTATATTGGATTTCCCTTAAGAATCATTATTTTATTTACATTGTTCGTACTCTTGTCCTCATCTTTATCTTCACGATGTGTCGGCCGTTGAACTCTAATGGCCCAGTGGATAAAAGCTTTGGTTGAAGTAATCAAGTGATTAGAACCAAAGAGTTCAATACATGATTACAGCAGAGGTGAAAAAAAAAACAAAAAAAAACATGAGTTACTAAAAGGAAATAACTGAAACTAAACTATACAAAAATAGGCATGGCACGTGGAACTAGAACAATCTACCCCGATGGACGAAATAAAGGGTTCAGTTCAAAATTCCAATTTACATAAGCTGAAGAAGGCCAGAGCGCGCAACGGCCGAAACGTCATGAAGGAAACACGCCGAAAAGTGTAAATATTTACAAAACGTCATCTCAGAAATATAGACAGAGAAATCATTATTTTACATCTCTTCGCGAAAAATAGTTTGGGCAATTGTTATTATAAATGCCTGCAAGACGGCTGACGTGCATTTAACTACTTAGATAAAATTGAACATAATCATGATGTTATTATCCATAAACAAAATTTTGTTTCTGAGAAATGTCTCCATCTAAAAGACTTTTTAACAGGAAAAAACTTGTACACAATTCCCCATTAAAAGAGTATAATTGTGAACATTTACCCAGAAAAAAATTTCAGGGTTTGTTTGCTGGAATATTTTAAATAACCAATCAAATAAGCACCGGATCACTGCAAAAGTTTATCCCGGTCTTCATACAAATTTACCGCAAATGGCGTTTGTTTTTGCTGGTAGTTTCTGGTATGGTCTTGATTGAAAACTTACATTGTTAAAATGTGAGTGAAACTGTTGAATGCTGTTTTGTTCACAAATAAAACCCTTAAAGATGGAGAATGAAAAGTTTCACTTTCGTCATATTACGTTCTATTAAATTCGGAAAAGAGTAAGCGTGGAAACCGAGACAAAGATCGGATCTTCTAACGATCAAAAAGTGTTTTGCTAAATTTCATCAGGATTATTTTTAACCTAAACTATCAACCACGCTTCAGGCGACCTTCTGTCGTCGAGGAAACCCTCTGCCAGTCATCGTAGAGAATAAACCGATGATTTAGGAAGAAGAGATTGCTAAGTGTTTGGAAGTTGCTATCTTAACTGCTTTTCGGCATTTGAAGATATTTGTATTCAAGAAAACGCTGTCATTTTCCACCAAAACGCAAGACAGAAGGTTGTCAAACAGACCTCGCAGAAGCTTAAAGAATGAAATAGAAATTCCTCCCGGCATCGTATTCACCTTCGGATTTTCATTCATTCCGGTATCTACGGAATAATTTAAAGGACAAAAACAATTTCTCTGTACTTCTTTATGTGCTGCTTTTCTTCAGGACAAGTGATAATGACTGTCCACAATAAATTTGTATCTTTATTATTTCCCCTAAACCCTACTATGTTATCTCACTAAGTATATTAAGCATTGCCTTTCTCTGTTCCTCTGAAATTAAATGTGAAGCAATGAATAACGTCTCGGATTAAGTATATCGAAGAGCCGAGTTCGAATTCCAGTCGAATCCGTTACATTCACTTACGTTCTAATACCCTTGGGAAAGGAATGAATCCTCTTCTACTTCGCCCAGTTATGGGTAAATAGCAGGACTGGCCGGGTTCTATAGCCTTAGATGGCAACTGGTCTACCCCAGAAAGAAATGGCGACCTACTGCAGGAAAAAATCTGCCTAGTCTAAACGTGTATCTCACATAGCATATAATTTAAAAGTATCTCCCATCCATCTTTTCTCATTATGTGCCCTAGACATCTTAAATGTATCTTCTTGATGTTAAATATGAGTTTCTTTTTTGTTTCCATTTTCTCTAAAACTTCGTCGTTGCTCACATATTTTTGTTCATGTTATCCTCAGCATCCTTCTGTAGAACCACATTTATATTGCTTTAAGACTGTTCTTCATCTTTGAGGATAATGTCCAGCATTCACTGTCCTATCGGAAGACGGATTAACTTAACAGTTCTTTACTCTTTTATTTTGATTGCATTGTCTCTAAACCTTCGTCACTGGTCACAGTTTTGTTCATGTTATCCTCAGCATGCTTCAGTTGCTTCAAGTCTGTCTTTAAGTAGATTGTCTAGTATTCATTGCTGTATTGTGTAATAATTGAGTTAATCGAAATCTACTCAACTTCTTCCAACAAAAAAAAAAAACACAAGTATCTACGAAAATGGCATTAAAAAGCTTTTATTAGGTTGGTGCAAAAATAATGAAGTAATAATGTCGTTTTTTGACGTATTTTTAACTTCAAAAAACGACATTATTACGTCATTATTTTTTGCACCAACCTAATAGAAAGATTGAAGAGAGTTGTTAAAACAATGGAGACTATGTACTTGACTAATAATTTATTTTTGTGTGAATGAAAAATCTTGGTTTTAACTTTCTCATCCGGCTGAATATTCCCGGGATCTTATAAAAAAAAATCTACTCTTTCTATTTTACAAATTTTTTTATTTTGTATTAATATAGAAATTGAAATTATTAATGACAAGAATAAAATATTCCTACAGTGTAAAGCTATACTGCATATATTTTAAGCATTTCACCCCAAGCAAGGCGAGAGCTCACATGCACGCAAGGGATTACAGATAAAAGACTGAAGAGTGTGGGGCGGGGTGAGGAAAGGATAAAGAGATCCCTTGGTAAGCTATCAAAGGATGTCACAAAATATTTTCTTGTTATCTGTACCCTATTAACTAAATATTCCATCACTGGATTAACCTTTATTCTGATCTATACAGAAATTTCTTAATGGGAAATATTTCCATTTCCAACACGACAGGCAGGCATGTGGCGTACTAATTTACTTTTTCAAAGATCTTTAGACACTAAAATTACGTTAGAAACAAAGAAAAGAGTACTGAACTGTTATGTGTCATCTATCATCTTGTATGCCAGCGAATGCTGGACAATCTCCACAAAGATTTGAAACAACAGAAATTTGGTTTTACAGAAAGATTCTGAGGATACTATGGACCGAACATGTGCGCACAACGAGAATTTAAAGAAAATGGAAACGAAAAGGAAACTTATACTTAACACCAGGAAGAGGTAGATGAGGTTCCTGGCGCAGGTAATGAAACAGGAAGGCTTGAAGATGATACTCATAGATAGATTGAGAGACAGAGGGGTAGAGAAAATAAGCGTGTAATATATTAGGTTGGTGCAAAAATAATGACGAAATAATGTCGTTTTTTGACGTTAAAAATACGTCAAAAACGACATTATTACGTCATTATTTTTGCACCAACCTAATACTTAATGGGCTTGAGCAAATGGATGACAAAACAGGTTTTTGGAGAAATAACAAAACAAAACTTATTAAGAGGTACAAGGAACAGGAAGATGTGGAGAACCATGATCGTCTATGTCTTGAAGAGATACGACACTTGAAAAAGGAAGAATGTTCTGAAAAGATGGTATTATGCAGGAAAAGAGCTGAATTAAATGGCCTAAAATATCTAATGTCGAAAATAACAAAATGTCATTTATTTTCCGAAACATACTGAACGAACCTCTTGATAAATGCAATATGAATTTATTTCAATTTGCTTGCAAAAAAAAAAGACAAACATGAAATAAACAAATCAGAAATTAAGTATTGTTTAAATCAGAAATTTTAGCTAAGAGGTTGGAACGGAATTCCAGAGAGAAATGTGTAATATTTCCAATTCATAAACAAATGAAACTAGAATGCCAGAGACGAGATCCATTAGGACATTACTAACAAATAACCACTACAAAAACTAGAACAGCATCCCATTATACACGAAAATATGAACGAAGATCCCAGTCGAATGTTTGAAAACTGCGGATAGTGCCAAAGCATATTTATATTTAACAAATAATGAAAAAGTTAAACGACATATTTGATTGTCAGACACAAGAGTTTCACGTCGAAATGCTCGGCAGGACCAGATGTTAGATAAATCTTTTGAAACTGTTATATGACCTCAAATCCATACTACTTGGGACAAATGTTAATTATAACTTACAAAATTGAAATTCTGACAACGTAATTTTTTAAAGTGCAACACATTTTAAATTTAGAAGCAGTTAAAATGTTTTTAATATCGCTTTCTACTCTACTCCTCTCACTCTCTCTCTCTCTATATATATATGTGTGTGTGTGTGTGCGTATTTAATAACCTACACATATATATTTCAGCATATATATATTTGATTTTTATCAGTTCTTATTTGCATAAATGCATGTATTTTTTTACATTTTTTTCACGATCTTCCTCTTCAAAATTATCGACTATGTATTTGTTTCGTTTAATTATCATCCTCTTATTAATAAAAGATTCAATTTATTTTATTGGATTATATTATTGATATTGACCAAATAACAAACTTAACAAATTGTTATTGATATTGTTATCATATTATCATAAATAATGATATTTTATATATATATATATATATATATATATATATATATATATATATATGAAGAAAAATATACGGAAAAAAAAACAAAAAACCTTATATGCAATAAACCATCTTCATTCAAAATACTCAAATTTAGGAATACTTTTCACAGCGTCGCCCACGTGACGACAACGTGACCATGTTTAAACGGAACGCTGATCTTATAAAACTTTCAGTTATCTGTTTGGATAAATCTTGTTCTTATGTCCATCGTCTTTGTGATGTTCAATTGATAATGTTAATTATATTTTATGAATATGTCCTGAAGATGGTTTATTAGACCGAAACGTCCGACGTTGACATTATATTAACATTAAAACAGCATAATTGCATATAAGGATTTTTATTTGTTTTTTCCGTATATTTTTCTTCATACTGGCGGATCTATATACATATATTTGCTTACATATATATATATATATATATATATATATATATATATATATATATATATATATATATATAAATAACAGTAAATTCGCCTGAGGATGAAATGGAACAAAGGTCTTTAATTAAATTACAAAATTAAATTCGGAGTTTCAGCTTCCATTTTTGAAACATGGTTAGAACTGTGTAGCGAAAAAACATATTTTAAATCAATTAATTTATAACATATATATATATATATATATATATATATATATATATATATGATGATTTTGATTTTCATGTAAACAGAATATAATACAATATGAAAAACTCCATTATACACATACATACGCATACACACAGACACAGA
Source organism: Acanthosepion lycidas (assembly GCA_963932145.1). NCBI lineage: Eukaryota > Metazoa > Mollusca > Cephalopoda > Sepiida > Sepiidae > Acanthosepion > Acanthosepion lycidas. Next base: position 29,131,540 of record OZ010605.1, read on the forward strand.
CACAAACACACACACGTATATATATATATATATATTATATATATATATATATATATATATATATATATATATATATATATATATATATATATATTAAAGAATATCAAATACTTAAGATCCCAGAGGTTTATCATTGATATTCTTTAACTAAAGATAATTTTGCTCGGTCTTTTGTCATAGACTTCTCCCTGGATCTGTATCCTCCTGGAGATTCTATACAAATTACTATATAGTATAATTACTATATATATATATATATATATATATATATATATATATATATATAATCGCAAAATGAAATATAGATATAATACTTGAATATCTGCCGATTTGATGCTTGAGAGATCTACTGGTTTATACTGAAACATCCGTTTAGATTTTTAGGTACAAAGAAGCTTCTAGATTTAAAAATAAACTTAAAACACATGTTTTATCATTAAGCTGTACCTTAATTTTCCCCAGCTAGAGCAGTATTTCCAGACGAAATGCTGCAGGTTTAATTCTACATTATCGATATTTCCATGGCAAATGTTCGAACAAGCTGCATTTCTTAATATAAAATGTTCATTTATTTGCACATACACAGGGTGGAATCATCGCCATCCTTCTCGTATTCGATTAATCAGAAGGAAATTCAACCGAACTTCTTACCGATAATCGATATATTGTAAAACGAACTCCCGCGTGGATGCTTATTCTTCTTACACCAATTTTTACATCTTCACCTCGAGGTTTTCTATCCTACATACCCTAATAACCACATTTATTTCTATCCAGCAGCCATATTCATTATCTCTCTACGATGAGTGGCTCTTGTGCCTTGTATTGGGTTAACATTATTGAAAAAAAAAAGAAAAGAGAAGTTTTTACCACAAGCCTTGAAGGTAACACGTACAATTATAAATAATTTATAGGTTCGATCCTGATTGGGAAAACCGAAAATTGCTGTCTTGTCCGCGCTAATTTTATTTTAAAAAAGGGATAAAGAGATCCTTACTTTCAAAAACCTTATTTACTGAACATTATAAACAAAAGTACAAGGCTACACTTACTGATTATATCCTCTTAATATACAAAAACAGGAAATATGCTAAAGGAATCTTAACGATCAAAGATTTTATTTAGTGATCATAATTTTACAAAATGATAAAACCACAATTAGAGATTATACGAACAGTCTTTATTTAGAAAGATAGGAATTAGATAATTGAATCCTTACTTTCAAAAACCTTATTTAGACGGCTGTATATCGTGGTAAAAGGCGTAACTTAACCGCTGCTCTGAGTATACCAGGGGTTAATCTACGCTAGGCTGGGTGATAACTTACTCTTCGCGTGTTTATACCCCCAGGTATTAAATGAGATAGGCTAGAATATATCCTACTGGGCCAAAGTATACTCTTTCCTTTACGCGTTTAATAAGATAGATATGTTTGTAAGCACAGATGACAGTTGGGGATCGTTCAATGTCACACGTCCACTTAGATACCAGATTTTCTTCAAAATACCAGTTAATTCTTTTCGCTTTGTTTTTATACTTTCTTTTTGGTTTAATAGTTTTTTTTTTTCTATTTATATTGTCATTCTTTATAGAATCGGTACTTTCCTTTTATATATATATATATATATATATATATATATATATATATATATATATATATATATATATATATTCTTTGTATAATTTATATTTTTGTCATATTTGGATGTATTTTATTACTTAAAATATTATCAACCCCTCTCTTTTCCGCAAAGTAATTTTTAACATTTTTAATTAAATTAATTTCAATGAGATATCTGACATTGGTTGGGCATCCACTTCTTAGACGTTATCCATTACACCACCTGCATATCCAAGCCCACAGCACTTGATAGTCTTCAGCGTAAACCCATCTATATACTAACCAGACTCGACGTTGCTTAACTTCTCTGACCGTACCGGTGTTTGAACGTGATATAGCTGTAAGGCATAGTACCCGCACATCCAAACTTATACAACACATAAGCGGTCAACCATCTAGGTACTGACCAGTCTCGATATTGCTTAACTTTGGAATTATTAATCAGAGAGCCGAGTTTCAATTTCCGCTGGATTCGTTATATTTACTTATGCGCAAATACCGTAATTCCCCATGTATAATACGCCTTCATCCATAATATTCACCACTAAAATTGTGCTGAAAGTGTGAGAAAATGCTTCCAGTCACGCATAATACGCACCCCTTATTTGGTAATCAAGCCCTATAAATTGTACCTCCCCAATTTCATCACGGACAGCGTTTCCTACTCTTATTTAAAAAACGGTTTTAAACATAGAATAATATTATTATAATTTAGGTTTATGATAATTCTTTCTTTATTTTACATTTGTAAGTATCATTAGTTACATATTTGGCATCTTTATGCGGTTGTACCCGCCGAATGTTTGTGTCAAATTGTCGTATGTTTGTGGTGAGTAGTCATTTCGAAACTGAAATCGACCTTTGAAACGGCAAATTTTTAAAGATTTTTTGTAGCCTTACATTATCCGTACCCTAATTTTGCTTATTATTTTTAGAAAAAAAAAATGCATATCCTACATTGGGAAGTACGGTACCTCTTCAATCCCCAACTATGGGTTTAATTAGGAAGATTTGTGACATGAAAGCATTATTAGTTCAAAAGATCCTTACAATCTTTTAATAACAATGGCTTTACCTGACCTGCAAAGAGTTGATAAGCAAAAGAAATGAATCAATCTATGAAATACTGATAAGGTACACAGATATGTTTTTTTCAGATATATTGAAACTACAGTGGACACAAAATGAGGGTTCAGTTTATATATATGTTTTCTGGCCCTTCACTCTATATCCACATTATAATTTCTTGCTTGTTTATCAAATTATGATGAGACATGACTCCACCTCATCTCCCCACATGTATAAGTTAATTCGTAATACTTGTATCAACAAATCACTATTGTCTAAAAGAAAATTTCTTACAATCGAAAAAAAAATCGAAAAATATTTTCCGGCTTTAAATAACCTGCAAGTTGTTAATAAGCCATAGAAATGAATAAATCAATCCATTGTATTTTCGTATTCTTCTTTAAACCAACAAGTCCGTTAAGTTTCTTCCTCATCCAAGAGAAAACAAATGGATCCAATATCGCTCAATATCCAACTTAAACGCCCTTGCAGTAATTTCTATGAACTGTTACACCCTTTGTCAATCTTGACGATACAAGTTAAAAAATACTTTTTTTAACCATAAAAAATGTTCTTAATAGTTCGATTTCTATTTATTTAAACTTTTTTTTTTATCTCATAGAAAAAACTTCACACACGAGTCAGGGAACAAGAAGGTACTACCCTATCGAGGTAGAAAATGGTAACGGTCGGATATAAAAAGAAGCAGAATAAAAGTATTTATACTGTAAAAAGTGTGCGCCGAGTCATGTGGCAAGAATTACACCACGAAGCCACGTGTTCGAATCTCAATATAGTCAATGAGGTGATATTTTAATGTCCGACGATCCATGAATTATATACATGTTGGTCCAAGCATTGCGTGAAATTGAGTAAGCAAAACTATTCAGAAGCCGGTGACGGTTGCAATAGCACGGGGTCTCAACTCATCGTGACGGGTGGTTTAATCGTACCGGATTTGCTCAACTACTGATCACGCTAGATTCGACTTGTCCTAGCAACATTTGTAACTAAGGTCCGTTCGATATAATATGCATCCGTTAATCTCACGAGATAAAGATATATTCATTTCTTTGGTGCCGAAACAGTGGTAACCTCTCCTGGCTGCAGGCCAGTTTTCCGCCTTCGTCTAAATCCGGCTTGGAGCTTGACTTAGAAGACACGGAACCATTTCATCGACAACGGGAGCGTGTCCCATTATCACAATGCCTATGACACACTTTGGAACATGTACGTTTATAAAAGTATATATATTAATTATTTTAGAAGATCCAAAATAATTCATGTTTTTTTTTTAAATATATGAAACATTAGGTAAACAAAACTAAAAAAGTAGTCTTCAAGTGATGTGGTTTCTGTTATTTGGTACAGTTCTTTATTTTAAGTATTACAGAATGTTAATATCTTGATTATGTCATTATTTTCTCTTTGAGTTACATGTGCTATTCATTTTAGTTGTTACTGTTATTGGAACTCCTCAGATTAAGTGGTTTATGTTTGTGGGGGTGAGGTTGGCACAGAATTTCTTTGTGATTTTGTTAATGCCAGTACAGAGGGTTCGAAAATCAGTTGATCTGTTGATTTGCTTCAGCTGCATATGAATTAATCTATGGGTTATTTAATGTCGAAATTTAAATATCTTGAAACCAATTTTATGATTCATCTAAATGTTTTTTTGAACAGAATTGTATATTTTCAACTACAGATTGATTGGTTGATTTTCTTTAGCAGCATATTAACACTTCTATGGGTTATTTATTGCCGAAATCTAAATATTTTGAACGTAATTTTTTGGCTTCACTTAAATGTGTTTTGAACGCAGTTGTATATTTTCAACTACAGATTGTTTAGTTGTTTTTGTTTAGCAACATATAAACACCACTATGAGTCATTTAATATCTAAATCTAAATATTCTTAACACACTTTTAAGGCTTCAGCTACAGATAATATGTAATTCTACGACCAATAAGTATTGCTAGTAATTTTATTATGTACAAAAATGTATTGATTGTGTTTTTAGTATAAAAATGCATTTTTATACTTCCGTAGGGTTTTGATTTTGTATAGTTTTTCACTATTTTCCCATAGCTGGGTCCCTAAATGGTTCTACCACTCCGGGTAATGGTGGGTCTGAGAACAACAGGAATTAAAAAAAGATTACACTGTCCTCCGAACCTTCAATCTCCCGATCAGAGGTCTTGCTGCCGGATGCAGTTTATCGTCATACCCAGGACCATATTTTGAAGAAGAGTAATCCTCTCTAAAGCCTACTGCAGTGGTTCCCAAAGTTTGTTTGTTATTTTTTTTCTTCTGAGCCGAATTTTCGGAATTAAAATTTGCTCACTCCACACCTAATTTTATGTGATAAAATTTACAGTAAAAAATAAAACAACAGAGACAGGGTTAAAGGGAGATAACTGCGGATTCGATGTCAGAAGTTGTTCATTGATAACTCTCTCCTCCAATTTGAAGACCCTGGTTAATATATTTCTTAATATTTGATAAAATGCCCAAATATCACAAGGATAAAATCGGGCAATAATTATTTATAACTATTTATACTGGGACTCATGCATGCAATTACATGAAATTCATAATAATATTTTACATTTTGAAATCATATTTATATATTTTCTGGAATTCTTCAGCTGTGTAACAATCTGGGTAATCTTCAGCGAAATCTGTACAGAATCCGTTATTTAATCTACGGGAGTAGACTGTTCTCGTTCCACTGCGCATGTCTATGGACATCGTCTCGTTCTTGTTTTATTTAGTATTGTTCAGTTATTGCTCGCACGTTTCCACTGAGTGTAAGTACACACTACCTGGCCCAGTGCACTCAAATTGGGGAAACCCGGATGGTACAATGCCCGAATTGTTGTAGTAACAACAAAATAGATTAGGACAATATAAATAGCGTAAATAATGATAACTCCTCATACCACAAATTCAGACTCAAGTTCTTATCCTTTTTAGGTCTTTGTAGAAATTCATAATAATATTTTACATTTTGAAATCATATTTATATATTTTTTGAAAATGTTTCTAAAAACTAACCGACAGCCTTTATTTTCCCTAAGCCATTTTAAAACTTTCTTTTCTTTTTATGTGCCATGTCTTTTCAGGACGTAGGTAATTATAAATCGCCACCACCCCTATCCCTTGCAGCTGTAAGCAAGTTCCTTCCCTCTGCTCCCTCCCCCAGATCACGTTCTGTCATCCACCTGCTCAAGCTCGTCAGGTATATCACGCGCTGCTTTCCCTTGTCTCTCTTTTCCTCTATTCGACACGTGAGTATCAGATTCTCCAGGCCATCATTGTATGTCCCAGAAACTTCAGCTGCCGCCTCCTAATGTTAAGTATAAGCCTCCACTTACATTGATCTAAAAAAAAAGGAAAAAGGGAGATTTGGTGACTTTTATTGAAATATTAATGGTGTTTAAGAATAATGAGTAAAAAACAGAATATTTTGAAGATGGATAGCACTATGTTGCCTTTAGTGTCTGTGGTATTCATCAGTACTGATTTCCGGTGAGAAAGCGAGCCTATTTTTCATATATGGATTTTTAGGCGCAAGGCAACAATAGACATTTTGTTTACCATTTGGAAATGTTGACCGCTGAGCCAGAACAGATCAACGACTCGGTTGTGTTACATTGTCATGGCGCCATCTTAATTTTTCTGTTCTCCACTCAGTCTCTTCTCACTGGCCAGCTTATGTCAGGTGATAGATTCCGGTTCCTATTTATAGCCTAAACGGTAAGTCTTGGCATCTTTGGCGAACTCGCAATGCAATATTAATGCGTCAAATCCCCAGGAGAGCAGCTACGGCCTACAAGAGTCGTGTTCGCGTGTCAGCCAGAGGAGTTAGCAAGTAAGTAATGAGACCAGCAGGTTTTGGTAAATTAAGACATTTCTGATGAGTTCCTGGAACTCTTTAAAAATACATCACTTGGCAAGGAAGAAAGTGTTACACAGAAAGAGGGAGAGATAAAGAGCGAGACAGTGGGAAGGAAAGAAAGAAATAGAGTCTGTGAGAGAGAAAAATATAATTTCGAGAGAGAGAGAGAGAAGGAGAAAACAGTCATAGCGTAAGAGAGAGTTAGATAAGTAGAGAGAGAGAGAGAAGGTGAAAGTAACTGAGAAAGAGAAAGGTAAAAAGAGAGTGGAAGAAGGAAGTGAAAATGAGGGGGAAACCAAAGCGAGATAAATTTGCAAGGAAGAGAGACAGAAAAGTGAGTAAGGAAGACGGAGTGCTAATAAATTAGGCAATAGAAAGAGTAAGATAGAAAAGTGGGAGAGGGGAGAGAAAGGGGATTATATAAGTGAGACAATGAGAGTGAGAGGGAGAAATAAATGTGAGATAATCTGAGTAAGAAAGGGAGATATAATGAGTGAAAGTGATAGATACATACGCTAAGCGAGAGAGAAAAAGTGCATGAGCGGAGAAAATGAGAGAAATATAAAACATGATCTGGGAAAGAGAGAGAGAGAGATTAAAGGAAAAGAGATGGAAAAAGAAAGAGATTAACGAAAGAGTTTCTGGAGAAAAGTGAGATATATAAAGAGATGAATTACATGAGTGAGAAATACAATTATTGAGAGAGAGTAAGAAAAAGAGAGATAGAAATGGAGGGTTTACATGAAAGACAAATGTATGTCAATCGTTTCACTCAAAACAAGGTAATAAAGCCACTAAGATGCAACGGTAAAAGACGGGGTAATTGATAGACAAAAAGTAAATGAGTCGGAAAAATCTGAGTGCGATAGACGGGTAGAGAGACCGAGAGATAGAAAGAGAGAAGAAAAATGAACGAGAGAAGTTAGAAAAAGTGAGAGAGTGACTTAGTGGGAAGTGAGCATTTGAAAGAGTGCATGAAAAATGCAGTAACTGGGAGAAATGCAATAAGAGAGAGAGAAAGCGATAGAAAAGGAGTGAAGAATTATGTGAGTTGGAAGAATGTGCGTGTTAGAAAAGCAGAGTGAGAGAAAACGACAGGGTGAGTGAGACAGAAATCGAATGAAGAGAGAAAAGTGAGAGATAAAATGGCGAGATAAAGAGGAAATAAATATTTTAGAGACAGGTAGGCTGTGGGAAACATACAAGGAAAATGATAGTGAGCGAGAGGTAAAAACGAGAAATGGTTATGTGAAAAATGGCGAGTAATTGGTAAAGATAGGAAGTAAAAACTACATGAAGGAAATTTATACTGTTAACCACTAACTTCCATTTAACTTTTCGGCTGTTGTGCCCTCTGGACTACTTCAGCTGTATAACAATCTGGGTAATCTTCAGCGAAATCTGTACAGAATCCGTTATTTAATCTACGGGAGTAGACTGTTCTCGTTCCACTGCGCATGTCTATGGACATCGTCTCGTTCTTGTTTTATTTAGTATTGTTCAGTTATTGCTCGCCCGTTTCCACTGAGTGCAAGTACACACTACCTGGCCCAGTGCACTCAAATTGGGGAAACCCGGATGGTACAATGCCCGAATTGTTGTAATAACAACAAAATAGATTAGGACAATATAAATAGCGTAAATAATGATAACTCCTCATACCACAAATTCAGACTCAAGTTCTTATCCTTTTTAGGTCTTTGTAGAAATTTGTCTTTTTACCACCCCTCCCATTGCCTTCCATTCACATAAGCTTGTCAATTAAGTGTCCCTCTGCCCTTTTTACTGTCGATATGTAGCCTGAGATTCAAATTTCTTGTCGCTTCTTTGTCTTTATATGTCTCTGACTAATTTTAATTATCCTGCTTTTTTGGGGGGGTTTCTATTTGTATATAAGATTTCTTTCATCCTTCCATTATCGGTCCATGGTATTCTCAGCATCCTTCTGTAGAACCACATTTCTGTTGCCTCCATTTTTCTCTTCATTTTAGTGCAAACTATCCAGTATTGCCAATATTGCATAAATGGTATTCTCAGCATCCTTCTGTAGAACCACATTTCTGTTGCCTCCAGTTTTATCTTCATTTTAGTGCAAATTATACAATATTGCCAATATTGCATATATGGTATTCTCAGCATCATTCTGTAGAACCACATTTCTGTTACCTCCATTTTTCTCTTCATTTTAGTGCAAATTATCCAGTATTACCAATATTGCATATATGGTTCGGTGCCCCTGATATTTCATGCAGGAATTGGTCCTGATTCGGTGGATCGGCTTTAGTCACTTGCCTAACTGTGTCTGTTTTATAAATACCTTCATGATAATTGCCCGGCTTAGCTCTTCGCTATAGTATGAAGACTATATGAATTTTGGTGCTATACAAGACTGGCGACGGGATCACATTAATTTACAGTTGAGCTAGTTAGATGTAGACGTAACTTCTATGCTAACACTTTCTCACACTTCTCACACTTCTCGATCATGGAACTCCCTTCCGGGTCTAGGCTTTCCAACCAAGTTTTATCTGCAAAAATTTAAATGCAATATAAATCTCTATCTACTGTCCTCTTGATTGATTTTTTTTTCTTTTTCCTTGTTACTAATGTATTTGTTTCTAATTCCTCCTCAGTTGAATGCATCCTCCTCTGAGAAGGACCCTTATCCTTTCTCTGACGCTCATTTCTAATTATCGGTGTCAACTCAGTTTATTTCCAACCACATCCAGTTTTTCTCTCAGTTCCAATAGATTACTCTGACGTGCCATAACAAAATGTTTTGCCTAATATAGAAAGCATGAGTGTACGTCCCGTGCACATTCTTTTTCTTTTTATGTGACATGTCATTTCAGGACGTAGACGATCATGGCTCTCCACTTTCCTCTATCGCTTGCAGCTCTCAACAACTTCCTTTCCTCTACTTCCTCCCTCAAACCACTTACTTAAGTCCACCAGGTTTGTCACGCGTTGTTTTCCCTTGTCTTTCTTTCCCTCTATTCGACCCGTGAATATCAGATTATTCAGCCACCCCACCCCCACTTCCTCATTATGCGTCCCAGAATCTTCAATGGTTATCGGTTAAGGATGAGAGATCGGGGAGCTGTGATCGAACTCTGAGTTTGTTATTCACTTACGCGCAACTTCCCCGCTGAATGCAATGGCAACCTATTGCGGAGAAAATGTGCCTGCCTCGTCAGTCATGTATCAAATGATGCATGATCGCCCTAAACCTGTATCACGTTCGGCAAGTGTGACCGCGCAGATTAGACTGCCATATTTTGTTCAACAGCGATTATTTTAAAATGTATTTTCTAAGCAGAACTTATAAAGGTCAACGGCCACATATGTGGGGTACGCAATGTGCATGGAACACACTTTCCTAATAATGGTCTTTCACATTCAAAGACTGACGTAACAAGAGCTTTTATTTACAAGTCTTACGTTTTCTGAATATGTGCCTTGATAATGCGTGATAAAGAAAGGGATAAGAAAAAGACGATTTTTTTTAAATAACACAATGAAAAAAATGAAAACTGCTTATGAAAAAGGGCGATGTAAAAAATTGAACAACCGCCATATTTTTTCTCTCTTTCAATCAATTTATTTCAAACTCTCTAACTAGGTCGTTGCTTTTTTATCTGTCACTCACATTCTTTTTCCTTTATTGGCCCTATCTTCCACTCACTTTTATCTCTATCACGCCGTCTCTCTCCGTCTGTCAGTAAATCTATATTCTGTTCAGTTACTTTGTCACACAGTTCATATTGTTCTCTCTCACTCACTTTTTATTTTTATCATATCACTCCAAAAAGGCGGGAGTGCCACAAGCACGCAAGGAATTACAGAGCAAGAGTAAAGATGGATGCTTGAGGAAAGATAAAGAGAAAGACGAGGATCGAGATCAAGGCATCAGAAGATGTCGATTGACGTTACATTTGATGATTTGATGATTATAGCTATCAGGGAAGCAAGATAGAGAAAAGGAGTTCCACTGACGGGAAACTTGACATAAGAAGCTGCTGGAGTAGAAGAGACAGCTAAATTTAACCATTTTGACAGTGAAAGAGTGAGACCGATATGCCAAACTAGTAGCACGCTTAAATTCATGCAGTTTGGGTACCAATGAAAGTAGCTCGTCAAAGCAGTTGCCATGAAAATATTTGTAGAAAAGACAGAGGGAAGCCACAGCACGTCTGTGGGAAAGTGACTGTAGACGAAATGCAAGCTCAGGACTTTTCTCATTGGATTTTGGATTTTGTCGAGCACTTCGAGATGAGCAACGAGGACACAAGATTATATATGGCAGCAGTATTCAATGCAAGCACAAATGGTTGATATGTAGATTTGAAGGATGGAAACAGGCGAGAGAAAACTTCTGGCGGGACACAAAGATCCAACTTTCTTTGTGGTGGATGGATCTATTATATCTTTTTCCTTATCTCATTCTTCGGTAAGTAATATCTGCTATTTACTGGAAGTAGGCAGAATTCATTGTCACCAGTAAAAGACACAGTCCAGTTTCTAAGTTAGTTATTAGGGACGATAAAATCAAGCTTGTAGCAGATGTCGGAAAGTGCATCGTAGAAATCCAAAGAGGAATAGGAATAGCGAGAGTGGAATTTTCAAAGCAAAGTCGACATGTTAGAAGTTAGTAGAATATAGAAAAGTATCCGAACTAATGTGGGGGTAAGGAGAAAAAGTAAAGAAACCTTAACAAACAACGCATCTTACCTCCGTCTAGAAGGCATTCTCGGGTCGGAATTAGAGTCAAACTCTATGTGTAAGGAAACAAAAAAACGACATTAGCATGGAAGAGATAAAGATCGTAACAAACAGTATATATATACATATATATATATATATATATATATATATATATATATATATATATAGAGAGAGAGAGAGAGAGAGAGAGAGAGATATGCTGACCTAATAATGTATTCACTAATTAATAATACATGATCGTGATGTGAAAACTTATATGGATGAATATATACAAAACAGATGGATTGGAAGAAGAGGGACAGTTGAATACCCACCTTGATCAGCAGATTTGACACCCTTGGAATTCTTTTTGTGGCGGTTTCTAAACGACAAAGTCTACAGCAAGAAACCTGAAACAATTGTTGAAATGAGATTAGCAATTGAAGAAGAATGTGCTCAAATACCAGAGGAAATAATACCGGACATTTGTAGGTTTGTTTCTTGTAAGACATGAAAAGTGTATTGACCAGAACAGCAACAAGTTTGAGCACTTGCTGTGAACTCATCATTACATGAACATTCTGCCATTTCCCTAAAGAGCTTTTATCTTATTAAAGTTGATTTTCTGTTTTTCTGTATATTTGACTCTCAAAAATTAGTTAAATGTGTATTCTTTTTCTTGTATTAATCTTATTTACAAATCAAAATACATAAATTGAATAAGTTATAATGATTCAAAGATTGTATACATTATTTTGGGATACCCTGTATATACATACATACATATATATATATATATATATATATATATATATATATATATATATATATATATATATATATATATAGTCTCTTTCCAGTCCGTGCCTGGCACTTGCCACCTACACACAAAGAATTATACCAAAATTTGAGGAACAAAATATATATATATATATATATATATATATATATATATATACATGTTATTATTATTGCATCTAGTATAAACAGCATGTCGCCTCTGAGTGTTGACTTCAATGTTCACTTTTATATTTATATTTACACTTCATCCCATAAATATAGCACACCTTAAAACTACATTTTTTCATATATATATATATATATATATATATATATATATATATATATATATATATATATATGATTATTTTTTATATATGATTCGATCGAGACACAGAAATTACAATATTTTGAAACTGGTCATCCGTATTGAGGCTTAATTTCAAAATTGAACATTAATATTAATAGTTTAATTTATTAGTTTAATATTGAAATTAAACTTTATTACGGATGGCCAGTTTCAAAACAGAGTAATTTCTGTGTCACGATGGAATCGTATTTTTTCTAAATTATAATTTCGTCTCTAATTCTGTATCGAGCAGTATTTTTCAAAGATAAAAACAAAAATATTAAAGAACTTAGGATTATCAATCTGGCAATTTTTTCCTATTATATCAATATACCCACACACAGACATACACATGCACATACACATATACGCACACAGACGTACACACACACACACACACACACACACATATATATATATATATATATATATATATATATATATATATATATATATATATATATATACAAAAGATGATTCACGTAGTGTACGTCTAATAATTTGTGGATGTAATAGGCCTGTTAATGAAATTCGTGGAATAAACACACAGCAGCATAATTCAAAAATTGTTAATTAGATATCAATGATGATATATAAGACCTTTTGATTAAAGTTCTGCATGAAAAGAAAGATTTTAAAGTAGGAATTTTCGGACACGCCTGTGTACTTAATCAACGAGAAAAAAACAGTGAAGTGGGTCTTACTTTTCCCGCGGAATTTTTTTGTTTAGTTTTGTGTGTGTGGGGGGGTCGGTGTGTGTTTGTGTGTGATTGTATTTTTGTATGTGTGCGTGTGCGTGTGTGTGTTGTATTACTCTAAGAAATTTTAAGTTGTCCTGGCCGTTGTCCTGGCCGTTGTCCTGGCCGTTTGCCTCAATTAGGGCTGTGGAGAGTTTGTAAAAAGCTCTCTGTGTAAACTCTATTAGCTCAGTAAACCTAAAACTCTATTTTGTAGTTTAATATATGATCCTATTTTGAAAAATTGTTTGAGCTCGGATTTACGACGTTCTTGTTGGCTGTTAAATGAAGACGTTAAAAGCACGCGTCTGGTATCATCAATGTTGTCGTCCGGTTGAAATGCGTAGTGACAGAGAAATTGTTGTTGCTGCATGATGTCTTTTGATGGTTACTGAATCGATGATGAAATTCATGCTTAAACGCTTACAGTCTGTTTTGACCTCTATGTTCTCATTTTATATTTACATAACATCTATCCCTGATATTGAGCATTTTAACAAATAAATATAGCATACCTTAAAAGTATATTTGTATCATTCACACACACACACACACACACATATATATATATATATATATATATATATTATAATAATATTTTTTGTTTAAAAATATGATTCCTTCGCTACATAAGAGTTCTCATGTTTCAAAAACGTGAGCCGAAATCATCCAAATAATTAATAAAATTAAGTTGGATTGAGGTGTTTAGTCACGAAAATTTCGCTTGAAGATGAAACGTGACTAAACACCTCAATCCAACAAAAATACTAAGGAACCCCGGATTATGCACCCAACGTGTTCTTTTCTATTTTCTGCATACCTGCACAAGGATACATATATATATATATATATATATATATATATATATATATATATATATATATATATATAAGGCTCAAACACTAATATTCCATGGTTACAATTTATTACATTGGAATCGTAATCACGATCCAATTCATCAGACCTACAAATTAAAAAAAGAAATCGCAAAATATAACTCCTGGTATAAAATTTTTTAGTGAGAGTGTATGTGTGGGAGGTGAAAACAAGTTTGAGAGAGAAATGTATGAAAGCTATAGAGAGAGGTGTAAATGGAAGAAAGAAGAAAAGGAAACGCCTAAAGGTGAAGATGGTGATTCAAATTTAAAAGAGAGAAGTTTGAAAGAGAGGAGTTAAATAACGGTTTAAATGAATGAGATACAGATAAATGTGAATTATTCGCAGATGAACAAATCACTTATATTCTAGAGGTCAAAAGTTTTACGCCCAACTCTGGTCATTTTATTGGCCCCCCAAAAGGAGTTTTGTAGTTTAAATAAGAGAAAATTATTATGCATGGTTCAAAAAAGTGAGACATGATTAATTATGAGAAATTTTATTATGACAACAAGAATAAAAACTATTGTATGATTAAATGCTTGCTCTCGCCAAAATATCCTCGTTAAACCTTGATTGCCACAGCACAAATTTTTGGCATTCGTTGCAAAAGTTTTTCAAAGTATAAGTTTGTTAATTGATTCCATTCGTTTCTCAATTACTCTAAGTGCTATTTTTCCACTCTTATGTCAAGTTCATTCAATTCTAATTCTTGGGATGATCTTCAAAATGTTGCACTGTAGCGTGTGGGTTTGTAAACAGTGACTATTACGGCTAATAATGCAAGATTCTTCGTTAAATTGAATCTAGTTCTCTCAGTCCCTGTGGGTTTATCTAAAAATAAATACGCTTAAATTAACCTTCACTCCTGCCGTGCTCCAACGGCTTAGTGGTAGAATCTCCGACTGAAGCCAATTTAGTCGGGTTTTGATCCTAGCTAAAGGCAACCGGAATTCTAGCCACACTGATAAGCTGTGATACAGTGAAACAGTCTGTCTGTGGATGACAATATATATATATATATATATATATATATATATATATATATATATATATATATATATATATGGTGATCAATACTGAGCAATTCTTGTGTATATGTAGTATAGAATAGATGAGACAGAAACGTATTTTAGCAGATTAATCTAGCGAATACCAAGTAAAATTTACATGAGAAACGAGGAATTTTTTACAAGGCAAATGAACTGCAAAGTGCTGCTACCAATGACAAAGATACAGGGGAAATGTTTAAGGTTCATGGTGGACTCTCCTGTTGTATTCGATGTATCAGGTTCAAGAAGCTAATTTGAGAGTCAAGACAGCAAACACCAACACATATGATTTGATTATAGTGGTGAAGGCTTTGTGCAGAACCAACCACAATTTTTGAAGGGTCGAATAGAGAGAACTGATACACAACCTGTCACAAGATTCCCAAACGACCCTCCGCAGGTTTTGAATTCAGAGTTGTCCTTCTCCGACGAGTTGTCATCCAAGTCTATCCATCTATTTACCTATAGCTGGAGGAAGAAGAGGATTAATATCTTTCCCAATGGTATTAGCATATATAAGTGAATGTAATCGATTTGACTAGAATTCGAACTCAGCTCTCCCGTTCTTCAATTCGATCTGCTATCCACTACTCCACTAAGGACACACTGAGTAAAGAAAGTTTGAACAATTCAACATTTAAGTTCATGCTTAATGCAAGAGGAGCAAACAGCCTTTTGTAATATATTTGAGGTTTTGGAGTAAATGATTGGAAGAAAAATCACAAAAACAAGAGTAGTAATGAGACAATAGTCACTTAAAGAAACAAAAAGTGGATGTTGTGGAGAGTCGTGATCGCCTAAGTACTGAAAGAAAGAAATCATCTGATAGGTTTTTTGTTTGTTTTGTTTTTTTAGATTTAATATTTATGCATGAAGTCATTGTTATCAGCAAAAGGGTGAGTCCCAAATGCAACTTGCATGTCGGGAAAAAATCAAGCCAGCGCAGGAAATTAATTTTCTGGCAGGTGTTCTAAGAGAGAACGTAAAGTGCGACACTGAGATTCGAAGACGTATTGGGATGGCCAAATATGCCTTCCAAAAGTTAAGCAGAGTATTAAGTGACAGAAAAATTTCGTTAGAAACCAAGAAAAGAGTATTGAACTGGTTACGTGATATCTGTTTCGTTGTATGGCAGCGAATGCTGGACAATCTCCTCAAAGATAAAGAGTAAGCTTAAAGCATCAGAAACTAAGAAAACATTGCTGAAATTCTATGTAATATCAGCTGTCCAATATGGCATTAAATGCTTGACAATTTCCTCACTGATGAAGAGGACACTTGAAGCATTAGAAACAAAGAAAATAGTGGTGAACTGCTATTTAATATGAATCCTCCTATATAACAGCGAATGTTGGACAGTTTCCTCACGGATGAGACTTGAAGCAACGGAAATTTGGTTCTACAGAAAGATGCTGAGCATACCACGAACCGAACATGTGAGCAACGGCAAGGTTTTGGAGAGTATAGAAACGAAGAGGAAACTTATACTTAACATCAGGAAAAGGCAATTGATCTTTCTGGGAGCACGTAATGATGAAAAAGGGTTTAGACAGACTAAGAGAAAGAGGGTCAGAGGAAAACAGCGCGTAACATAATTGATGGGCTTGAGCAAATGGATGGCGAAACAGGGTTTAGGAACAGTATTTACATTATGCGGACCATTGTCCTCATCTTTGTCGCCATATTTGTCACAACGTTTCGGCCGTTGTACGCTCCGGCCTTCTTCAGGTGGTTGGAATTTCGAACTGAACCCTTTATTTCGATCCCTGAGGTAGACTGTTCTAGTTCCACGGGCCATGTTTGATGGATGTCAGTTATCAGTTATCTCCTGCTAATTTTTCCTCTGAAAGTTCTCCACTGCCTTAACCGGGTATTGAACTCACACTCTTTTGGTTTGTCACTGGATCTAACCAACGCCTTTATCCACTGTGCCATGTGTCCTTGAGGCAGTGGAGAATTTTCAGAGGGAAAATTAGCAAGAGATAACTGATAACTGACATCCATCAAACATGGCACGTGGAACTAGAACAGTCTACCCCAGGGATCGAAATAAAGGGTTTAGTTCGAAATTCCAACCACCTGAAGAAGGCCGGAGCGTACAACGGCCGAAACGTTGTGACAAATATGGCGACAAAGATGAGGACAATAGTCCGCATAATGTAAATACTGTACATAATACCTCATCTCAGAAATATAGACAGGGGGGTTAGGAAAATAACAAAAAAAAACTTATTACGAGCTACAAAGGACAGAAGGGTGTGGAGGGCTATGACCAACTACGTCCTGAAGGGACACGGCACATAAAAGAAAGAACAGTTATGCTCCCCCTTCAAAAAATGCATCTTGCAAAAATCGTCCGTACATTCGCACACTTGTAAAATCCATGATACCAATAACTCACACCTAAAGAAAGGCCTCGTCCAGTTTTCCGACGCGTAAGCCTACATTTGAGGTTTTCGTGACGGTTAGTCGGTCAGTGCGTGCTCTTTCAGAGGCAACGTTAAGAGAAGACTGGAATTAACATGTTCAACTACCGTTTCCCGTCCATCTTGACGTAAGAAGTTCGCCATGCTTGATGGATCTTGAAGTGTACATCCTCAGAGTTTCAATATGTAATGGATTGGTCAGGCAGCAGTTCAAACGAACCCATTCATTCAGAGGGCCCATAATTCACGAAATTCATGGTTCAAAAAGCCATTTATAAAAACCGTAATCTATTTATAGTCATAAATTTGGCCAGTATTAACAAGAGTTCCAATCATTTCTGTATTTCCCTGGGTGTTTTTTCTCGTCTCCACCAACAACAAAGAGCCTTTTGTCATTTTATTCTTTTTCTCCTGTTATCGTCTGTTTCTGTTTTTTGTTTTCTCTTCTTTAATATATTTTAAACTTTTTTTTTTATCGTTTCTGTATTTCTGTCTTTGCGTTAGCTTCTATTATTATTATATTTTTTTTTGTTATTCTGTTCATTCGTAACTAACTTTATCGTTCTCTTTCTATATTCATTTATTTATTTATTTATTTTTCAGGTTTCCATTTGTTCTTCTATTTTACATTCACCCGTTCTTTATTTTTCTTTATTTTTCTTTATTTTTCTTTTCCAAGCTAATCTTTGCTTCATTGAGTTTTTTGTTCTTACTCTATTGATTGCTCCTTTCGTACCGTGTACATCTGTTCCCATTCTCTTTAAGTTTTCTTCTTTTACTTTTCTTTCTTTCTTTCTTTCTTTCTTTCCTTCTTTCTTTCTTTCCTTCTTTCTTTCTTTCATTTTTACATTTTACTTTCGTTTGATTATTTTCGTAACTCTCTATTCTTGTAGATTTATTGCATCCTGGCCCTTTCATTTATATTTTTATCTTTCTTTCAATTTAGTTCCTTTGTTCTTCATTTTTTTTTTTTTTGTTATAGTCCAGGGTATGACGTCGAGCAGCAAGGCCTGTGATTGGGAGATTGATGGTTTTCAGGATAGTATAACTACCTCTTAATGTCTGGACCGGGGTGGTAGAACCTGTTGGGGTACCAGCTCTGGGAAATTAGTTACCCCCAACCAAAAAAAACGCTATGAAAGTATAAAAATACATTTTTATAGTAAAAATACCAGCAATACATTTCTATATATGAAACAAATACCAACAGTACATATTTATAGTAAACTTACCAACAATACATCAATCAACATATATATATATATATATATATATATATTGATAGGTAGATAGATAGATAGATAGATAGATAGATAGAGAGAGAAAGAAAGAGAGTGAAAGAGAAAGATAGTAAGAGAGAGAGAGAGAGTGATGGACAGCATACATTTAGGCTTTTGATTTCACTTTTACTTTGGTTTTGATATTTTTACAATTTCAAACTCTTTTTGCATTTATTTCATATTTTGCAATTGATTGATGGTTTTTAACATGTATTTTCTTTTCTTTTCCCTTGACACCCCTCTTTCTTTCTTTCTTTCTTTCTTTCTTTCTTCATTCCTTTCGTACTTCTTTTTCATAGATTTCTTCTTCCCTTTCTTTCTTTCGTTATTCTTTTCTTTTTTGCTTTTTTTCTTTCCTTCGTTCCTCTTTTCTTTTCTTTTTTCTCCTTTGTGTCATCTTTCTTTTTTTACTTTTCTTTCTTTCTTCGTCCCCTTTCTTCTTTCTTTTTTCTTCGTTCCTTTATTCCTTTCTTTTTTTCTTTTCTCCTTCCATGCCTTCTTTTCCTTTTCTTTCTTTCTTTCTTTCTTTCTTTCTTTCTTGCTTGCTTGCTTGCCCTCTTTATTTCTTTCTGTTTTCTTTCTTTCTTTCTTTTCTTCGTTTCGGTCATTCTTTCTTTCTGTCTTTCTTCCTTCTTTTTTTCTTTCTTTTTTTCCAGTTATACTATTGCTTTTGTTGCTCACCTATTTTCTTTTTCATTCTTTGCTTCTTTCTTTCTTTTTCTTTCTTTCTTTTTTCTTTCTTTCTTTCTTCGTTTGGGTCTTTCTTTCTTTCTGTCTTTCTGCCTTCTTTATTTCTTTTTTTCTTTCTTATTTTCCAGTTATACTTTTGACTTTCTTGCTCACCTATTTTCTTTTTCATTCTTTGCTTCAGTCTCTCCTTTTTGTTATTTTTTCGATTTCATTTCTCTTGTCTTTTTCGGATACTTTCTCATTTTGGGAATGTCGTTTTTTCCTCTGCTACACGTCATTCGATCTCCATTTTCTCTCGCTGCATATTCCCTTTCAGTTTTTACTTCTGATTTTATTTTTATTTTCCAACATTTCAGTTATCCTCTCAGAGATCAACTCACTGCACATTCTGGGTTTCATGTTTTCAACTGGCATCAAGTGGAATGATTATATTAAATCAATTTGTTTTTATTCTGCTGCGAGGAAATTCAGTTCATTATCCTAGACCCACTTTCTCGACAGAATCTATTTTACATATCTATAAGTCTACCATTCTTCCGTGCATCGATTATTCGTGCCACAACCAGTCTAGTCTTTTTTGTTTTATATCTCGAGATTCTTGACAAAATCCTGAGAAACCGAAATGTTATCGGTCGAACCTGTTATCTCGGCGTCAGTTACTTTTCAATCGACGTATTCTAGCTTCAATTTGTAGCTTCTATAGATATTTCCATAGTTCTTATTTCTGGTGAAATTTCCTCGTCGGAACATCGAGTTCACGAATGTAAGCGTCGTAAGAGATCTCATAATTTCACTGCTGAAGTATAATGTACATGATAGCAGATTCTTTTCACGCACTAATCTCTTGTGGAGCATTATTATGGTTTCCTGATCTCCCCTCAACTACAGCTTTCAAAAATTTAAACGGAACGATAATCATCATCTTCTGTCTCTTTGATATCACTGCTTTTATTGCCCACTCTATTATATATATTTATGATATTATTGTCCACTCTATTATATATAGTTATGATGTCACTGTCCACCCTATTATATATACTTATGATGTTATTGTCCACTTTATTATATATATATATATATATATATATATATATATATATATATATATATATATATATATGTTTATGATGTTATTGTCCATCCTATTATATATACTTATGATGCTATTGTCCAATCTATTATATATACTTATGATGTTATTGTCCACTTTATTATACTTTTATATATATATATATATATATATATATATATATATATATATATATATATAGATAGATATATGTTTTTGATATTATTGTCCATCCTATTATATATACTTATGATGCTATTGTCCAATCTATTATATATACTTATGATGTTATTGTCCACTTTATTATACATTTATATATATATATATATATATATATATATATATATATGTGTGTGTGTGTGTGTGTGTGTGTGTGTATTTATGATGTTATTGTCCATCCTATTATATATACTTATGATGTCGTTGTCCATCATATTATATATTTTTATGATGTTATTGTCCACTCTATTATATATATTTATGATGTTATTTTCCACTTTATTATACATTTATATATATATATATATATATATATATATATATATATATATATATATATATATATATATATATAGATTTTTTTCTCAATTGGTTGTTGGAAGTTTTACCTGATGATCCTGAATCCTTAAAAAAGGATTTAGGTGAAATAAATTATCGTAATGGTACATTAAAGTGGTTTGTTTTTCATTGTATATATATATATATTTATTTATTTATGATGTTATTGTCCATCCTATTATATATACTTATGATGTCATTGTCCACTTTATTATACATTTATATATATATATATATATATATATATATATATATATATGTATATGTCTTTGATGTTATTGTCCATCCTATTATATATACTTATGATGCTATTGTCCAATCTATTATATATACTTATGATGTTATTGTCCACTTTATTATACATTTATATATATATATATATATATATATATATATATGTGTGTGTGTGTGTGTGTGTGTGTTTATGATGTCATTGTCCATCCTATTATATATATTTATGATGATATTGTCCACTATATATATATATATATATATATATATATATATATATATATATGTTTATGATGTTATTGTCCATCCTGTTATATATTCTTATGTTGTTATTTTCTTTCTCCGGGAAAGATGATTAAAAATATAAATTACATTATGAGAAATAAAAACATAAAAAAAATCCTCTAGTTTGTTTTTCATCTGCACCGTTTCTCTTCTTTTTTTTTTTTAACTCATTTCACTCCAATCAAGACCAAAAAGTCAATAACATGCTGTGGGATGTGTACTGACGCTGAAACTATATGAGAAAAAAATTATTAAATAGCAAGAACAACAAAAAATCATTAATACAGACGATAACGATTGAAATTTTTAAAGATTAAACTTCATCAGAAAGTAAGAAGCATGGTAATAGTTCCACGAAAGCAAAGTGCGAGAAAAGACAGTGTTAGCCTAGAACTCACGGTTAGATTTAACTATATTGACTGTAAAATAAAGAGATATTTCTGCAAATCTGGTAATATGATTAAATTTATAGATTTTAACTAACATGAAGGAAAGTTCATAAGAACATTGACCATGAAAGTATTTACAGAAACGTCTCTCTCATCCATTTACAACCAATCATTACTTAATTTACTAAATGATTTCCGCTGGTTGTAGAATATAAGATTCCTATTTGTTCTTTTTCTTTCACACAATCTCAACCAATCATTAAGTAGTTTACTCGCGGATTTCCCCTGGTTAGAGGATATACGATTCCCATTTCTCCTTTTGTGTCACCCAATCTCACCCAATGATTCAGTAATTTACTCGTGAATTTACGCTGGTTGAAAAATATAGATTTCTATTTGTTCTTTTTCTGTCACCCAGTCTTACTTCGTCATTCAGTAGTTTACTCGCGGATTTCCCATTTTTGGACAATATATGATTCCTATTTACCCTTTTTCTGTCACCCAATCTCACCCAGTCATTAAGTAGTTTACTGGAGGATTTCTCCTGCTTGGAGAATATACGATTTTTTTTTGTCTATTTGTTTTCGTCATCCAGTCTCACCCAATCATTAAGTAATTTACTCTCGGATTTACCCTTTTTGGACAATATGTGATTCCTGTTTGTCCTTTTTCTGTCACCTAATCACACCCAATCATTAAGTAGTTTACTCATAGATTACCCCTGGCTGGAGAATATTTGATTCCTATTGGTCCTTTTTCTGTCACCAAATCTAACCCAATCATTAAGTAGTTTACTCATAGATTTCCCCTGGCTGGAGAATATTTGATTCCTATTGGTCCTTTTTCTGTCACCAAATCTCACCCAATTATTAAGTAGTTTACTCATAGATTTCCCTTGGCTGGAGAATATTTGATTCCTATTGGTCCTTTTTCTGTCACCAAATCTCACCCAATCATTAAGTAGTTTACTCATAGATTTCCCTTGGCTGGAGAATATTTGATTCCTATTGGTCCTTTTTCTGTCACCAAATCTCACCCAATCATTAAGTAGTTTACTCATAGATTTCCCTTGGCTGGAGAATATTTGATTCCTATTGGTCCTTTTTCTGTCACCAAATCTCACCCAATTATTAAGTAGTTTACTCATAGATTTCCCTTGGCTGGAGAATATTTGATTCCTATTGGTCCTTTTTCTGTCACCAAATCTCACCCAATCATTAAGTAGTTTACTCATAGATTTCCCTTGGCTGGAGAATATTGGATTCCTATTGGTCCTTTTGCTGTCACCAAATCTCAGCCAATCGTTAAGTAGTTTACTCATAGATTTCCCGTGGCTGGAGAATATTTGATTCCTATTCGTCTTTTTTCTCTCATCCAATTACACACAGTAATTAAATAGATTCTTCAATCTTTTCACCTTCTTCTTTTGTCGTGATTGTTTTTTGTTAAATTTCCACATTATGTGTCCCAGGAATTTCATTAGTTATTTTTCTCATTCCAAGCATCAGTTTCCTTGTAGTTCTAATCTTCCTTAAATCTCATTTGCTTATCACTAGTTTCGCCCATGTTATTCTTGGCATTCTTTATAGAACTTCCACTTTCTCACTTCAGGTTTCTTATTCATGCAGTAGGATTTTTTTTTTTTTTGAATATTTAATTTTTCCAATTATTTCTCTTTCATTCTATTTTAATCAGATTATTATTTATTTCAATCCGATTGTTTTCTGTCATTTATTTTGGGAAAATGGTTCTCTTCTTCGTTTTCCTTTCTATCGATATCTTCTCTAAATTTGTCATTTCTTTTTTTTTTTTCAATTTCTTTGTAATAATTTCTTCTTTCTTCGCATTCATATTTCGACCTGTTCTATTCCACATTCTTTCTACCGATTTCATCTTTTTTTTTCAGTTTCCTTCAACAAACGACCTCTTCATATTCTTTCTATTTTGTTCACATTTTTCATTTTTCCAATTTTTCGATTGCTTTATATTTATAGAAATTCCTTCTTTTTTCTACATTCTCTTTCTATCAAGATCTTTTTTTCATTTCCTTTTCTAAAAAAAAACTGTTCACTTCATTTTTATTGAAATATTTTCTTTCATTTACTTTCTATTTTCCTTCAAATTTTTCTCTTACAAATTCTTTATTCTTTCTATTTAGTTAGTTACCTTCCATTGACTTGCAATCGCTTTCTTCTCTGTCATTTAGTTTTTCTTCATTTTTATTTATACCTATTTCTTCTCGTTTTTCTATCAATAACTTCTCTTCATGTTTCTTTCAAACATATACCGTAGAAACCTTAACATTCGAATTAAGAAGGCCTTCTGGATATGAAGAATTCGTTACAAAGTCATCAAGGATTATATTTAGATTAAAATAAAAGAACTGAAATCAGATTTAACAGTTATTTTCAATGTTTTATAGTAAACAAAATTAGCTAACGTTGAATGAAATATAACGGAATTGATTTTAAAGAAAAAGAAATTAATTATGTAATGTTAATGAAAATTCATTAATTAAGTATGCCACGTATGCAAAACAAATAATGTAACGAGGATTTTTTTAATCGCTGTTGCATGGTGATTCTTTCTCTTCTAATATAATTCTCAATTTTTCTCGCAATTCTATTTCAGTCCTGGTTTCATCCCAATCTTATTTTTTATTTCCTTATTCATTCTGACAGTATGAACGCTGGAGAATAGTTTCTTTGGAAGATTTTATATCATACAATGTTGACTTTCCTATGTTGAACTTAGCCATTAGTTACAATGAACTTTCACCAGCGTCTAGTCTGTTTAAAATTTCCACTTTTTGCGATAACTCCAAAGTTGTTCTTTTCCTCTTATTCCCATCAACTTTTGCACCAATACAAGACATTTGGGTGAAATACACAAAATTATCCAAAGTAAATTTGCTGAAAAACAGAAATTTCAAATCAGTTACATATCACCCATGTCCGGATATGCGGGATTCCGAATATGACGCATTGCGGATATGAGAGATTACGGATATGATATGAGGAATTCTACTATAATTGAAAATTAGAACTATATCCATTTCCTTTTGCTTTTGCTTAAGCGAAAGATACATTTTAATTTTGTGTGCGTTCTTACAATCATAGCAGAATGCTGCTTTCTTTCCATAAAACTGATAACTTTTTCAATAGCTTTTTCAATTTCAGTCCAGGTTTCATGACAATCATGCATTTCATCGCTATCTTGTTGCAGATGTGTCTCGTTGTCTTATTTTCCTCTTATTCCCATCACCTGTTGCACCAATACAAGCCATTAGGGTGAAATAAATATAAGCAATTATCCACATATCAACCAAATAGTTAAAATGTACAGATCAAAATCATGTCCGGATATGCGGGATTCCAGGTATGAGGGATTCCGGATATGAGGTATTTCATATATGAGGGATTCCGGATATGAGGGTTTCCTGATATGAGGAATTCCGGATATGATGCATGCAGAATATGAGGGATTCCGGCTATGATGGATTCCGGGTATGAGGGATTCCGGATATGATGGATTCCGGATATGATTGATTCAGGTTACGAGGGATTCCGGATATGAGGGATTCTGGATATGAGGGATTCCGGCTATGAGGGATTCCGGATATGAGGGGTTCCTGATATGAGGGATTCTTCATATGGTGGATGCAGAATATGAGGGATTCCGGATATGATGGATTCCGGGTATGATGGATCCCGGATATGATGGACGCCGGATATGATGGATTCATGATACGAGGGATTACGGATATGAGGGATTCAGGATATGAGGGATTCCGGATAGGAGGGATTCAGGATATGAGGGCTTCCTGATATGAGGAATTCCGGATATGGTGGATGCAGAATATGAGGAATTCCGGCGATGAGGGAATCCGGATATCATGGATTCCGGATATGATGGATTCAGGATACGACGGATTCCGGATATGAGGGATTCAGGATACGACGGATTCCGGATATGAGAGATTCCGGATATGAGGGATTTCGGGTATGAGGTATTTCGGGTATGATGGATTCAGGATATGAGTGATTCTACTGTATTTATCTCTTAGTTTATTTTCACGTATTTCGTGTTTTTCACTTTGTACCGACAACTCACTTTTTTTAATTTCCTTATTTCCAATTTCTTTTACCGCTTACAAATTTTTCCAGGCATTTTATTTTTCTATCAGTTCTTGTCTTTACCATTTTTTCTACATTTTCTTGAGAAATTTTCCTGACATTCCATTTTTTATGTTAGTCTTTTGTTCATTTTTTTCTCATTTTTGTTCCTACAATACTTCTCCTCCTCTTGCTACTCCTCCCCTGTATCATTTACATCTTTCTATTTCTTTTCATTGTTTCTTTCTTTTTTCTTTTCTCCTTTTTTTATCCTCATCTTCTTTTTTTACATCTTCGTCATCTTAATTTCCCTCTTTCTATATTTCTTTCATGCATTCGTCATTTTTTTTCATCCTTTCCTCTTCGTCACTCGCATAATTTAGACTCAACTTCCAACAAGTGCAAGCAATTTCAAGGATGAAAGGTGCCATAAATTCGCATGCATGGCCAGCCGTTGGGGACGGGGTCGAAAGCGAATCCTTTCGACATCTTCCTGAACTCGCTATCCAAGAGAAATCCTTTTCGCTTCGATCCTGCTGAATGGTTGCAAACACCTCAGGATTTTCTTTCTTATCTCTTCAAGAAATTAATCTTGTGTCAACACAAAAATTTGCGCAGTGTCTTTTCCGCTACTCACCTTTTCTTAGAGTTTGTGTATTGTTAATATATATATATATATATATATATATATATATATATATATATATATATATATATTGGGTGTACATAAAGTTCGTGGGCACATTAAAAAAATATAACTTTATTTGTATTTGCTATAGAAATAATTTGTAAAAAAGAGTAGAAAGAAATAAATGTATATGTTTTTAAGGTTTTATTGAAATTTTATTTAAGTTTCCACATGTCTTCCATCATTATCAATACAAAGGGCAATACAATTTTGCAGTATACGGAAAACATTTGCCAACTGATTTACAGTAATGCCTGAAATCACATTAGTTTAGCTATGCTTAAAACTAGGTACATTAAACTTTATAACATTTTTTACAAATTATTTCTATCGTAAATACAAATAAAGTTATAATTATTTAAAGTGTACACGAATTTTATGGACACCCAATATTTATATATATATATATATATAAATATATATATATATATATATATATAATTAGAGAGACAGACAGACAGATAGACGGACACGCTTACACAAATATATATATATATATATATATATATATATATATACCTGCTCCTTTGTGAATGACTAGCGGGTCTTAAATGCCACTTAAGATAATCGCATAAACTTTCATAACTGGATCAATAAGCTGGCAGATCCTCATACGTCGAAACCGACAGGAGTGTCCATTATTATTATTATTATTATTATTATTATTATTATTATTATTTGCATATAGGGTTTTATATATATATATATATATATACAAAGACAAAATTGCATCTTCATCTGAAAGTGTCATGGTCTAGGTTAGGATCATGGAAGAACAACACAAACACAAGATTAGAAATAACGAAGGTATATTACACGAAATAATAATACAAGATGTTAGTATGACTGTCAGTTTGGTTTGGAGTGAAATACTATCGGCTCGACTCGATTCGTTCCTCTCTCTTGAGAGGCGTAGTATATATAGTGTTAGGGACAGTTCATTCTGTTGTTATAGGTAAGGACCCATGACAGAATTTTTTTTTGTACTTGCCAATTGAAGAAATGTACTCAACTCAGAGTCCTCCATTTACCAAGTAATAAAAAATAACTTTCAGATGAACGCAGCAACTCTGTCTTTGAAAAGGATGAACACTATGATATTTGTCTCGAAAAAAAAATAGGATGATGATAACATGGTGTTTTCTCTCTAAATTTAATAATGGCACCAAAAATCTTGTCCATGAATATGAAAGAATCCAATACAAAATAAGTAAATAAAACTTGTCTCAATTATTTAATGTAGCATACCTCAGTGGAAACATCCTCCCAAGATATACGCAATCACTGTCTGTCTGTCTGTCTGCCTCTATCTCTCTCTTTCTCTCTCTCTCTCTCTCTCTCTCTCTATATATATATATATATATATATATATATATATATATATACATATATATATATATATATATATGACATTGAGATGACATTGTTTCGTGTATAAATCAGAAAGGCTTTGTAACACAACCCTTTGCATGCATCATTATGTGCCCTTAGTTGTCATTGATTTAACATATTCTGTCAATTCCTCACTATATATCTATGCATTTTATTATTTATAGGGTTGAAACTTTATATTTATGGAGATCCGAGAAACAGTGAGAGAGAAATATATATTTATAATTAGTATCTATCTATTTATATAGATATAGCACTTGCAGATCGTACTGTTTCGCTGTATCGCAGCTCCTATATGCGACTAGGCAACCGAATGCCTAAAACCCGGATTGAAACCCAACCGATATTGTGTCAGTCAGAACCACTGAGCCATCTTCACTGGACAGAACGTGTCAGCCAAATCTAGCGTATTGCTTTTACAAACGTAAACAAACTCCAAGAAGCCAAAGTGCTGCATTCATTTTACTGAAGAGCTTCGCATTTACGCATTTTAGAATTAGCTTGTCATTCAATAGTACTCAATTGAAAATATATTTCCAAGAGCTAAATTAATATATATATTTCCAAGGGCTAAATTAATATATATATATATATATATATATATATATATATATATATATATATATATATATATATATATTTCAAGAAAATTACTAGAAAATACAAGAACGCCCAAGAATTATTAACAGCAGTATATGTTTCGAAAAACGAAAGTCAAAATGGCTACAAAAGCGATAAAACAGAAAAAGAGAAAATATTAAGGTGTGAGTGTAAAGTGTTTAAAAAAAAAATCTACACGTAGACACGTACGCGAAGACGGGCACATGGCCGAGCACGTGCTATAGCACACACGCACGCACACATAAATTAGGAAACAAACCTTCTACCAATGAAAAATACATCTAAAGAAAAATTTAGGAGTATTAGCAGTCTGTTTCTGATACCCACTGACGAATGTATGCAGTGACTCCCAGAGGTTCCGTCTATGAAACTCTGATGTCGGGTGATGAAGGTGACTCCAATCAACTAGGTGACAAACCTTTTAATTTTTTGAATTCTCTCTCTCTCTATCTCTGTCTCTCTCTCTCCAAACACAGACACACATACACACACACACTGACACACACAACACACACACAAAATCATCCACAGACAGACTGTTTCGCTGTATCATTGCTCTTCAGTGTGCCTAGATGTCCGATTGCTTCAAGCCGGGATCGAAACCCAACCGATTTTGTAGACATCCTACCCCGGTAGAGTGAATTGAAGAAAAATCTGACAAACTGGAAAGGTCACAAAAACCTTTCCAGTTTGTCAGATTTTTCTAAATTATACAAGATGAAGTGGCATTAGTTTTACCCTTCTGGACACAGATTCTCTCAGACAAAAATGTCTGAACGGGTCCTGTTACCAAGCGGTGGCGAGTTCAATTCCGTAACCTGATAATAAAAAACAAAAAAAAATCACACAAGCAACATTCCGAAGATGAAATAAGGAATACCTCTGTATTTTACAATCTGAGAAATCTAGAGGCTACACTTTCTAACTATAATAAACAAGATGAAAACCGTAAATTCTATGATGAGATTTTCTTCTATTGCACCTCTTAATTGTGGAACTCTTTTCTAGATTCTTGCTTTCTGGTCAAAGTTTATCTTAAAAGAAATTAAATGCGATATCAGTGCTTAATAGTAGTTTTCTCATATTCTCTAACAGTACAATTCAGAATCTGCAATGTTATATGTCCTGACCTCACATCTCGTCTTCACTCACGTTACAACCACCGTAATCTAGTCTTTCTTTGCATTTCATATAAATATTGACATGGCAGTTGCTCTGCTGAGCTTTCTTCTTCGGCACGTTGACATTAAGTATCTTCATTAGCAGCAAGGTTTGATAATTTTACAGTTGAAATGGCTTGAAGCAAACGTAAGTTCTATGCTAACAGTTTCTTCTCTTACGGTGTTCACTTACGGAATTCTCTTTCGCCTTCTCGTTTTCCGAATTTTAAATCGTAAAAATTTAAATGCAATGCCAATCATTGTCTTTTGTTTTGATTTTCTTTTATTGTTCTCGCTCCGTAAAAATTTTAACACTTAGTTAATTTCTGTCAGTCTCATTAACTTGCCTCTTAGTGGCTTTATTGCCTTACTTAGGGTTAAAGAATGTAAAAACTAATCCAAATAAATCAGTGCATAATGTACTTTAATTTCATCCTGGCAGGATGTTTGACCAGAAAAATTTGCAGTTCAGATCGATTCGTTGTTTGAACAAGAAAGAAAATGTTTGTTTTTTTTTTGAATAGGGATCTCAATTCACATGAACTTTAATTTGCATGAGAAAGAATTTACTGATTTGTTTTGGTCGCTGAACAAGAGTTTAAGTCTTAGAGAATAGGTATCTCCATTTATTTTTGACATTTCTCAATAAACTGAATTGTTCCAAACACGTTAGAGAATTTAAAATGCAAGGTGAATCTCAGGTGGAGGGTGTGAATTAGTATCGTCACGATAGTCACAAATTCAATTTCATCGTAACCGGAAAAAAGACTTGAAGCGACACAAACTTGGATATAAAATAGATAGACCATCTCACGAATTAGAAAGTTTTAATGAGATTTTTTTTTATGCAATGTCACTTCAGAACGTGAGCGATCTGAATCTCCCAATATCTGATTCTTTATTGTTTGAGTCGTCATGACTTATTCGGAAATATAGTGGAGTAGATTCACGTTGCTTTTTCTGTGATTATTTTTGAAATTAAGAGCAATCCTGTTAGAATGGTTTCTACACAAAGCTAGAGGGACCATTCTACCCTGCTATTTAATTCATAGTTAGGGAAATAAACTGTATTCTTATATTACCGAAAATCTTTTTTTTTTTTCGGAATTGAACGCAATAGACGAGACGGGAATTTGAATTTGGCTAATTACACTTTCCACGCCGATAACTGCTATATTATCTTCATACCCTCAGGAGAAAATAGACTACAAAGTAATTGTTAGCAATCAGAAAGAGACAGACGGAAGTTATGGAGTAGCTGATAATAAAAGAAGTCTTAACAAATTTAACAGAGAGACAAGATAAGCAGAGAACAGTAACTTGCTAACTTTGAACAAAAATATGGAAGAACAAGAGGAACAAAAACGGATCCTAAAAGAACAAGTCATGTTGAGAGTAATATAGGCAGGTTGTTGTAGGTAACCATGTAAACCACACCCAGAAGTTTTATGACATAAAGAAAGAGAAAAACAATTAAATCGCTCGCTAAAGACGCTGGAAAAATGGTTGGTTTCCTGCATCACCTCAGGAAATATATGTCCCCTCTTGCCACTCTTCCTGTTTGCAATAGTCAGATCAGGCCAAAGCTGAAGTAGGGCTCTTATATTAGCGTCCAATCCTCACTTTAGGGTTTTTGAAAGGGTTCAAAATCATTCACGAGGCCTTGTCGGCGAGTAATTATTACCCACCTTACAACCGGGCTTTCCTACAGATGAAACGTTAAAAGCCTTTCGCTATTTTAGCGCTTACTTCATGTTAGTTGTTCTGACGAGTTACATTTTTAGTTCTAGTTTTGACTTATACAGCTAAGACCTTCCATCTCAGTCATAGAGAAACGATTCTCCTCATTAACCTTCAGTACTTTCTGTTGGTTAGTTAATTTTGTATCGCAACATATCAAACTCTATGGGTTGTTTAATGACGAAATCTTATGTTTTATAGACAATGTTATTACTTCAACTACATATATTTTGTAATTAATTTTATACTTCCAGCGCAAACGTACGTCTTTTTAGATATAAAGTTTGAAAGTGATAAAATATATTTTTTATATTTATATATTTTTTAATTTATTTCTGCTAATTTTACTATAAAATTGTATATTTATACTTGTTTTAACGTTATATTGATTGTCATTTTTTATAAAATGTTTTGTCGATAATTCTCCTATAAAATATGTTGCTGGTCATTTTAAAATAAAAAGTATATTATAGGTAATTATTTTGAATATAATAAAGACTTGTTGCTAGCATTTTTACTATAAAAAAAAACCGTTTTGATTTTTATTTGGGAGTCCCCTATTTGCCCACTAGCAGACCGGGACAGTGTTGACCTGGGAACAACAGGAATTAAGGTGAGATTCCACACTCCCCAAAGCCTTCAATGTTCTAATCAGCTGCATTGCCGCCTGATTACAGATGCATTCCTGCCCAGTGTATTTAATCGTCATACCCAGGACTTAATTGTTAAGAAGAAAGTTCCACTCTTCCCCAGAACCAAGAAATTTTGAAATAAACACCCCTCTGGATGCTTTCGTGAATATTAAAAAAATAACCTCTTCAAGGCTCAGAGCAACGAATTCTTGAAATGTTTTGCATTGGAGACCACTTTTTCCTGTCGAAAAGTTTTGTAGCAATCGTAAAATGACTGGTGTAAGGTCAGCTAAATATTACAGGAGGTAGAGAACAGACCAATCGAGTCCCAACGTCTTTCCTGCTATTCTTGCTTTCTACAGACATATCGTTGTCATGAAGGTGGCGACTATGTTCTCTATTGACGAGTTGAGGGGGATTTTCGGTCGAATTTCTATGAACACGTTACAGCAGCTGGGCATACAAATAAGGATTAAGTTATTTCTTACGTTTTAAGAAATGCAATTAAATGATCAAACTACACGAAAAATGCTTCCATGGATTTGATTTGATTGATTAGTTTTCTACGGATTATCAACCCTTTCAAGGTTATTTAAAGCCATAATTTTTTTTGCCGATAACAATAGTTTATTGGTATAATATTTACTAATTAACCAATTACTGGTGGATATGAGGTGGATTAACACCTTTCCCAATAGTATATGCGTGTAAGGGAATATAACGAACCAAACAGGAATTGGAACTCCGGGATCAGCAATTATCAATTCCGAGCCATTATTCATTAAAATACTCGCACATCCGAATTTACAGTACCTGCACATAGATTAGACTCGTTCCCAAGCGGAGACCCGTCTAGATATAGATCAGACTCGTTCCCAAGCGGACACCCGTCTAGATATAGATCAGACTCGTTCCCAAGCGGATAGCCGTCTAGATATAGATCAGACTCGTTCCCAAGCGGATAGCCGTCTAGATATAGATCAAACTCGTTCCCAAGCGGACATCCGTCGAGATATAGATCAGACTCGTTCCCAAGCGGCCACCCGTCTAGATATAGATTAGACTCGTTCCCAAGCGGACACCCGTCTAGATATAGATCAGACTCTTTCCCAAGCGGACACCCGTCTAGATATAGATCAGACTCGTTTCCAAGCGGCCACCCGTCTATATATAGATCAGACTCGTTCTTCCATCGAGATCAGGTTTTGAGGTTGCTTATAGATGTTTATCGTTGTCAATCCAATGTTTTTTTTTCCGTTGAACATTATCGCATGTAAACAATTTTTATCACATGCTATAATATATGTAAGAGTTAGTTTGGATTATACATTCGTCATTTAATCTGTTTCCCAGAATCAATTACTTAAGATTCAACCTAATATACGAGTGTAAGTCAAATATTATCCGCACTTTCGCAATATCTATAGTTTTGTCACACTGCCTTCTGATCCTGTGTGCTTATAATTGGTAATATTATGGTCATGTGATCGAAGATTGAGCTTGATCGCGCCAATCTTCTTGCTGCTGTTACAGTATAGACATGGTCGCTCCGCTAGCAGTAAACATCAAGAAAGAACAAAGAGTAGTTATCAGAATCTATAGTGATATAGATTATTGGTGATAATTTGCTAGTTGGCTATTACTATCTCTCGAGCTTGCTCAATATTCTCGTTAGTGGTGGAGGTTGATGGACGTTATGATCGTTCTTCTTCTATCACGCTGATCTGGCCATTTTTAAACTTCTCGATCCATTCATGCACAATTCTAAGCGGCAGGGCACTGTTGCCGTATTGAACGCAATAGACGAGACGGGAATTTGAATTTGGCTAATTACACTTTCCTCCGATGAATTTCAGCTCCCGACGCACATTCGGATCATAGAAATGGTAGCATTGTTGCACACTGCTAGCGGGGCG
The DNA here is from genome assembly GCA_963932145.1 of Acanthosepion lycidas. Lineage (NCBI taxonomy): Eukaryota > Metazoa > Mollusca > Cephalopoda > Sepiida > Sepiidae > Acanthosepion > Acanthosepion lycidas. Next base: position 29,165,821 of record OZ010605.1, read on the forward strand.
GTCATGTTTATACTGTAACAGCAGCAAAACAACGAGTGTGATCAAGGTCAAACTTAGAACGCGTGAACCAAATATAAGTATTCATGTGCAGGCGAAAATGCGGACAATTTTTGAGTTACACTCGTAATTACAACGGGGCCAGACTAAAAGCTGCCAGCTGAAGTAGTTGCCTGTAAATTACCTAAAACAGCAATGCATTAATCATTTACTTTCAGATATGAGAGGAGATAATAAGGGGTATAATTGTTCATCAGTGAGGTCCGCATTTCATTTACTTAGCGTCTTGAATTGATGCTGTTCTAATATGACAGTCAACTGACATCAATTTGCCATTTTATCCAACTTCCGCCATTTCAGTGCCATTTTTTCACAGCACAGAACATGAGTCACTGTAGATCTGGTCCCAAATATAGGCTCCCTGCCTTAGATGCCGAGTCATATCCTCATGTTATTTCATGTACCATGCCCCTTCAAAAAAGTAGTGTCTATAACCCTCTACAGCTTCCTGTTCTTTGAAGTTCTAAGCAATGTTGGTCACTTTAATACCAAGTGCTGTAAGGTGTTCGTTATATTAACTTACGCGCAAATATCCTTGAGAAAAGCATGAACCCACCTGTTCTTCACCCAGCTATTGACTTGTATCACTAAAACCATTATTAACCAAAAAATATTTAGATTTAGGCATAGATGTTGATGTACCCTAAACAAAAAAATAAAATAAAATAAAAGAACCAACCAACATTTTTCAATTATTTTTTTTTTAAGATATCCTTATTCTCTATCTTTTCTTTTTGTTTTATCTTTCTTTTTCTTCCTGTTCATTTCTCTGGCTTCACTTTTCCTTTTTTTTTTTCTGTTTTCTATATTTCCTTCAGAGTCTGTCTATATTTCTGAGATGAGATATTATGTACATTATTTACATTATTCGGACTATTGTCCTCATCTTTGTCGCCATATTTATCACAACGTTTCACTCAACGTTGTACGCTCCAGCCTTCTTCAGGTGGTTGGAATGTCGAACTGATCCCTTTATTTCGCTCACTGGGGTAGACTGTTATATTAGGTTGGTGCAAAAATAATGTCGTTTTCTCACATATGTTACTATGTGAGAAAACGACATTATTTTTGCACCAACCTAATAGTTCCACGTGCCAAGGATGTCAGTTATCAGTTATCTCCTGTTAATATTGCAATTTTGCTGTTATCATTGCATGTTTTTACCAGAGCTCATATTGCAACTATGTTGTTATCATTGCCAGAGAAAAGCAATAATAACAACATAGTTTCAATATGAGCTCTGGTAAAAACATGATGTGAGAACAGCAAAATTGCAATATGAGCACTGGTAAAAATGGGTTCCTGAAGACATTAGGTTTATAATACCCAGACATGCACTCAGGGGCGCATGGCACAGTGGATAAAGGCGTTGGTTAGATCCAGTGACAGCACCCAAAGAGTGTGAGTTCAATACCCGGTTAAGACAGTGGAGAACTTTCAGAGAGAAATTAACGGCCGAAACGTTGTCATAAATATGGCGAAAAAGATGAGGACAATCGTCCGAATAATGTATAAATCCTTCATCTATTTGAGGCCTTATTCCATAGGTCTTGACCTTTTTTTAATTTTTTGTTTTTACTCTTTCTCCATCCTTTTTCTGGCTTACGGCCATATCACGACGAAACACCAGTTCCCATACGATCACCAGATGTTAGTCATCGTCGATTCTTGCCAGTTGCTAAATACGCAAGCGCTTGAAAATACCGGGTGCTGTAATCTTGGACGCTAGGGTGGTGTAATGGATATTGACACGGAATTGTTAATGGGAGAAACGAGTTCGAATTCCAGTAGCGTTTGTTATATTCATTTGCGCGAAAATATCCTTGGGAAAGGCATGAACCAACCTGTTCTTAACCAAACTGTAGATTAATAAGTAAGATTTGTATCACTAAAACCATTATTAAACTCCCAAAATATTTAGATTTAGGCATAAAATATCCTATAGCTGTTGATGTACGCTAAACAAAAAAAATAAAATAACAAGCAACCAATATATTTCAATTATTTTTTAAGATATCTCTCTTCTTTTCTTCTTGTTTTATCTTTCTCCTCATCTCTCTTTTTTTTTCTTTTTCTTCCTGTTCATTCCTTTCTCTTCACTTTTACTTCTTTTCAGTTTTCTGTATTTCCTTCATCTATTTGAGATGTCATTCTATATTTCTTTTAATTTCTAATTCCGTTTTTATTTTTCACTTTCCCGTTTATCTTTTATCTCGATTTTTATTGTGTATACGTTTGCTTTCCTTTCACTGTTTATTTCTCTCTTCAGTTTTCTTTAATTTTTCGTTCTTTTTTCATCATTCTGGAATTTTTCACCTAGCCTCCATTTCTCTTTCTTTTTTTGTCTTTTGTTATAATTATTTGTTCTTTCTTCCTTTCTTTCTTTCAACACCGTTTCGTCTTACTTTTCTTTCTAATTCTGCATCCTCTTTTTTTCTTTCTTCAATAAATTTCATTTCCTTTTTGTTTTCTTCACTGCATCTATTTTTCATATTATTCTTCTTTTTCTTGTTACTTCATTTTCTTCAATTTTTTTTTTCTTCAGAGAATTGACATTTACCGTAATTCCCCATACATAATAAGACTTCATCTATAATACGTACACCTAGAATTTTGCTAAAAATGTGGGAAAATGCTTCTACTCATGCATAATACGCACCCCTTGCTTGGTAATTAAACACTATAAATTGTACCTCTTCAATTTTATTAAGGGTCAGCGTTTCTTACTCTTATTTAAAAAATGGTTTTAAACATAGAATAACATTATTTTAATTTAGTTTTATAATAATTTTTATTTTATTTTAAGGCAATTTTTAAATAATTTTTTGTAGCTTGGATTAATGCGCACCCCTTATTTTACTTATTATTTTTTTATAGAAAAAATGCGTATTATACATGGGGGATTACGGTACGTCACTTGTTTCTTCTTTAACAGATTTTCATATTTATTTATTTCCGATTTGCTTCTGAATTACTTTTTCTTTCTCCTTTTTTCTTTCTTTTCTTTCAATAAGCTTCTTCACTGAGATTTATTTTTCCTTCTATTTCATTCTAATTCCTTTTTTTTTTCATTTTTTCTTCGTTTCATTTTTTATTTCTTATTCAGTAATATGTATTCTTCTTCTATTTTGACATCAGTACCTTTTTTTTCTCCTTATTTATTCTTCATCGATGCACACGTTTCAGTACAAAATACGTCTTTGCCACATTGACAGCAGCTTGCTTAAACAAATACTTTCGGAGGGGGTCCAACCCCCGCCTATGGGGCGCCCTTCTCCGCCAGTTTGATCAGAAACGGCGTAAATCTATTGCTAGCTAATCTCATTTCCTTATTTGCAACTCTTGCAGCTGACGTGTACCTCGGAGATCATTCAGCCAAGATCTTTGCAGATCCTTTGCTTCTGTTAACCTGAAGACGGAGTTGGCGAACGTGCTACTCCGTTCGATGACGATACCAAGATGTTCGACTTGAACTAAGAATAAATTCCTACATTTATCATGTTCCTTGATTCTCATAACTGACCCGACCAATCCAACCCCAGCTCGGTGCAAAATTGAAGTACAACTGGGTATCGGGAAATTCAAACGTGAAGAGGCAGCCCAGTGAATTTGGACCGGGGCAGTGTAGGATGCGGTTCAAGGCAGTGTGTTAAATATGGGTCCTTATTTTATTCCCCTCTCAATTGTCTTGCCTTCGAAGACAGATTTCCAAAAAGGTGCGTGCAAATGGCTGTGGACGCAGGATGGGATGACAAAAGTGGAATGAAATTGACCATCTAATAAGCACCCGGCTATTTTGGTCTCAAGACCACCGTTAGGTCAACAAGATAAATCGTTTTGGGCTTTCGAAGAATATCAACCGAAGATTGATAATCTTAAGGTAAGAGGTAGTTGTGGACCTTATTTTAACAGATTGCATACGACATTTAGAAATCGAGAGAATTCTTCTTCTTCTTCTTCTTCTTCTTCTTCTTCTTCTTCTTCTTCTTGCCTTGCCAAAAGAAGGGATGTTGAAATACACATATTCACGTTTCTTTTTAACAATATCTTGTCACACATAGAATTAATTTAACGGGCACTTTTTGCATATCATCTCATGGCCTCATTCTCTTTTTGAGTATTTTGTTTTTCACTTTCAATTATTTTGTATTTCTTAATCCAAATGTCTTTTTACAAAACACGCTTTCATTGCCTTTCCATAAGCTTCTTCCTTGAATTTGCCATTGAATTTATAGTCTCTACGTTTTGCGTTAATCTTTCTTTCTTTCATACTTTTTCTTTCTTTCTGTCATTTATTTATTTCTTTTGTTCGTTCGTCCATTCTTCTTTGCATTCTTCTTTTCTATCTTCTTGTCTTTATTCCTTTCTTTCTTCTTTGGTTTTGATATTATCTTCCTTCCTTCCTTCCTTCCTTCCTTATTTTTCTTTCTTCTTGCTTTCTTTTTTTTGTTTCTTCCCTCCTTGCTTTTACTTTACATTCTTTCTTTCTCTCATCCCTTCCTTCATCATTTCTCCTTTGCTTTCTTCTTTGCTTTCTTCTTTCCTTCCTGCCTTCGTTCCTTTCTTCCTTACTTACTTTCTTTATTTCTTCCTTCTTTCTTTACGTCTTTCTGCTTTTCTTCTTTGCTTTTATTATTTTCTTCCTTCCTTTCTTTCTTCTTTTCATTCTTTCGTTCTTCATTTATTAGATCTTCCTTTCTTCTTTTATTCTTTGCTTTAGACATTTTCGTCCTTCACTTTCTTTCTTGCTTTTTTTTCATTCTTTCGTTCTTTCGTTCTTCATTTCTTCCTTGATTTCTTGTTTCCTTTCTCCATTTTCTTCCTTCCTTTCTTCTGTCCTTACTTGCATTATTTCTTTCTTTCTTTCTTTCTTTCTTCTGCTTTCTTCTTTTTATTCTTTCTTTCGTTCGTTCGTTCTTCATTTCTTTCTTCCTTCCTTACATTATTCCTTTATTTCTTCCTCCATTTCTTTTTCTTCCTTTCTTTCTGCTTTTCTTTGCTTTTGTTTCTTCCTTTTTTTTTTCTTTCTTTTGATTTTAAGTGTATCATCCTCCCTCTCGATCTATATTTATTTCATTTCTCTTGGCTTTTCTTTTATATACGCATGCGCAACTTCCAGATCATCAGCCATTTTTCCATTCATTTATTTTTTTATTCTTTCTTCGGCATCCTTTATTATTTTATACATTCATTTTCAAGTGGTTTTTCTTACGTTTTCTTTCCGTCTTAAATTCATTCTTTTCTTTTCTCTTCCTTTCATTTTTATTTTCTATTTATTTTCATTTTACATTTAATTTTTTTTTGCCTATACTTTTCTTTATTTTATTTGTTACATATTTTACTATTCATTTATGAATTTAAATCTATAATTTCTCCTTTTTATGAGATCTTTCTTTTTTCTTTCTCCCTTTTCTTTCGTTCTTTCTTTCTTTCTTACAGCCTGCCTTCCATTCTTTCTTTCTTTCTTTTTCTTTTCATTCTTTCTTTCTTTCCTTTGTTGTTCATTTCTTCCTTGCTTTCTTCTTATTTTCCTGCCTTCCTTCGTTTCTTTCTTCCTTGCTTTATTTCTTTGTTTCTCCCTTCCCTCCTTCCTTTCTTCTTTTCATTCTTTCTTTCATTAGTTCGTTCTTCATTTATTGGATCTTTTTTTCTTTTTCTTTCCTTTATTTCTTCCCTTGTTCATTTCTTTCCCTTGTGTATTTAAATCTATTTTTGCATCTTTTTTATTTTTGTCTTTCTATCCATCTTTCATTCATTTTTACATTTAATTCTAGAATTTTCTTCTTTTTCTGTTTTCTGCATTTCGTCGTTTTTGGGGTTTTTTTTTTTTTCGATTTTGCATTTAAATCTATAATTTTATTTTTTCTTTCTTTCTTCCTTCCATTCTTTTTCTTTCTATCTTTCAGTTTTGCATTTATAAATTTAAATGTATACTTTTCTCTTTTTAATTTGGTCTTTTTCCTTTATTTTCTTTCGTTTTAATCTGTACTTTGACTTTCTTATTCATTATTTCTTTCTTTATTTGTTCTTTTCTTCATTTTCTAATTCGTTTCTCTTTCTTTTTTTAATTTTCGCATTAAAACTATGCTTTCTTCTTTTTAGTTTTTTCTTTCTTTATTTCTTTCTTTTATTTTTTCATTTAAATCTGTATTTTCCCGCTTACTTGTTCTTTCATTATTTTTTTTATTTTTTTTGTCTTAATGATTTGTTCTTTTCTTTTTCTTTTTCCTATTTCATAACCGGTATTGAAATAATATCAATTGCTGACCATCAAATCCAGTATAGATATCTTGGTTCCATATATGGGATTGTACGTATGCGCATGCGTATTACTATTAGCAGCACTAGTAGTAGTAGTACTAGTATGAAATTTTTATTAATTTCTATTTGTTAACCATTTTGACTAGTTAAAATGTATTGATGTTTTAATTAACTAAATACATGGAAAGGTATTGGGTATAAGACATTTTCTTAAAATATTTTTCTTCAGAAAAATCACAAAGTATCCAGAGGTTGATGAGAACGAGGGAGAAGACAGAACGAGTGTCTGGATGGAAAGATTCGAGCGTTGTATACAGCTTTGAGGGTGTATTGGCAACCAATGATGGTGCGCGTAGAGAAAAAGCTAAATCTGCTATATATACTGCCTAAAAAAGAAACTAACTCATAATTGTTTCTGGGCATCTAGTAATTTCTCGAAAATAATACGCATCCATAAATAATACGCACCCCAGCAAATGATCCGAAAATTAAGAAATATATCTATCCCTATGTCTGATACGCTTCAAGGAAGTGTTGTCTCACGATAGCCACAGATGGCACTGAGGATGAACTTCTTTGCCAAAGAAATAAGAATAAAGAGGCCGAAGATAATTTTGAACAGGACGAAGATAATATTTTGAATTATAATTTGTTTAATGATAATTTAGATATTGATTCTATAATAGAAAGTGGTCACGATCATGCTGAAAATTAAAATTTCAATAAATTAACTTGATATCCTCTTTTCTTCGAAATTGGCCTTTTTATAGATTTTTATAATTTTTTCGCCAAATAAAAAAAAATAGTGTTACTGATAAATATAAATTTATTGACAAAAAAATGTTATAATTATTATTGTTGGTTAAAAATGAAAATTAAGATAATATCTTTCTTCTTTTAGAGCAACCAGTACGTCTTTACGATTAAAAATCAATAATGAAAAAAATATTTTTATTCAAGCATATTAATAATACGCGCCCCTACTAACACATGTAATTTACACTAGAAAAAAATCCGAATTATTTTTGAGAAATCACAGTATGTATGTAAAGTTTTATTGCTTTGAGTTGTATAAATATATTTCCAAGTACTAGCGAGTTTGGCAACGAGATGATTTTAAATGCGAAACTTAAAAGATTAAACGCAAATGATTAGGTAGTTGGCTTCATTAAATTGAGGCAGGGGGTATTTTTAGCGAATTATTTTTTGTTTTCTGTTTTGGATTTTTCTTCTTGTTATTAATAATTTTAGGAATACCTGAGCACCCCGTTGGTATCAAATATTCAGCTATCATATATTCTCGCTTTTAATTACGAGTTGGAACGGGAGACTCTCTCTCTCTCTCTCTCTCTCTCTCTCTCTATTTCTCTTTCTATCTCTCTCACTCTCTCAAACACACACACGTATACTCACAAACACATACATATGTATATATAAATACAAACATAAATACACACACACGCATATATATATATATATATATATATACATACACAAGTTATATATATATATACATATGTATGTATGTATATATATATATATATATATATATATATATATATTATATAATTATAATTACATGTACATGTACATATATATATATATATAATTATAATTAAATTTATATATATAACGTGTATATATATAAATATATATATATATGTATATATATATATATATATATATATATATATATATAACTTGTGTATATATATATATATATATATATATATATATATGTATACATATGCAATTTTTTATATATATTATTTATATATTATATATGCGCGGTATTTATTGGAAAGCGCTCGATATCAGTGATAGCGCTAATATATTCAGTTGAATTGGTGTGAGTTTGTGACCCTGGGTTTCACGCTATTTACGAACGTCAGACAAACTGATTAATTTGTAAATTTTGGATTTATATATCGTTGCGTATATCGGTGTTTTTATGGTAGTGGAAGGAAAAATTGTCGTCGGGACGCCACTCTTGAGTACACAAACATACATATACTCACGTTTACTCACTGAAGTACGCAGACATACATACACGCATGCTCAATCATTGGAGCTCTCAAAAACATAAAATATATGTACAGTGTCGGACTGGTCTTATATGCGCATCCATGTATCGTTGCATATATACGTACGCAATTGGTCGCTGTTAGTCAATGTTGTATAGGGTAGCGAATATCTTTCTTCAGTTGCGGTGTTAACGCGCAGGTGACCCTTGTTTCGTTACTCTCCTCTTTGAGAGAGCTATTTCTGTTTATTGTGACTATAAAAGAACACTATATGCCAACCTTGTATTCACAGTTGAACAAAGCTTTCTTAAAGGCTACACTTGCGTAGTTTTATCAATAGAGACATGAAAAAATTAATGAACATCCAAAAATAATTCCTATTTGCCGACAAAACAACAAACATATACACAATGGAACCTACTGTTGACAAAAAGCCTTATAAATAACAAAATCACACTATAATGAAAAAAGACAACTGTAAACGAAAAAACAAAGCCAGGAAGTGAAAGATACAGCCTTTAAATTGAAAAAAGTCGAAAGGATAAACTGCATAGCGGAAGAACAAACATTTGCAAAGGACACACACACCTAACTACGATAAAAAAACCCACATTCTACCTAATCAACACCGCAGAGTTTGTCTGATAATAGCAAAAGCGTTAACACTAGGGTTACAAACCCATATACATATAACTTTATATATATATATATATATATATATATATATATATATATATATATATATATATATATATGTATATGAAGAAAAATATACGGAAAAACAAACAAAAATCCCAATATGCAATTATGCTGTTTTAATGCTAATATAATGTCATACTGTCGGATCTATATCCATATATTTGCTTATATATATATATATATATATATATATATATATATATATATATATATATATATATATATATATATATATATATATATATATATATCGTGTATATTATTAATTAAAGTTTATCAAACAATTGAAATCCTATATGTAATAAATTGTATTTCATAAGAGCTCTAAAAAAGCAGCAGCTCAATCTTCAAGGACTACAAACAAAATCACCTTGATCTATATCCCCCTGCAAATTCCATACGGGTTACCATATTAGATCATTAATATATATATATATACCCAAGTATAGGATTGGTGTATATGGAGTAAATTCCAATGACCAAAAAATACTTAAAAGATTTCTCAATATAAAGTAGAGCAAATATAATTATTCGAAAATTATAACATAAATATGTTATAAAATCTCTACAAAAATAACCGTTTCGTTTCAACACTACTGTCGTTTTATAAAGTGATGTTGAATGTAGAATTCTACATTCAACACCCTCACTTGATTAAACACCAGAAGTGTTGAAACAAAATAAATATTTTTCTAGTGATTTTATAACATATTTATTTTATAATTTTAGAATAAATAAGTATATATATATATATATATATATATATATATATATATATATATATATATATATATATATATATTATTAGAAGTTTTTCATTTTGACATTTGTTGATTATAGGGTGTCACGAGAAAAAAATTGATTTCATGAATTCACAACCGACATTACTTCGGCGAAAAGTAATTCCTGTGAAACGTTGGAACGGTTTACTTTAATATAATTATTTTATTCTCGAGCTTAGATTTTAATTAATTTATTTTTACTTATAAAGCCACATAGCCTAACCCAAACGACATAAATCAAGCTATTACATTACATCTCAGACTGAGTAAATTATATTCTCATATTCAGTTCATACAGGGTGAGTCAAAAAGTAATGTAAATTATTTTATTATATAAGAAATAAGGAACAAAACCAAATATCAAGATATAGTTATACAACACAGGTTCCCGTTTTTATTTCTCAATATAATGACTACTTCTTTAAATTCCAGTTTCGTAATTTCTGATGATTTGGTAATTTCCTTATAGCAGATCTCACTTTTTCATCACTGGCATAACATTCCTCTTTCATTAGACCAAAGAGATAGAAGCCTATGGCTACTACGCCAGGTGGTGATGAAGAAGGGACGTCCGCTCTAAGAAATTGGGTACTTCAGCAGCAAGTTGGATTTTACAATACTAGGGAGCATACCCAGAATCGTAGGTGGAATTAACAGATATGACTATGTTGCAAGGGATGGGCGTGAATCTGTCATGTATAGCTGTATCATCATATTCTAAATTGTTATTATGCTCCTCATTTCATATATAATAAAACAAATAACATTAAGTTTTGACATACTATATATATATATATATATATATATATATATATATACATATATATATATATATATATATATATATATATATATATATATATATATATATGGCCTCTAACTTTCCTGCTTTTTCGAAATCCGCCTCAGTTGTTCCAGTTTTTAAGAACTCAGGTGAACCCTCCGACCGTTTTATGTATTAGATTTTATACCACTTTTTGCTAAGCTACTCGTGGCCTTAATCAATGTTGAATTAGTTAATTTTAATTTACACAGGGCCTTCTTCCAAACAATCTACAATGACTTTTATATTTTTAGATCAACTGCTGATGTATTAAGGATTGTCGATGAAAGAGTCTATCAAGCTTTAGATAAGAACTGTGAAGCTCCGGCTGATACTTTTGACATTGATAAAAGCCCTCGGCAGGGTTTGACATGCTGGTCTTCACAAGTTTAAAAAGTTTTCCAGGCGATGTTTTCAGATAATTCAGTCTTTCTTATCAAATCGTGAAATAAAATTTATCCTGAATGGCCACTCTTCTAGATCTTTTAATACTAATGCAAGTGACCCTCAGAGCTCTATACATGGTTCTATCTTGTTTTTAATTTCCATTAATGATCTTGGTATCTATGCTGAAGACCCAGCAATTTACTCCTATCTCGATACTAAGTCTGATCAATTCAATAAGATTAATCAAACGACCTTACAGTATGTTGTTAACTGGGGCAAAGAATGACTTCTTAGTTTTAACGCCTCTAAAACCAACTGTTCTCCAATTTAGAAAGCCGTTTCAGTCTTTCATCAGCATGACTGATGTTAACTTCCAGTAGTGTTACTCGCAGCGCCATCTCGTGTTAACATTTTCCGTAGAAATTATGTGGTAAGCCTATATTGAATCCATTACGAGGTCAACTGCTAAGAAAATTGGTTCACTGCGACGTGCTGGACAGTTTTCCTCTCCGGAATCTATCTCACATATCTATTAGTGTGCCAATCCTCCATAATTAGAAAATTGCTACCGCATATGATCTAGTGTACTGGCTATATATATAGACATTGTTGATAAATCCAATGAGTAGCAATATTATTGATGCTGACCTGGCCTTTCGGCTTCAGTCACTTTCCTTCTACTGTAAAGCTGATTTCCTGTGCCTTTTTTTTTTTATAAATATATTCATGGTAATGGTTCGGACGAGTTTTTCGCTAAAGTACCTAAACTTTATGAATTTAAGCGCAGTACTAGATTGGATAGCCTCGATCTTTTCTAAAATTTAAACATTCTAAAATTACTATAACAGAGCGAAAAGGTCGAAAATACTTTCATTATAACATCAATAAACTGATTAGACAACAGGAAAAGATCAACAGAAAATGTAGACACTATATGCCCATATAATTCAATGAACCATGTTTGAATGAAGATATGCTGCCGAAATACACACACACACACACACCCATATATATATATATATATATATATATATATATATATATATATATATATATGCATATAATGCCATGACATTTCAGTTGAGAGGCCATCCTTTCAGAATCTTCTACGACACTAGTTAGTTCATATATAATGCAAAACAAAATCTTATAAAATCTACAAGGAAAAAAAGAAATTATAAACACAAAAACTGGGATATTATATTATGTACAGAAATTCATAGCTAGTGAGAGAAGCCTCATTACAAAAGATATAAGAAACACTTGAAAAACAGTTAATTCGATGTAAATCAGAGGCCTTGCTGCAGGATGCAGCTTATCGTCATGCCCAGGACTACAAATTTGAAGAAGAGACAAACATTTAAGAACTTATTCTGCAAAACATTCAATTCATCTGCGTATGGCAAAACATTAAATATTAACTCTTATATATATATATATATATATATATATATATGGCCTGACGATTGCATATAGCATGAAACAGACTGTCGCCTCTAAGTGCTGACTTCTATGTTCACTTTTATATTTACACACGCTCTATCTCTGATATTGAGCAATTTATTCCATAAATATAGCACACCTTAAGACTATATTTCTTTATATATATATATATATATATATATATATATATATATATATATATGTAACACTAATAATCTTATCAATATATGCTGTTGTACTGGTCCGCCAAAACCTTAGTTGTTTTACCTTGTAAATTAACAAACCAATACTCAAGGAAAAAAGGGTAAAAAAGAAAGAACTAAGAACATATATTTCTGGCGAAAATAATCGTCTAAAACCTGCGTTCAGAGTCCAAAGAAAAAAAAATCCGATACGAGTAAGAAAAATAAATAAGCAAAGTGCTCAATACGATAAGTATAGCAAATAAAATAAAGTCAGTCTGCCCTGACGATCCGCGGAGGTGAAACTTAGGTAGGTTTATCTGACTCCATAGGTTTACTTTGCTTAATATATATATATATATATATATATATATATATATATATATATATATATATATATATAGTGTAAAAGAAGCAGCGTGTAGATATCGAATCTATAAAAGAGAAACGATATTAAATAGATTAAATGCAACAGGAACGGGCGTCAGCCAATGAAACTCAGCATGTGTGCCGGATCAATGTCCTGATAAACCAAAATTTCTTTCGGCAGTTTTCCTGGGCGTTTGGACTTGTTGTCCTTTCGTAATTGTCTCAGCAAATTTGTCTTATACGCCCCATTGAGGCTGTCACATTTTTTCAATTAACACAATGTATTTTGCATCCTAAAAGCTGAGGCCATCAACTTAACTGTAAATGAAACGATTTTGGCTTCCGTTGAACTAGAGAGGAGGGGGTGTTTTCCACTGCATGGATTTTCACTTTGGCTCAGTGAGAAATCCATCACTTATTCAAAGTTAGGATATGTTCAATGAACCTAGCTGGATTTGCAGAAATAATGTCAGATTTCCACATGATTTGATCAGCTGGTATGCTTTGGATCAGGTATCAAAAAACGTGGCACCCACCTAGCAAAAATCTTCGTCATACGAAATACATTGTACAAAATATTATCTACTCTCTCACGGCGTTTTCTAATACCATTGCCTATTTAATCTATACTCAACCGTCCGTGGTGAACATGATCAATATTTTCCTCGGCGGTGGTAGTTGCAAGTCATCTTCAAGACTCCTAAATTTATATTCCTACTTTTGTCCTGTTGATAAGCCTGGAGTCCCATCACCTAATGACATCATGAATGTTTTTTAGGGCGAAAACCTTTTTTTGTGTAGTTACTTGATAAGACCCCGATGCCAAATTTTGTCTATTTCCAAGAGAAGTCGCTACTAGTTACTTTTGAAATCCTCATTGAACATTCAGGTATCAGTTTACTTGGAAATAATCAATGTTGTTATTAATAAAAAGAGATAAAATTAAACGATTTACGGCTTCACGGCGGTAGCATCAATCCTTCATAGTCACGGTATAAAGTTTTCAACCCACCTCACACAAACAGTCCTCAATATTAAGTATTGTAATAAAAATAGAGTTAAAAGCATTCCTATCTGTCCCTTCCCTCTCAAATTTTGACCATGTCTGTCACACTATATCTCACCACACTCTATATTACCTTACAAAAGCTTGATACTGCCCTTCAAAAGTGTAAGTTTAAATTTATTTTTTCATGCTTGGAAGTGGGGTCTGATGTTCCAGAGAAAAAGAAAATCTCTGGATAAATAGATTATAACAATGGAACCGTAATGTGGGCAGTTTTTTTTTTTAAATTAAATTTTATATATATATATATATATATATATATATATATATATATATATATATATATATATATATATATATATATATATATGACCCTGTAGATGAAAAACGCAAGCTTCTCAATTAACTGTCCAAAAGGTATTATAAAATGTTGCCTCATCATCTATATTCACCTGATATGCCCCGTACTGGGTATCTATTAAGCATTTTGAGATTTAAATACGCAATAAAGCATTCTCTAATAATGATGACGGAATCGAAGCATGTGAACCTTTTATCCCATCAAATGATTAAAAATAGGATCAAAAATTTAAAGTTACATGGGAGAACATTGATTCATTAACATGGTTCCTATTTCAGCTAATTAAATTAGTTATTTAACATTTTATTCATTTCCTATAAAGTGCGTCATTTCATGTGTGACAACCTAATAAATTAGTTATTTAACATTTCAAAAATGTTTTATTTATTCCATTTAAAGTGCGTCATTTTATGTGTGACAACCTAATAAATTAGTTATTTAACATTTCAGAAGCGTTTTATTCATTTCATTTAAAGTACGTCATTTTATGTGTGACGACCTAATAAATTAGTTATTTAACATTTCAGAAGCGTTTTATTCATTTCATTTAAAGTGCGTCATTTTATGTTTGACGACATAATAAATTAGTTATTTAACATTTAATAAGCGTCTTATTCATTTCATTTAAAGTGCGTCATTTCATGTGTGACAACCTAATAAATTAGTTATTTAACATTTAATAAGCGTTTTATTCATTCCATTTAAAGTGCGTCATTTTATGTGTGGCAACCTAATAAATTAGTTATTTAACATTTCAGAAGCGTTTTATTCATTTCATTTAAAGTGCGTCATTTTATGTTTGACGACATAATAAATTAGTTATTTAACATTTAATAAGCGTCTTATTCATTTCATTTAAAGTGCGTCATTTCATGTGTGACAACCTAATAAATTAGTTATTTAACATTTAATAAGCGTTTTATTCATTCCATTTAAAGTGCGTCATTTTATGTGTGGCAACCTAATAAATTAGTTATTTAACATTTCAGAAGCGTTTTATTCATTTCATTTAAAGTGCGTCAGTTTATGTGTGACGACCTAATAAATTAGTTATTTAACATTTCAGAAGCGTTTTAATTATTTATCTATAAAGTCCGTCATTTTGTGTTTGCGTGTGTGTATTTGCTTAAACATTTATTTGATGTGAAAAACTGGTACTTGTTCCCATTTGTTCTTTCATACACTTATAAGCTTACAATTAAAACCAGTAAAATTAGTCAAAGTATAAACAATTATAATTATACAGTGATTTATGTAAACTTTGGTTGTTACCGTAACATAGTGTTGGTTGTTGAATTTTCCGGTATTCTTCAGATGTTTAACCTAGGTATTAACCTTCTACAATTTTCGAACCGTACCTGTATAAACAATCTCTGGATTCTAGCGTTTATATTCCGGTTTCCACGCTCATTACTGTAATCTCTATTTAATCTGTCTTTGGGACGTTGCTCGCTTCTGGCGGAAAATTTAATAAACCCTTAACAAAGTAGTCAAATCGGTCGTGTAATTTCATTCGAAAGCATCAGTCAATTCGTTGACAAATAAATGGCAATGCTCTTTCTTGCAAATCCTAAAAGCAACATAGATTTTTATGAGGATTTAGTAAAGACCGAAATCTTGGAGCAGCCAGAGAGGATCAAAATATAGATTCATTTGAATTGAAAGAAGCATGAGAGAAGAAAATATATTTCTACTTCTGAAAGATGATTATATTATACATTGCCGAGACCAGATATCGAACACCTTTTTATCTGGTTCTTGGGTTAACTCCCCCAGCACTTGCCTTAAAAATGGTTATTTTCTAAGCGTAGCTTAGATGTGTCACAAGGCTGGAACTGTGGTGCACCTAGTGAGGATCGAACTCACTTCCCAGTCGTAATTGATCTAGCTAGACATGCTTGCTAACCAATACACCACGCTGAGATACTCAATGATTCTCTAAGTGCAAGTATACACTACCCGACCCAGAATCAATCAACTGAGTCTCGTAGTTAAATTTCTTAGACATTTAAGAGGAAAGTGAGTATGGATAATGTGACGCTCAGATTATGTATTGATTGTAAGTGGGGTAGAGGGCAACCTATGTAACTATTGGGTTGGTGCATAATTATCAGGCGTTTTAAACAATATTCATTAACTATATATTGAAAAGTGGAACGGAGAAATCATCGGGACAACCTACAAAATTATTAGTTTGGTGCATAATTATCAGGCGTTTTATTTTTTTTTAATTATATTAAAGGTAGAGGAAATCATCGGTCAACCTACATAACTATTGGGTCGGTGCATAATTATCAGGCGTTTTTAAACAATATTTATTAAATCTATGTCGGGTAGAGGAAATTATCAGTCAACCAACATAACTATTGGGTTGGTGCATAAATATCAGGCGATTTTAAATAATATTTATTAAAACTATTGAAGTCGGGTAGAGTAAATCATCGGGCAACCTATATCACCTGGGTTGGTGCATAATTATCAAGCGATTTTAAACAATATTTATTAAGAAACTATATTGAAGGTAAGTGGGGTAGAGGAAATCATCATGCAACCTACATAACTATTGTGTTAGTGCATAATTATCAAGCATTTTTAGACACTAAAAACGCCTGATAAATATGCACCAATTCAATAGCTTGATTAAATGAAAAACAAAACAGGGAGGGGAGTGATAGTACAGGGACAAATATTCCTAAGAACCAGGATGTTTTGGAGAGCCATGATATGAATGAACGTAGCACATAACAAGGATGATTGCCTGGGAGTTGATTTCTGTTTTCTCTAATCAGTTATTTTTTTTTCCTGTATACACATCTCAAAAGTTCAGTTACTGCGTGGCGTCCTTGTCCGATTTTAATCAGAGTATTATCAAACTTTTTTAAAATCTCATTTTATTTTGAGGGTTTATGATAGATCTCGATCTGAGAGAACCATCCTCCTGAAATAAGATCCGTATGTTTCCATAGGGTTTCATGTCTTCTTGCTCGGACCGATTTCTATAAATCTTGATATAGACTTCCTCACATCTGCCATATTGATTATAGAATAATCTGACTGTAATATGGAAATTTATATGCACTCAGGGATATCGCGGATATCATATGTTGCTTCTTTGTGAGTCGACTGGTTTCAAAATAGTGTTATTTTCACTCTTTCTCTTTCACTCTTTCTTTATCTATCTATCTATCTATCTATCTATCTATATATATATATATATATATATATATATATATATATATACATACTCACTACTGCCGGTTGCCAAATAAACATCTCTCAGATTTAAAATTTGGGATGTTTTTTCCAACACCTTGTAGCTTATCATGACCCCCGGTTATCACTATTTATTTAGGAAATGAGTGAATAAACTCCTTGTGAGTTCCACGTCTGTAACACATTCGTGGAAGTTCGTCTATAGCATCTTTAAATAATATAGCTGATGAAATTTAAATACAGTGTAACCCGAATATAAGAGTGTTGTCTGGACCGGAGAAGAAGTCTCTTATATCCGTGTTTCTCTTATATCCGACTTTGGTGTATTTTGTTTACATTAAAACAGGCTCTAATTTGGGACGGGAGAAAATCTCTCTTATATCCGGGTTTCTCTTATATCCGTGTCTCTTATATCCGGTTTGTAAATATTGCAATATATGTTTGAATAAAAGTCATTATTTAAAGAAGATGCAAATAAAAATATTC
>OZ010605.1:29188913-29218913 GCA_963932145.1 Acanthosepion lycidas
TCTTCTTCTGTATATCGTTTCCCTTTTTTCTACATCTTGTTCTTCTCTTAGGGAATTTCTTATATCATTTTTCTTTCTGTTCTAATTTTTTCTTTTCTTTTTCACTTCTTATTCGCATTGATGTTTCATCATTCTTCTCCTCTTCTTTTTCTTCGTTCTCTTATTTTACTCATTTTTTCTCTTTCATCATCGTACTTTCTTGTTTACTATTATTTGTCTTTTCTTTTTTTCTTTTTTAATCATGCTTCTTCTTTTTCTTTTTCTTTGTCTTCTTTGTTTACAAGTTCTCGTTATTTTTCCTTCCCTATTTTTTTCTTTTCATTTTTCTTTTCATTCAGTCTTCCGCTTTTTTCATCTTTTTCTTCGCTCCATATTTTCTTATTCTTCTTTCCTCTGTTTCCTGATTTTTCTTACGCTTTCTTTTCTCTTCTGTTTCTTCTCAACAGTTATCTTCCTTTTCTTCTTTTCCCTGCTTTTTCTTCTTTTTTTAACTTTTCGCCCTCTCTTTTTTTTCTTTTTCTATTCCATCTTTTTTCTTTATTTACTTTGTGTCGCTTCTGACTTTTTATTCTAACTTCTTTTTTCTTTTTTCTATTGTTAATTTTTCCTTTCTTCTTTTCTCGTCTATGTCCAGTCCTTCTTCTTACTCTTTCTTTTTCCTTTTCTACTTCCTTTTCTCTTCATTTTAATCTTCTTCCCTTTTATGCCTCTTTTTTCATCATTACTCTATATCAGATGTTTCGTTTTTTCTCTTCCCTCTTTTTTCTTATTAGGTTGGTGCAAAAATAATGTCATTTTCTCACATAGTAACATATGTGATAAAACGACATTATTTTTTCACCAACCTAATATTTTTTTCTTTTCTTTTCTTTATTCTTTTATTCTGATATTTTATTTTCTTCCATGCATAATGCTATCTCAACACCTTCCACTTGAATTTCTTATTCTTCTCCGATTTGTTTTTCTTTCATGCATTTTTTCGCCTGTTAATATTTTCCCATATTCTCGAAATGCAATATGTATACCTTACAGAATTACTTTATCCAGTTTTATTTCTTTCCTCTCTTGTCTTCATTTTTTATCGATCGCCTCGAAGTTAGGCCTCATCATTTACTGGCAAATATTACAACCGAATTTTCGTCTGTTCGATCGGATAAAACTCACCCAAACCATATTAACTATAACAGCCGGGTAGATCCCATCTGAACAAAAATGGCAGTGAGCTTTCTTAATCTCGCAGACGCTTAATTTTAAGTTTTCTGGTTTGTGGATAATCAGCTTCATTTGCTTTGTACCAAGACGTTTTTTTTTTTTTATTTATTCACCCCATGCAAAGCGATAATGTCACTAAGACACAGAGTTTTTTTAGCGGGTGAAATATACTGAAAAGATGTTAAAAGGAACCGGAAACCCAATGCTAAACAGGAAACAAGGAATTAAAGTTTAAAAGACGACGGAAGAATCTGAACCGGACGAGAGTGGGCTGAAAAATTCATAGGCTATGAAGGACTGATTCTAGGACTGTGAAATATTGTATGTATTTCAACTCTTCTTATTAATAACTGCATTGCTTCTTTTCATATAAACTGACATCTGATTGTTTAAAGATGACTAAAAATATAGCAGTTGTATTAGTTTCCCTTTAAATGATCAAAGTTTGACATCAAATATCTACAGAAAAAGGGTTTAGCCCTCAACGAGGTTCATGCAAGACATAGTTGCTACATTAAGGGATGAATCTACATCTTTAATAACAGTGCAAAAGTGGCAGAAGAATATTAGTTGGAACTAAAAATGGCTCTTTAGGATTTATTTTACTTTATATATATATATATATATATATATATATATATATATATATATATATATATATATATATATATATATATATATATATATATACGTAAAATATAGTGTGGGTGGAAGCTGGTAATTTACGATTGTGAATAAATGTAATCATTATTTGTCGATTTTGATAAAAATGTTTTAATCTGAACCCTATACGAGTGGAATTACAGTACAGAGTGAAATTTCTACCATCGCACATTTTCTTCCAGAATTACCACCACCTCTATGGGTAGTTAACACAGATTCCGTACACATAGGCATGGAATGACAATTTCTGGTGGTTTTGGCATTAACTGAAGTTTGAAGTCCATGAACATTGTACAATAATATTTGCACTTATAACATGGACAGCTACAATTTGTAATAGGATGCAACCTGAGAACGCCCAGGCATTATCAGGGTTACTTTTATTCTGGCCTACACTTGGAATTGGGAAATAAAAACAGAAAGTATCAAAAAATATCACTTTAGGTATCACATCGTATTTTGTTTCATGCAAATGTGGTAATAATAACAAAAGATTATGAGTAATTTCTTTCAATGGACTCATATATATATATATATATATATATATATATATATATATATATGTGTGTGTGTGTGTATGTGTGTGTGTGTATATATATATATATATATATATATATAACCCGGATATAAGAGACCCGGGTATACGCGAAACCCGGATATAAGAGAGATTTTATCTGGTCCCAAATTACAGCCTGTGTTAATGTATATAAAATAGATCAAACCCGGATATAAGAGAAACCCGGATATAAGAGAGTTATTCTCCGGTCACGACAACTCTTTTATATCCGGGTTACACTGTGTATATATATATATATATATATATATATATATATATATATATATATATATATATATAAATATAAAGGAACCGGAAACCCAATGCTAACAGGAAACAAGGAATAAATATCCACTACAGTTTAAAAGACGACGGAAGAATGTGAGCAGGACGAGGGTGGGCCAAAAAATTCATAGGCTAACTATGAAGGCGTGATAACTAGGACTGTGAAATATTGAATATATTAATTTCAACTCTTAATATTAGGTTGGTGCAAAAATAATGACGTAATAATGTCGTTTTTTGACGTATTTCTAACGTCACAAAACGAC
The DNA here is from genome assembly GCA_963932145.1 of Acanthosepion lycidas. NCBI lineage: Eukaryota > Metazoa > Mollusca > Cephalopoda > Sepiida > Sepiidae > Acanthosepion > Acanthosepion lycidas. Next base: position 29,191,896 of record OZ010605.1, read on the forward strand.
ATTATTACGTCATTATTTTTGCCCCAACCTAATAATAACTGCATTGTTTCTTTCCGTGTAAACTGACATCTGATTGTTTAAAGAAGACTCCAAATATATTAGTAGTAGTAGTTTCCCTTGAAATTAATCAAAATTTGACATCAAATACCGACAGAAAAATGGTTTAGTCCTCAACGATGTTCATGCAAGACACAGTTTGTAATTTCGGGGATGAGGCTCCAGCTTTATCAACAGTGCAGCTGAATACAGTAGGGAGGAGTGAAATAAAAATGACTTCCTGCAACTGCTACCACTGAGGAAAATATTGAACGTGTTTACCACATGTTGATGGATTCAAGACAATTGGTTATTAATCAAATGCTATTAGTATATCTCCTTCGATAGTTGAATAAAGTGTTATAGGACTGAAAGCTTTATGTGGTCATCACTCACAAGACTCTTATAAAATCTTTCAAAACAGACAAGTGAGGACTGGCACCTTTGGCAGGAATATTCCATTTTTGGTCTGAGTCATTCTTGTGAATCTAGTAAGGCATATTATATTTTTTGGTTGTTAGTTCGTTTGTTTCTCCGTTTTTTTTTTTAATTCTAATATTCATCAACAATTTTAGTGATTAACTAAATAATATATTCTTTTTTCTTTCTTCATGACTTCTTAGTAAACTTCCACTAGCCCGTCAATGCCGTGACTGTAGAAATCATCAGGTCTTGATTCGAAGAATTAATCGAGACACATTTTCAACTCAAGTTGGTTGTTGAACAAAACGCCTCGCAGACTGTTGGAATCCAACCGAAAATGGTTATAATCTGAAAGCACTAAATCAAATGAATTCAATGGCTGCGGTAGGACTTCCTGACAAAGCACTTGTGTCAAATTTGGGGACAAATTATCGTCGTGTATGCAAGTGTTGGAAGAAAGAGAACGAATTTATATATAAAGCATTTATGCGGGGTTAGGCGCGATGAAATACATCTCTCGCTACAACATTTTCGCCACAGAAGAAACGTTGCGAGCCTCTCAGAAGAGAGACATTCCTTTGCCCCAAATGTTCAGATATTCACAGCTAAGACGAACCATGTTTACTTACTGCATTGCTATGTCTATGGCAAATGTTCTGACGAGCTACATACATTAGTTTCACCAGTTCAGACCTTCACAAATAAGACCCACTATTTTTGCTTACTCTATTACTATTTCTCTGGCAAATGTTTTTGCAAGCTACATTCATGAGTTCCTCCTGTTCAAACTTTCAGAACTAAGACCCAACACACCCATAGCGTCGACTCATCCATATCCCCTTCATACTCCATTATTAGAAGGTCAACTCTGTTTTTTCCCAGGTTTTGTAATTTTGTGGAAGAGATTCCTGAGAGGAAGATTCCTCTATCTGTACGATCTTACATTTTTCTTGTTCAAACTCACCCGCTGTATATCCTACCTCTTCTTACATTTTGAGCTTTTTACCGTGTATACTCATGTATGAGAATATTAATTTGACCTCTGAATCTTTAGGTGAGAAACCTGACTTTCATCTCGCCTAACCACGTATAAATGCTTTATATATAAATTCGTTCTTTTTTTTTCCAACACTTGCATACACCACGATAATTTGACTCCAGATTCGATTCAAGTACTTTGTCAAGATGTTCTGCCGCAACTACTGCATTTATTTGATTTAGTGCTTTTATATGCCGGTGCATAATGCAACCCCGGGCTCCGAGTAATATAAGTAGGACTCCCGTAGTCAAGTGCTGCAAAAGTTCTCATCAAGCTGGACATATTTTATCGCAAATATATAGTCTTCATTAATTGTTAAAGGTAGTCAAAGCTACCGTAAGAATATTAACATACCAGTTAGGTGAGAGTCAGCAAAAATGTAAGAATTTTAACCCCCGCCAGAAAGAAATTACAGCAAAAGATCACGGAAAATGCATGTTTTTAACCTCTTCAAAAAAAATTACCTGTGTACATGGTTGTTTTACAATTGCAGCGGCGTCTCTGATCTTCCCTGTTGAATATATTCTCTTTCTCTTTTTAGATTATTGATAGGAAATAGTTAACATTTAGTTAACATTCAACCAAATATAATGTAATCATGACTCGGACGATGGAGCAGAAGATGTTTTGTGTGAAGACATATTACGAAATTAAGTCTTTCAAGACTGTTCAAGCAAGGTATAGAAGGAAGTTCAATTTGAACACATTTCCAAACAGGAGTTGGTCAAGAACTTTGTAGCTCAGGGCCATTGTGTAGATGGAAGGGCAACGAGATCCTCACCAAAAGGAATGTGCACACAGTATCAACAACTTTGCATGCTGCATTCAACAGTATCTTCAACTGAACAGTGGACATCTGATGCATATACTCTAAGGCTCCTCTTGACATTTTGGCTTATGTTTGAGACTAAATGGTTGAAGATCCTAAAATGTTATTCTTCTATCGTCCAATAAATGTGATTTCCATTATTCTATCATTTGTGGTCCTTGGTTTGTGTCCGATCATTTTGTTTAAAAAATTGTGAAACACCCTATATTGTGAGACCCATATTTTTGGCGTAAAAATGATAATAATAATTCGTATTATACACGAGTATATACGGTACTTCCTCTTTTTACTTGTATGTGCAGGTGGTGTCGTGAATGCTAATTCGGAATGAGAAATATGAGGGTTAATTTTCAATTCCAGTCAGGTTCGTTACGGTCACATGGACGCAAATATTTTTCGAAAGATTTATATTTTCCTTCAGGTATGGGTTAAATAGTAGAATTTTTTTCTGGAAAAATCATTGTTATTCTCAAAAGAAAGCATTATTCTTACAATCCAAAAACTGTTCCGGCTTTAAATGACCTATGACATTGTTGATAAACCAGACAAATATCACTACCTTTTGCGTCTCGCATTTTGAGGAAAATAGTATAAAAATATAATTATTTGACCATCTCTTTATACTTTCTGTGGTCAGCAAAATGTATTCTTGAGACATCAGCTCTTTGTTCAATCTGAAAACCTCGTTTGTATTGGTTGATCTGCTTGCATTTTAAAGTTCTGCAGAAGTTTCTTTTTTCTAAATACACTAGAATAGTTTCTTTGTGCATACACAAATGGCGTACAAAATCATATCCCCGTGTGTTGCGTATTCTTGTTATGTTAAGGGTTTGTCTTATTCGTTGTCGTAGTTGTGATAGAATCAGCAGGAGCAGACATAACTAGGTATATCGGAAGAATAAATTTAGTGTTTTCTTTTCTTTGGTTTTCTTTTTTCTTGTCTTTGTTGTTGATGCATCGTTCGTTTCTGGATATTCTCAAACGTCACTTATTGCGTAGCGTCTGTAAAACAAAAAAAAAACATCTAGAAAAAACGCATAAGTTGGTTCGAGTTTTGGTAAAAGAGTGATTTATCATAATTATATCCAAACATTTTCTGGAATGACAAGCATTCTGCGACTGAGAGAGACCAGCTGAAATAATCTAAGCGAATTTTCGGAAAATTTATTCGAGGTAAAATAGGCTTTCTGCTAGAATAAAAACAAAACCTCGAGTCTTATGTGTTTTATGTGACATTATTTATATCCTAGTCTTATTAATCTCTTCTTCTTCTTCTTCTTCTTCTTCTTCTTCTTCATCTTATTATTATTATTATTATTATTATTATTATTATTATTATTAACATTATGTTTCTTCTGCGTCTGTTTCTTCTTCTTCTTCTTCTTATTATTATTATTATTATTATTATGATTATTATTATTATATTTCTTTTTCTTCTTCCTCCCCCTTCTTCTTCTTCTTCTTCTTCTTATTATTATTATTATTATTAACATTATGTTTCTTCTGCGTCTGTTTCTTCTTTATCTTCTTCTTCTTCTTCTTCTTCTTCTTCTTCTTCTTATTATTATTATTATTATTATTATTATTATTATTATTATTATTATGATTATTATCATTATATTTCTTTTTCTTCTTCCTCCCCCTTCTTCTTCTTCTTCTTCTTCTTATTATTATTATTATTATTATTATTATTATTATTATTATTATTATTATTCGTTTTTTTCCTATGCTTGTTCTTCTTCTTATTATTTACTACTAATACTACTACTATTCCCTACTTGTCCAACTTCTTCTCCCTCCACTTCTACAATTTCTTTCTGTTTTGATATATTTTTCATGTTATTTTCCTTTCCTTTCATTTCTTCCTTTCTTGCGACTTTTAATTCGTTATTTTTCTTTTATTTCTCCATTTGGTTCCTTTTTTGATTTCCTTTTATTACCTTTTCTTTCTTTTCTTGTTGCATTTCTTCTTTTTCCTTCTCCGTATTTCGTCTTCTTTTTCCTCGCCCTTATCTTCTTTTTCCTTCTCCGTTTTTCTTCTTCTTTTTTCCTTGTCCATTTTCCTTCTTTTTCCTTGCCTTTTTCTTCCTCTTTTTCCTTGTTCATTTTCCATTTCCTATTCCTTTCTCATATTTATTTTACTTTCTTCAGTTGTTTCTCTCTATTGCTTATGATATTTGCCATTTTTTTCTCCTTTCTGAATCCTCTCTTTTTCTCCTGTTGATTCGTTTGCTTTTCTTTTCTTTCCCTTTCCCATTCATTCTCTTCTTTCCCTTTCCCATTCCTTCTTCGTTTCTTTCCCTTTCCCAATCCTTCTTTTCTTTCCCTTTCCCTTTCCCATTCCTTCTTCTTTTTTTCTCTTTCCCATTCCTTTTCTTTTCTTTCGCTTTCCCATTCCCTCTTCTTTTTTTCCTCTTTCCTATTCCTTCTTCTTTTCTTTCCCTTTCCCATTCCTTCTTCTTTTCTTTCCCTTTCCCATTCCTTCTTCTCTTTTTCTCTTTCCCATTCCTTCTTCTTTTCTTTCTCTTTCCGATTCCTTCTTCTTTTCTTTCCCTTTCCCATTCCTTCTTCTTTTCTTTCCCTTTCCCATTCCTTCTTCTCTTTTTCTCTTTCCCATTCCTTCTTCTTTTCTTTCTCTTTCCGATTCCTTCTTCTTTTGTTTCCCTTTCCCATTCCTTCTTCTTTTCTTTCCCTTTCCCATTCCTTCTTCTTTTCTTTCCCTTTCTCATTCCTTCTTCTTTTCTTTCCCTTTCCCATTCCTTCTTCTTTTCTTTCCCTTTCCCATTCCTTCTTCTTTTTTTCTCTTTCCCATTCCTTCTTTTTTTCATTCCCTTTCCCATTCCTTCTTCTTTTCTTTCCCTTTCCCATTCCTTCTACTTTTCTTTCCCTTTCCCATTCCGTCTTCTTTTCTTTCTCTTTCCCATTCCTTCTTCTTTTTTTTCTCTTTCCCATTCATTCTTCTTTACTTTCCCATTCCCATTCCTTCTTCTTTTTTCTCTTTCCCATTCCTTCTTCTTTTTTCTCTTTCCCATTCATTCTTCTTTTCTTTCCCTTTCCCATTCCTTCTTCTTTTCTTTCCCTTTCCCATTCCTTCTTCTTTTCTTTCCCTTTCCCATTCCTTCTTCTTTTCTTTCCTTTTCCAATTCCTTCTTCTTTTCTTTCCCTTTCCCATTCCTTCTTCTTTTCTTTCACTTTCCCATTCCTACGTCTTTTCCCTTTCCCATTCATTCTTCTTTTCTTTCCCTTTCCCAATCTTTCTTATTTTCTTTCTCTTTCCCTTTCCTTCTTCTTTTTTTCTGTTTCCCATTACTTCTTCTTTTCTTTCACCTTCCCATTCCTTCTTCTTTACTTTCCCATTCCCATTCCTTCTTCATTTTTTCTCTTTCCTATTCCTTCTTCTTTTTTTCTCTTTCCCATTACTTCTTCTTTTCTTTCGCTTTCCCATTCCTTTTTTTTTTCTTTCCCTTTCCCATTCCTTCTTCTTTTTTTCTCTTTCACATTCCTTCTTTTTTCTTTCCCTTTCCCATTCCTTCTTCTTTTTTCTCTTTCCCATTTTTTTCTTTTCTTTTCCATTCCCATTCCTTCTTCTTTTTTTCCCTTTCCCATTCCTTCTTCTGTTCTTTCCCTTTCCCATTCCTTCTTCTTTTTTTTCCCTTTCCCATTCCTTCTTCTTTTCTTTCTCTTTCCCATTCCTTATTTTTTCCGATTTTTATCTTCTCTTCCTTTCTTTATATTTGTCTATCGTCTCTCATTTTTTCACCTTTTCTATTTGTACTGCTTTTCCATGTGTTCTTTTTTCTCATATTTACCGTTTCTTCTGAAATTCCCATTTTATATTTTTCTAGATGATCTCGTTTCACATGTTTCTCTACTTGGTTTTCCTTATACATGTTTTCTGGTCTCTAATTTCCATTTTTTTTCATGTTTACCGCCAGCTTATATCCACGTTTCCCTTTTTCCCTCTGTTTGCTTCCAGTACTTGTAACGAAAAAATATTTTCGACAAAAATAATGAATAATCTTTTTATTTTCACAAAATAAGAAAAAAACTTATTTTCTCAGATATGAATTTACATGCTATTTATTTATTTAAAGCTTTTCTTCTTCTATGTACCGGGGTACTCCACATCTTCCTCTCAGTTGTGGGTCTTATTAAATTTGTTTTCTGCCATCTCTCCTATTCGTTGTTTTTGCTAACCATCCCGTTGTTCCTCTGGGATTCACTATGTACTGTGAGTGTTAAATTTTCTGTGCTGTCTTTCTTCATTATGCGCCTGAGAAAATTCAATATATTTTTTCTGGTTTTAAGTGTAAGTTATTTTTTCAGCATTTTCCTTATTTCTTCTTCGTTGCTCACATATTCAATTTATGATATTCTCAGCATCTTTCTGTAGATCCAAATTTCTGTTGTCTCAAATCTATTCTCAGTCTGTGATGAGATGGCTCAGCATTCGCTGTCGTTTAGGAGTACCGATATTACATAAGTGTTCAGTTCTCTTTTGTTGTTGTTGTTGTTGTTTCTAAGAAATTTTGCCAAAATAATGGCGTTTTTTGACGTATTTTGTAACGTCAAAAAACGCCATTATTTTTGCACCAACCTAATACTTTGCTTAACTTTCGGAAGGCATCTTTCGCCATCCCAATATTCCTCTCTTTTAAAAAAAATTCCTAGATATTTCAATTTGTGTTCTTGCTTGATTCTGGTGTCTCCAATTCGTAGTTCGCATTTTCGACTCTTCTACCTGCTATCAACAATATATTCTATCTTCTTACAATTGATGTTTCAAGTCCTGTGTATAACGATAGGCTGCACCCGGTAGCAATGGTTCTGCTTGTGACATTGAAGCGTTTAAGGGGTTTCAAACCACGTTTTAATAGCTGTTGTTCCCAGGCTGGTAGCACCCAGCTATAGGCGAATACTGAACCCCCAATCAAAAACACTATGAAAGTATAAAAAGACATTTTTATATAAAAAATTACAGACAATATATTTATAGCAAAATTTCTAACAATACATTTTTGTCTGTAGTTAAAGGCATACAACTGAGTTTAAAATATTTAGATTTCGGCATTACATAACCGATAGGGGTTGATATGTTACTAAATAAAATCAACCAACCAAGCAAGTGACATAAATGAACTCTTTCCTGCTAATAATCCATATAATATACTAAAATTATATTCCAAAATATAAATTAAATGAAACTACAAATTAAAACCTACATATCACAGCTTTTAGTAATTATGTCCACACAAGCGTGTATATTTTTAGACATTTCACCCCAAGATAGGCGAGAGTGCCAGCAGCAAGAAAGGGTTACAGAGAATGAAAGTAATAGTAAAGAGCGGCGTTTGAGGAACGGACAGATAAGTGGACGGGTATCAAGATCAAGGCATCAGAAGATGTCGATTGACATTACATTTGAATATTTGAAGACTATAGTTATCACTGAAGCATGTAAAAGGACGCGAGTTCCACTGTCAGGAAGTGCGAGAGAAGAAGCTATTGGAGTAGAAGAGGTGGTTATGTTTAACTATTTCGACATTGAAATGGTGGAACCGAGATTCCAAACTAGTAGCAGTTAAATTCATGCAGTTAGGGGACCAGTGAAAATAACTCGTCAGGGCAGTTTCCAGGAAAATATATGTAGAAAAGACAGAGGGATGTCACATGACATATGTGAGAAAGTGACTGGAGTCGACATGTCAAGACAGGACCTATCACATTGCATATCCGTCTTTGGATTTTGTGGAGAACCTCGAGATGAACAGTGAGGTCACCAGAACCATGTATATGTATAAAAGTTGAGTATCGTCTACCATGTATTCAATTGTGGAAGCAGTATAACACATATCATATTTTTATTAATTCAAAGCTCACAAAATAATTAAATTTCGGCATTAAATAACCAGTCGATGTGGTCGCTAAACGAAATCAAACAAACAACCAACAATTGATATTTACTCGTTTATTCTGTTTCCTTCACCACCCTGTGTAGTATTTCCTATAGTTTCCATTCTGCGTCTGTTGTCGAGGCTGTGGCCACCAGTAATAAATCCTGGTAGGATTTCTAAATATCTCAGGAGAGCCTCACTGTAAAGATTGAATAAATTTGCTGAGAATGTACGTCCTTGTCTTACGCCCCTTTTTATTTTTATCTATTAGGCTGGTTCAAAAATAATGACGTAATAATGTCGTTTTTAACGTATTTATTTAACGCCAAAAAACGACATTATTACGTCATTATTTTTGCACCAACCTAATATTTATTGAATCCATTTTCTTTTGTATTCCTATCCGTACTCAGTGGCCGTTTTTTGCGGTAGAAAAGATCCATGTCTTTACTTCCGTTTTTATTCTTTACCGGAAGTAGGCTTAAAATAGATTGGCCGAAATAAGAGTTTACCTGATAAAACAATATCATGTCAGGAAATAATTAAATAATTACTGAAAAGAAATTGCATACAGCGTGTCGGTTTCTTCATCCAGAAACCAGAATCAGCGAGCTTAATTCAAATTCTAGTTTAGCCCGGAAGTTTGCGCACGCCATTTTGTTTTTCTATTGTTTCTCCAATAAAATGTCAAAGAACCACTTAAGGTAGAGAATCACTGAATGAGAAATGTCATATGAACATCATAAGTGTAGGGTAGATAACGATTGACCCTAGACATGAAGAGGCTAAGTTTATATTGATCGGGGAGAACCAGCTTTGAAGACTTTTCTAGAAAGTAACGTTTATTGAGAAGAAGCGAGGGAAGAATACGTAGAGAATGATCTTGATTCAAACATGTGTATATAGCAGTTTGCCAATCCATGTCTTCCTCTGCTTGACTGTGGGTTAAATAACCGAGTACACTGAGCTCTCTAGCTTCTCAGTTTCAAATGCTAATTTTATACAATGGAGAAAGCAACGGAAGACTACTATATAAAAAGCTCCTAAATGATTTTCTGTATATTAGCAAAAATATCAGAGTCTGTCTATATTTCTGAGATCAGGTATTATGTACATTATTTACATTATTCGGACTATTGTCTTCATCTTTGTCGCCATATTTATCACAACGTTTCGGCCGTTGTACGCTCCGCCTTTCTTCAGGTGGTTGCAATTTCGAACTGAAACCTTTATGTCGCTCACTGGGGTAAACTATTCTAGTTCCACGTGCCATGTTTGATGGATGTCAATCATCAGTTATCTCCTGCTAATTTCCCTCTGAAAGTTCTCCACTGCCTTAACCGGGTATTGAACTCACACTCTTTGGGTCCTGTCACTGGATCTATCCAACGCCTTTATCCACTGTGCCTCAAGGACACATGGCACAATGGATAAAGGCGTTGGTAAGATCCAGTGACATGACCTAAAGTTGCGGGAAGCTATCAAACATTTCTTCATTGCATTTCCAACTTCTGATATGGCTGAATATAGTTTCAACGCAGTCACAGAGCTTCTAACTAAAGAAGAAACCACCTGCAAATTACAAACCAAATAGATCTACAATTACTTTCTAAGCAGCATGGAACCTAGAGTAAGTACGTTAGCCAGTCAATCAACCATAGCGTTGAAAACATTGAGATAAGCTATGAAATAAGAGTTTTTAGCATTTTAATTATTGGCAGTTATAATAAAATGAAATCTGTTATGTTTTGCATGTCTCGCTGAGTAGTAGTAGTCGTACTACAGTTCTCCGTGTCCTGAATAGCAACCGGGTTTGCATGGCATAGCCACTCTATGTTCGCCAGTTGTTCTCTATTTATACTTGTCTGTCTAATTTGTATACGATATTCCAAAAACAACTGATTTACTTGACACCCCCCACTGAGTTAGGTTGTGACACAAGGTCAGTTTGTAACGTGGGGACTAGTATGTCTTCATTTGGGCCGCTGGTCATAGCTTGTACAAGCTAGTCAAAGCTAGTCAAAGCTGGTCTAGGCTGGTCAGAGCCGGTCCAAACTAGTCATAGCTGTGATAGTACCAGCGCAGGGACGGACCCCTGTAACCAGTAAGTATCAGAATGTGCATACCCCTCAAGAGAGCAGCTGACACACTCAATAATACTACAAAAAAAAAAAAAAAACAACGAAATAATATTGAAATTATTTTTCCATTAATACTTAATTTTTATCTTGCTATGAAAGATGAATTCAGTATAATATTCAAAATTTAATTTGATAAGGGAGCAAAGACAAAAAAAAGTTTCTGTCCAAAAGGAGCGCTAATTGAAAAAAAAAGTTCGGGAAACATTGATCTAGAAGAAGAAAAACTGATTTTAAAACTTCGATACATTGTAAACATATCCAAACAGAGGACTGAATTTTGAATTTGATCAAACCATTAGCTACCATTATCCCGTGAAAGTACCTGTTATGAGCCCATCCATGTGCAAATAATGAATACCCAAATAAATATCAAAATTATATTTTTATAATAGAATTAACAACAATTTGTAGTAAAATTATCAGAAAAATATTTTCATAAAAAATTACCAATACGTTTTGATGGTGAAATTACCAGCAAAATATTTTAAAAAGAAAATTACCAGCAATACATTTTATCATCTATAAATTATGTATCTAAAAACAAACATACGTTTGCTTTGGTAGAATAAAATTATATACAAAATATCTGTAGCCGAAGGCATAAAACTGCCAAAAAATATTTAGATTTCAACACTAAATAAAGAGGTTGATCTACCGCGAAACAAAATCAACCAACCACCCCCCCTATGTATTCGTAGTTTTATTTCCTTGCTTGGGGGTGAAACGATTTTTTAAAAAGATAAGTAAAAAATAAATGGTTATGTGAATCGATCGCCTTGTCCCTCAAGATTTTCAATTTTTGATGAGTTTTCCTGTTTTCTTTTTCCCCAGTCTACAAGAAAACTGTCAAGGAAACAAAAAGGTCTTAAACTTTTCTTAACGTTTTGTTGTTACTTGAGATGATAACCTTTCAAAAAATTGAAGTTGTAAGAGTATACATTCAGAAAGAAAGAAAAATGAACAAACGAAAGTGAAAATGAAAAAAAAACAAAACACAACAACAACAAAAAAAAACGAAAAAAGAATCTAGAAAAATCAAGCACTGAAGAAATCTTAAATTTCTAACGCGATGAGTTTGGTCAGTTCTCATGTTTTAGTAAGAAGGAAACTAAGGAAATTGACCAATCGCTTTCCCACAAACATTTTTTTTTTGTCAGTCACCCGATCCTCTTCCTTGTAATTACCATCGATCAGTCTTGCTTCTTGTATTTCGCATGAGACTCTTCGACCTTTTCGTTTTCTAGCAAATTGAAGAGTCAAGCACAGGAAATGGTGACCAATTAAATATTTGAGAGAACGTCGAAAAAGACTCATACATTTCCGCTTGGTTAAAATGATGGCGTCAGAGGCAAAAGTTTTTAGTTATTTAACTTGTTTTTTTTATTTTTCCATAGCTATGAGGCAAAATGCTGATTCTAACACTTGTTACGAACGATTGGTTGAAGACTTTTAAATCACGCCAGGTGGACTACTTTTAGAGGATAAAGTTAAGGCTTGCGAACGGATGTATTCAAAAAAGAAGTGATAAAAATATGTTCAAAGTAAAAGAATACAATACGTCGGAGAATATCAAAAATATATGTAAATAACAAAAAACAGAATCAGAACAGAAAAATACATTTAGGAGTTTGCATTCATAAACAAACTGGGAAAAAATGTACTTAGTTGTATTGTTTGATTGATTCGTTTTCACGGCTTATCAACATTTTGAAGGTTATTTAATCCCAGAAAATATTCATAGATTGTAAGAATGTTTTGAGATAATAATAATTTAGGAATAAAACTCTTATTAACTAACCCATTGATAAGCCAACTCTGAAAAGGGAAAAACATTAATGTACTTAGCAGAACTGATTAATTCGTTTTTTTACAGCTTATCAACCCATTAAAGCAAAAATATTCTTATATTGTAAGAATATTATTTTTAGATGATAATGGTTTAGTGGTACAAGCATTACTAATTAACCCATAGATAGGGCGAGAAGAGGTAGTTTCATATCTTTCCCAATAGTATTTGCGAGTCAGTGATCATAACGAACCCAATGGGAATTGAAACTCGAGGTATTATCCTTTTACACCGCCTGCACATCCAAGCTTACAGCACCTGATATTTCCAAGCGGTCACAGATCTAGGTACTGGCCAGGTTCAGCGTTGCTTAACTACAGTTAAGCAACGCTGAACCTGTGCTGAACCCAGTGTTTCAACGTGTTATTTTCGTAATCTATCTGTAATGTGCGTGTGCGTGTGTGTGTGTGTGTGTGCGCTCGTATGTGTGTGTGTGAGTGAGTGTGTGTGTGTGTGTGTGTGTGTGTGTGTGTGTTCCCGCGCGCTCGATACGTCAATTGGTTACCTTGAACTCATCCGGGAAGAATTTTCCCATCGTGAACAAGACCCGATTTTGTCACTATTACATCTCGAGGCAGAAAGAAATAAAAAAAAAGAGAACGAGATAGTTCTTTCCCTTATAGGCAACGCCGCCCCACTGAACGTCATAAGAGTTAACTTGGGTTATTATCCCCACAGGCATATTCGGAAGATTCCTTTTTCTTTATCTACTTTCTTTTATTAAGTTGTTATTAAATGACACTCTTTATCTTCTGCCTTCTTAAATACCGTTCTTTTATTGTTCTCTCCCCTTAATAGCGTTTTTCATCATATTCTCTAACACACAGTAATCCCTTGCGTCTTAGTAACTTTTTAAGAATTCGCAATAAAATTACTGAGAAGGAAAAGCTTTCAAACTAAGCCTCATTCATTGGAACAACAAAAGACGCCTTCTAAAAGTTAAGAAAAGCATTAAAAATAAATAAAAACTATTAGAAAAAAAAAAATTAAAGCATGTTCAAATGCTATGTTATATCTTTCCTTATATAGGATAGTAATTGTTGAAAAACCTCCCTACAGATAGAGAAGAGATTTGAGGCAACAGAGATATGGTACTACAGAAAGATACTGAGAATAGTATAGACTGATCATATAAGTTTTAAGGAAGCAAAATTACGCTTAAAATCAGAAAAAGGCAGTTGTATTTTTTGTACATATTATGAGGAAAGAGGCTTTGGTAAATTTAACACTCACATGGCATAATGAAGGTAAGAAGAACAAATATAATCAGCTAGTAACATACCTGCCTAACTTCTTCCAGGTACCATGTCACTTCAGGACATTTGCGTGCATGTCTCGCCACAACTTCCTGTCCTTTTCAGCACTTGATAAATTGTTTCTTTTTGCTGTCTCTCCTAAACTCTGATCCGCCAAACATTCAACAAGTAACATGTGCGTTGCTTTCCTCTGTCTCTCTTATATTCAGTCTTTTGTGTGTCTATCAAATATTCCAAGCGTTCTTTACTCATTATGTGTGCCATTATTGTGTAAGTGGGTGGCAGAACAGATAGCGAGAGGAATAGTGAAAAAAATTAAAAAGAGATTGCAAGGATAACAAATTATGAAGATATATGGAGAGCCATAATCTCTAAACGTCCCAAAGGAACATGGCAAAGGATGAAACAAAGAAGAAAAAATCTTCTGGATTGATTTGATTTGTTTGTTTAACATATCATATTATCATATTAACCCTTTTATGCGTCTTTTAATGTTGAAATTGAATTTTCTTGGGAGCTTTACCGTAACAAAAATATGTATTATGTCATTATACTTTCACAATTGAATATATGGTAGATGATACTCAGCTTTTGTGAATATAAAGGTGTTTCATTAAGACGGATTATATATGATGATGTTTCATTAAGACGGATCAAAGTCAGTAGTAAATAAATCAATGTTATTGGTAAAAATTTATTTATTTCTCTATTGGATCATATTATTTAAGTCATGGCAATTATGTGTGAAAGATATTATTGCCCATATACCTGAAAGAAAAGGAATGAAAACATTAGAAGCTTAAACTCAATTCACATTAAAAATCGGTCCAAGTTATTGGAACACCGTTTACATGTTTGTTTGAATATAATTACTAGATACTTTAATATTGTATGTTTATATTGTAGTTATGTTAAAATTATATTTTGGAATGCAGTTTGATTTAAGAACCTGTAGGATATAAAGATTAATATCATGAAAGAGTGGAAATTCTACTTTAAATAGGTATTTTTGGTAATATTTTCTATATGAAAGTTTATTGCTGGTATTTTTACGATAGAAATGTGTTTTGATACTTTTCATAGTATTTTGCTCTTTGGCGAGAGTTTCACTATTTGTCCATAGCTGGGACCCCAACATGTGCTACCACCGCGGGTCAGGGTGCATGTGGGAAAAGCATCAATTAAAAGATGGCAATGCGCTCCTCGAAACTTTCAATCTTCTGATGAGAGGCCTTGCTGCCAGATGTAGTTTACCATCATACTCAGAAAGAGAAACCTGCAAATCGCAAAATTATGTATGCGCCGAAAATAATAAAGTATGAACAGGAAAAAAGTAGTAAGACTAGATGGGATTACAAGAGAGATGACTGCTACCTTAGAGGTTTCGGCACCGAAAACATTGCCGAAATAATAAATTAAATATACGACATTGGTTAAATACTGGAAGATCTTTGTAGATCCTTCATTTTCGAGCTTCCTAAGAAGCCAGGTGCAAATAGAAGGCAGCTCCATCGCATAATCAGTATAAACAGCCACATAACAAAGTTAATAATCAAAATTTTATTGAATAAAACGCTAATAAGTGTTAGACCATGAATAGTAAACGAATAGGGCGACTTTGTCAAGAATACTGGAATATTTATTACCATATTGATGTCAGAGAGAGCGATACACATACAGAAGTACTTACACTTATGTTTTTATAGATGATGCAAACATATTTGATATTATACAACTCAAAGAATATTTTTGAGCTGCTAGGATGGTTATATCAATTTGGGACGAATATTAGAGTAATCGAGAATTTATTCTGAAAGCAAACCGCTTGCATTAGCATAGAAAATGAACTGAATAAGTACACACATACAGAAAGGAGCTTAAGACAAGGATATATCTTCTCGCCAGACTTTTCATCCTTTACAGCGAGGCTATCCTAAACAATGTGGATACTTTACCAGGTTTCATTATCGCTATGTACAATCTTAACAATAAAAGACACGCAGATGAAACCGTATCGAGGGCAGATTGAGAAAGTAAACGACAGGAACTCTTAGAAAACATCGTAAAGGAAAGTGAAGAGAAAGTCGAACTATTAATAGTAAGGAGAGAGAATGGATGGCTAATTAGGAATGGGAAGAGTCAAACTCAAAAACGTACAGAAGATTAAATATCAGGGAAGTGTACGGAAAACTCATACCGGAATGGAAACAGGAATTTTAACTGTTAAACAAAGTACGAAATTAAGTGCAGACAGAACTGCTTACCGCAACTGACAATGTTACTCATCTCCTTCGGTCAAAGCGCCTATAGATATTAAATCCTATATATATTTTTCAACCAATAAAATCTCATCAAAAACGCATATCTCAATAGGAAAATAGGCACTCTAAAAGTTAAACAAAGTATATGACGGAAATGAAGTATAAACGGAGCTGCTTACCGCTACTACCAATGTTACACATCTCCTTCGGTCAAAGAGACTGTAGGAATCAATGTCCGATTCTCAGTTGCTTCTCTGTTTTGGGGCAGATCGCTAATTATAAAATATTGATAGATGACCCTCATGAAACCGACATTGTGTCCAGGTCCTTGTTATCATTTCTCAGTTGCATCTCTGTCATTGGACAGAGAGAAACTTATTTGTGTCTCTTTCTACGGACAGATTGAATGAGAAAATATTAGTGGTGCCCGTGCTAGGGAAACAGCTGCCTGAAGCAGTACTCCCTCTTTGCACTAAAGAGATAGATTGATAGCAATGCCGATGTCAGGGCAACTGACAGTTACGGGAGCAAAGTATTTTTCTTGCCCTGACCCGGGTGTACACACTCGGGTGTCCCACATGAAACCGACCTTGTATCACAGTTTGTCACTGTGGGCAGACAAATAAATACTAGTCAGGCAGTTCATTGTTAAGCTCGCTATTATCATCTTTCAGTTGTGTCTCTGTCTTCAGGCAGTTTATTTTTTCTTTTTTTCTTTCTTTTCTTTTTTTTTAGTTCACCTCTTCTGTGCCCAGGAATTGAACTCACAACTCTTTGGGCCAAGTCACTTTTGACTTCCTTCAACCAACGCTTTTGTCCACTGGATTATTCCGGTAGATAAAAAGTGTTTAATTATTTGGTGATTTAAAATAAAATAAGAAGTAAACAACTCTGGTTAGGCACGGTGATCGATTCGTGATCATAGAATTGTCTGGGGTTAGCTCCTGTTGAGTTGTGGCATGAAGAAAAACCAGAAAGAATACAAGAGTATCTTGAAGAAATTCAAATTGAAACAGATCGGTTGGCCCACACCAGGATACCAGACTCATTTATCACAAAGAAATACAAGGCGATATGTCAGCGAGTGCAAAACACTGACCCTTCAGATTACGGAGTAAAAATCTCAGATATTAAAAATCTGGATAGATATCAGGATACTTCTGGAAAACAGAAAAACTATCCAGAAAGCAGACGATTACAGAACCGTTGTTAGAGTAACGCTGAGAAAATACCAAATATGCTAGGAAATGACCGATCAAAATTAATAATAACGATAATGATGTTAAGTAACGGGTGTCGTGTGGTACAAGGCCTCTTGATTAGGTTTCTGTTATCAAATTGTTGCAATGGGTGGGATGGTAAACCATCTGTAGCCTGAGAATGAGCTTAATTTCCAGAAATCACTTCTTGTTGCCACGCTAACGATTTCCGTCTACTGGTGTTTAGCTGTCCTTCTTTTAGACTGGTTCACAACCAAGGCTGAAGATAGCAGTCTACACTAATATTAAACCCGTAACTTGGGGTGAAAAAGCTTGATTCATACTTTTCATTTACGCTAAAGAGAATATAACGAACAACTTAAATTCGAACATGACAATCTGAATTTTCGTTCCGAGCACTACAAGAAGATTTACAACAACATCAATAATAATAATAATAATAATAATAATAATAATAATAATAATAATAATAATAATACAAATAGGCTGTGTGGCCTAGAGGTAGAAAATATCACCCACATCAGTGGCGCTTGTTCGATGCTTTCTCAGAATGGTTCCAAGTTCGGACAAGCTAAAGTGGCCGCGTCGCATCAGAAATTGTACCTATGTAGGAAGAATGGACTTGAAATCGAATAGAAATGCTACCGCCACAAGCCAGAAAAGATGATCGAAAACGACCAATTCAAGATCTAAAAGCCAGCAAACAAGACATAACCGTCGTTACAAAAGAAATGCCTTAGTGTTGCTCTTCCTGGTAGCTATAATATGAAGTTAAAAAAACGTAAAATGTACAATGACCTCCAGTCGAGGTTACCAGAATGTGCTACAATTGTGCCAGTTATCATTCAGGCGATAGAGACTCTACCACCGAACCTACATGAAGAAAACCAGACAAAGCATTGTATCCCATCATTTTAATAGAATATGTCGTTTGGCAGTGCAAAACTCGGCAAAAGTTGATGTGTACTTGAAGTCGTGCGGCTTGATAGAGAATACCCAGAATGAATGAAAAAATAAAAATCTGTCCGGAAAAAGGAATTTAAGAATAGTAATGGCAATTGTAATAACAAGCGTTTCCTTATTCGGCATTTATTGAAAAAGCGGTCAGTGCTACCCGAGTTACGCCTTTTTTAACTTCTTGGCTATCGGGCCGGGTTCAAAATGTAGTATATCTTCTGATTTATAAAATGTAACTGTAATAATAACCATTTCCTTATAAGGAAACATTCGGCATTCATTCCCTAAACAGCCAGTGTTACTGTCGTTTGGAATTTATAAAACCTTTCCCTTAAAACAATTTTTTCATGAAAATAGGTTTCTAAAATTAGCTAACTCTTATCGCTTTGTCCATTACTAATGAGGGTTTCCTTCCAAACCTTTTATTCGAAGTTGGAGTCGATCGTCAACATCTTGACGATGCCATTATTTTCTCTTCGATGTACATGTGATAGCCATTATAGTATTTGTTACGGCTGAAAGATCTCAAGTGATGTAGTTTCTTTTAATTGGTAAGGTACATTATTTGTGATTCTGTAGCGCCAGTCCATAAGATTCGATGAATAATTTCTTTTCCTGTCTGAATTTATAAGATGAGTTATCATTATTATGTAAATAGTGTATACTTACATTTTGGGGTCATTGCTCTTAGGCCTCAAATGATGTGGTATACGTTATCTTGTACAGTTTTTGTTTGTGATTCTGTAGCGCCAGGCCACAATGAAGAATAATGCCATTTATCAAGACTAAGAGGCTTCTGTCCCTCAATGCCATTTAACCAATGATCTTATAAAGCCGTGATCTACAGCTGACAGTATAGGTACTTCTCAACGAGTATGCATGTAATATGTTGTTCCCGAAAGTATACTGTCCTGGGTATGACGATAAACGACATCCGACAGCAAGGTCTTTGACCAGGAGACTTTAAGGGGCGTGGAACCACCTCTAAATTGCTGGTGTTCCCACATCCATCCCAACCTGGGTTGGTAGCACCTGTTAGGGCCCCAGCTAGGGGCAAATAGTTAACCCAAAAGTAGGGTCAAAACACTATAAAATTTTAAAAATAGGTTTAATATCAGAAACAATTTGTGTTAAAAATTATTACCAGCAATAAGATTTTTACAAAAAAATATTACCAGCGATACATTACCAGAAATACATTTTTGAAAAAAAAAATATTGCTAGCAATATATATTGGGGAAAATATTACCAACAATAAATACCTTGTCGCCATTAAATAACTCATTGAGGTTGATATGCCGTAAAACAAACCTAACCAGACCAAACCGAATGTATTAAAAATCCAGGCTTGGTAGGGTAAGTCAATACTTACTTTGCTTCATCTACAGGCAATATAAAAATATGATTAAAGATAAGGAATTACACGAAAACAGCAAAAGTAAGTAATTTATGGGACATTACTGTGAACACAGATCGAAAGGCTCTAGTTGTTAAAGGTCACCAAAATAGAATTTGTCAGCTAATCGACATGAGTGTACCTTTCTTCTTTTTTTTGTGTACCGTGTGCTTTCAGAGCGTAAGTTTTCATGGCCCTCCACATCTGCTGTCCTGTGTAGCTGGAGTGTACCATACGAGCGCAATATTTCTTTTAAATAATGCAAGATGTTGAGTAAATACAAAACCTGCAATACAAATAGAAATGAAAATTCATGTGCTGTCTTGGAACAAGTACAGGGTACCCAGAAAAAAACAGGTAAATTTATTATCACTATCTTATCTTTCAGGAATAGTTGAACTTGAATAACCTTGAATAAATTTCTTGAATATTGATGACATTGAATAATCATTCGATTCTCACGACATTACTTTATTTTGTCAAGTTCTTTGTATTCATTAATTGATTATCGATCTTTTGATACGACATTTAAAAGTTATTTGCAGACAACTTTCGTCTTTTATTCTGCCCTTCTTGTGTTGGTTAAACAACTTAGTGATTTTGAGCGTCAAGTTATCGTTCTTTTCAAAGAAGAGCATCCGACGTGGGAATTAACGAAATGTGGAGAAATTCTTCCTGAATTTTTCAGTCACATCAGTCGTCGCCAGTTTCCAACGGTTGGCTCACCTCTTTCTGAATTTAACACTATTTTACTAGGCACACTGTACTACTTAAAAAAAAAACGAGACACTTCTGAGGGTGATGCTTGGAAAAGCTTCTTTTAAAGAAGACCAAAACTAGTATTAGTAGACACTGCAGATATATTACAGAGAACTCTGTGCTAGCAAATAGTGGTTAATTTTATGTATTTTATTTTGTTAGCAGAGAGTTGGACTGACGAATGAAACCATTACTCATTTCTTGCCTCAGGTGCCTGTATGGCACTCAGCAAGTAATGAATCAAAGAAGAAACTTTAAAGGACCTTTTTTTTTTCAATAATAATAAAAATAACAATAATAATAATAGTAATTAGCTTAAAAATAACATCCAATTAGACTATTCACCGTATTCTGTTTCGTTTGAAAATCAATTTTAAAAATTATATCGAGGAGACAAGCCAATTAGCAGATTTGATATATAATTTGGATTTGTGTTTTTATATCTAAGTATGTGTATGTTTGCATTCACATATTTATATACATAAATACATAATTATATATATATATATATATATATATATATATATATATATATATCTGTGTGTGTGTGTGTGTAAAAATAATTATTATTATTCAGACATTCGCAATATGCTTGATTTTATTATGGAAATCAATATTTTCTAAATAAAATTGATATTAACCAACAGATATTGGTAAAGCCTTCTGGATATCTACTTTTATTAGAAATATATCCAATAATGTAGTTATTAATGTCGGATTTTATTAAGCGATTTCAATCCAGTCCGTCATATAGCAAAATGTTTATACAATGAAATACTAAGTCATGGGTGTGGCGAGCAGTATTGAGTAGGTCGCCATCTAGCTTCGTGCAACCGTGAGACCGATTAGACAGATGCTCAGAAGACCTCAGATATCGGTGCATTCCATCCGAGAATTGTCTACAGCTTCCTGGTATGTGTAGATGTCGTTCGTTGCGTTACAAATTTGGTGCTCAGATTAGCGGGGCCACAAGGTGCCACATGTACAACATCCAACACCTTTATAGAACTACCACCCGCCTGCTGAGTACCTTGTTAACAACTGTGAAAAATCCGTTTAAAGCAGTTGAAGTCGTGAACTACATGACCTAGCGATATATTATAGCCGTCCTTCAGGTCCCAAAAAGCGGCGTCATGAGCCCAGGTGAGGCGGTTTGACCGTCGCCCTGCTGATAACAAAGACGCCCCGTCGGGTCTTCTGTTCCTATATCTCATGGATGCTAATGAACGCTGAACTAAGGTGATGTGTATGCATTTGATACATCCTCCATTGAATGTGGATATAAGATGAGCCAATATAGCTCTGACCCTCTAAGACTCTGTCTGTCTTAATATAACGACGGACAGCCGCTTCTTCCAACGACCAATCCGAAAATACTCTCTATTCTCTGACTATATAAGCCTGCAGACGGAAATTTCTAACGGGCAGTCAAGTTCCACTTGTTCCGAAAATATTTTTATTTATTCATAATCTTATTCTGCGACTTTACTTCTTGAGATTATTTACAAAATCCAAAGAAGGATCTGTAATATAATCGATCCTGGTCAGTGATCTCGACTTCAGTCATTTTCTTACCGATGGGACATAGCTTCCCTCTGTCTTGTTTAGAAATATTTTCATGGTAACTGCTCTGATAACCCCGACTACATTAATTTAAACGTGCTACTAGATTGGCAACAAGGTCGCACCTTCAACTATTGAAATAATTAAATGTAACTACCACTTTTATTCCAACAACTTCTGTTCTCACATTTGCCACCAGTGGAACTCTCTTCAATACTATTGCTTCCCTGATAACTACAATCTTCAAATATTTAAATGAAACGTTAATCGTCACGTTCTGTCTTCTTGAACACGGTTCATATTTTCAATTTCCTCAATCCTCCCTATTCTCCGTTTTCTCTTTCAGTCTCTCTCCCTGTAACCTCTTAGGCACTGGTGTCATTCCTTGGAGAGGAATGATTAAAAGAAACCATATTTTGTCAAGTGCCTGACTGTTTTGACGATCTCATTTCGTATGCATTACTGTTGGGCATGAAAAACAAGAGAAAACACTTAAACATGATAGAACCATTTAAGTCCAACTTGACTGTATGTGTGTCTTCTACACCATTGTCTGTGGCAACTTTCAAACCATAATTACATAAACTATAGCCATAAAAGTCTGCCAAGGAAAATTTTCCACATCCGGTCAAGTTTTACTGGTTTCCAAGAGTTTTCATTTATTTATTATTCGATTTTATATTGGAAAAGTGCTTGGCAGCTTTGAAGATCACATTGGACAGACTTTACTGTTTGTCATAAAAACACAAAGCACTTAAGATCGATGAAATTTTTTAAGTCCACGTATATTTTGCGCGAAAATGAACGCAAGGAAACCAACCGGATATTGCACTCAGTACTAGTATTCAACTTTCCAATCTGATAACCTCTAAGAGTAACATATAACAGTTGTGTTTCCACACCTTCATTAGTTTGCACGACCCATGCGTCCTGCCAATACCTGATAAATGATGAGCCACTCAATTCCAAAAGCGTTGAAAGTGGGGAAAACACACTACTTAGATTCAGTGAAGAAAAAAAAGAAAGAAAGAAGGGAAGATAGAAGTGTCTTCATCGAGAAAAAGAAAGAAAGAAAGAAGTGTTTCATGTCTCCTGCCAATGTCTAATCAATAATGGACGAAAGAAAGAAAGAAAGAAAGAAAGAAGTGTTTCATGTCTCCTGTTAATGTCTAATCAATAATGGACAAAAGAAAGACAGAAAGAAAGAAAGAAAGAAAGAAAGAAAGAAAGAAAGAAGCGTTTAATGTCTCCTGACAATGTTTAATCAATAATGAACAAAAGAAAGAAAGAAAGAACGAAAGAAAGAAAGAAAAAAAGAAAGAAAGAAATAAAGAAGTGTTTAATGTCTCCTGCCAATGCTTAATCAATAATGGACAAAAGAAAGAAAGAAAGAAAGAAAGAAAGAAAGAAAGAAAGAAGTGTTTAATGTCTCCTGCCAATGCTTAATCAATAATGGACAAAAGAAAGAAAGAAAGAAAGAAAGAAAGAAAGAAGTGTTTAATGTCTCCTGCCCATACCTAATAAATAATGAACAATTCCGTTTTGAACTTTTTGGAAAAGACACTACTTTTTTTCAGTGAGTAAATGAATGAATTGAAGAAAAGAAAAAAGAGTGGCAAGTGGAAGTGTTTAACGTTTTTTAGGTGAAATTGGAAAAAGTTGTCTATTTCAGATCTTTTAATTTGTACACCCTCACTTCTTAATATATCCATGGTTGGTAAAGCAATATTTTGTTACAGTTCTTAAGTGCAAATATTTAACAACGCGATAGGAAAATTACTACGGATTTTTTTATTGTCATCCAACTCTCCATGAGCTTATTCAATCAGTAACTGAAGAATTAATATTCGTCAGAAATTCAAAATAGGAAAACCTTTTAAAACTAGTGTTATATAAATATCAGTCAGACGCACGAGAAATATGAATACCCAACGCGGAATTTTGCCGCTAGCCTTGATGAATTTCCGTATATAACGGAAAGAAGAACTTCGAATGAAACGGTGGAAAATCGGTTTTATGGTAACTTACAGATTTATGATCATATTCTGTGTATGTTTTGTTTTTTCGACATCCCACATATACGTATGAGAGGCGGCACTTCGACGAGGTGCAATGCTAGGACAATTATGACAGACTAGTGTAGCAGCAAAAGAGAATGCATGCGTATAGGAAACGAGTTCAGTGAATGCACAAAAATAGAAAGGGGCGTAAGGCAAGTATACGTCTTCTCACCCGACCTGTACAACCTATACAGCGAGACAACTGGAAACCCTAAACGGGATTTAGCATTGGCGGCCACAATCTTAACAACATAAGATACGCAGATAGAAGTGATAGAAAACACAAAACACAAGGTAGCAACGGAGAGAGAAAAGAAGGGACTAAGTATTAACTACAAAAAACGAAGTGTTGGGAACACTAGAATCAAGCAGACGTGGAGGTTTAAATACCTAGGAAGCGTCCTGACAAAGGATGGTAAGTGCAACTGTAGGCGTATCGGGATAGTCAAGTACACATTCCAAAAGTTGGGCAGAGTACTGCTAGACAGGAGGATTTCTTTGGTAACAAAGAAAAGAATACTGAACTGTTATGTGACATCAGTCCTTCTTTACGGCAGCTAATGTTGGATGATTTCCTCAAAGATGAAGAAGAGACTCGAGGTGACATAGAGGTGGTTCTACAGAAGGACACTAAGTATATCACGGAGTGAGCGTGTGAGCAAAGATGAGATCTTAGAGATGTTGCAAACGAGGAAAAGGCTTATACTTAACATCAAGAAGAGGCAGCTGAAGTTTCTGGGATACATAATGCGGAAGGAGGAACTGAGAATCTGATACTCACGAGAAAGAGAGAGACAAGGGATATCAAGGCGTGACATACTTGGCGGAGTTAAGCAAGTGGATGACAGAACGTGGTCTGGGGGGGAATCAAAGGGAAATAACTTGTTCAGAGCTACAAGGTATAGAGGTAGGTGGACAGCCATGATCGCTTACGCTTTGAAAGGACATGGCACATAAAAAGAAAAGAAGTCAGTTCGATCCACGCTGGGTACCCCATATTTTTTACATTCATCCACATATAAGCTGGGCTCAAAAAACATCACAATATTTGTTTCAAAAAGCACGAAGCTGTGTTTATTGATGAATTACATGCAAATGCGTATTTTTCGTCTAAAATTATTTGGCGAGAGTTTTAAAAATAGCTGATGGGTCATATATATATATATATATATATATATATACGCGATTTATGACGATTATAATTATGTTTGTTTTTTTGTTTCTTAATATCCAAAACATTACTGTGCATTTTAAAGCGATTAAAATTCTGTTCCTATTTTGTTTTGTTTTTTATTCTCTCCCTCCTTATCTTTTTCATCGGATAAAAAAAAGAAGGAAACTATGATAGCTTCAATACTAATCAATTCAGTTAATAGAACTGCACCCAAAGACTTCTGGTAAATTGTATGTTTTTATTCTCTTTTCGTAGAAGTATTCGTATTCCCCAATTAAGAGTGACATTCGATTTATCATAAAAAGTATTTATTACATTTTGGGATTCGTTAACCCTGAACAGTAGAATTTAATCAATAACATTACCACACACAAACACACACACGCACACACACACACACATATGTATATATGCGTCTATGTATGTATGTACATAAGTTGGTCGATCAATGAGGTCGTAGCTTGCTATATATCAATGAGGTCGATCAATGAGGTCGTAACTTGCTATATATATATATATATATATATATATATATATATATATATATATATGTATAAGTATTTGTATATATATATATATATATATATATATGTATAAGTATTTGTATATATATATATATATATATATATGTATAAGTATTTGTATATATATATATATATATATATATATATATATATATAAGTGTATGTGATGATACATGATATTCGTATAAATGAATTGGGTATCTACTTTTTGTATTTGCGAATTTGTTCAGGTCTGTGTATATTTTTTAACCATTTTCATAATGTTGAAATGTATATATATATATATATATATATATATATATATATATATATATATATATATATATACAGAGAGAAAAAAGAGAGATACATGTTCAAATATGTTTGTATGTGTTTATGTGCATATATATTATTATACTTAGTGTACGCGCGTGTCTGATACACATGCCTATTATTAAACAGGGAAAATAGTATCTAACAGTCAAGTGATAAAATGACTTAATATAGAATACTGTGCATTCCGACTGGAAACGTATATATATATATATATATATATATATATATATATATATATATATATATATATATATATATTGCGTTTGTTTTGACAGCATGTTCTCATTAAGACATGTCTCCTTGAATAATTTAGACAAGTTTTGCCTACTTATTTTCAGTAGGATCCTCTCATATAAACGGGAAAACTCTTAGTATCCTTATTAAAGTTGATTATGCTAATACGTATTCATTTATTGTGAGTACTTTCGATATTAGAACAATGTCATCATCATGGTGTTGATTTTGGTTTTGGTTTTCTGAGACAAATCAGATACATCAGAAAGGGGCAAGGTGGGAGCATAAAATGGAGTGTATTAAGAAGTGATACGCCTTACAGATGTACTGATAATGTTTTGTAACCATCTGTGAGGAAGAGAAACTGGCCATAATGACTTACCCAGAAGAAGACCAACCTATGAAACGAACCTTCTGAGGTAATGTCGAAATGTACATGTACCAGAAAATATATGAACATACTTTTTTTCGCTTCCTCCAACGCTTCCTTTGTCCCTTTCTCATATATCCGATTTACGGTTCTTTGATAGTTTATTTAAGCGGTCATGAATAGTGTTACAGATTAACCACCCACTGAAGAGACCGGAAGGTCGAAAAACGGGAATGTTTGTCGCACGTGGACTTTTTCTAATCTTATATTTTATTACCAGCTCTACAAATTCAGTTTTTCTGAATTGTGTATTGAGCACTTTTAAAAATATCCATGCATTGGCCTGTCTTGCCTACATTTTCCTTTTTAGAATCACACACACACACACACACACACACACACACACACACACACACACACACACAGGATACAGGTTCGAATCCTATCGGAGGACGAATATTTTCTGCGGCAGGCCGGTAAATGTTGTTTAATACTGTTTATTTTAAATAGAGCATTTAATTAAATATTTGTATCTATAAAAAGAAAATATATATATATATATATATAAATATAAAAGTGAACATAGAAGTCAACACTTAGAGGCGACAGTCTGTTTCATACTATATGCAATCGTCAGGCCACGTATATATATATATATATATATATATATATATATATATATATATATGTGTGTGTGTGTAAGCAAATATATGGATATAGA
>OZ010605.1:29223913-29245612 GCA_963932145.1 Acanthosepion lycidas
TTGAGTTTATTGACATCTTTTGTGTGTGACTGCATCTGCGGTAGTCTTTTGAAATAAAGACAGAAAAAATACCGTTTTTAGCGGTCAGGGATGAATGGCAGTGAGAAGAGAAAATTACTTACGATAGCAAATATTGTCTTTAAATGAGAAAACTATCGACTTCCGATGGGACAAAGAAGAGCAAAGCTATGGCGCCCCAAAAATACGGTTACATTAATGTAAGATTAAACGTGCTGGATATTTCATGGATAAATAGTTCCCATCATTGTATGTACTGGTCTATTTCTTACATATATATATATATATATATATATATATATATATATATATATATATATATATATATATATATATATGTGTGTGTGTGTGTGTGTGTGTGTGTGTGTCCTGTTATATGTCTGTTTGAAAGTTTATCGCTGTGTCACTCTCTATCAATATAAATAGATAGATAGGCACAGATTTATATATATATAGATAGATAGATAGATAGATAGATAGATAGATAGATAAATAGATAGATATGAACAGACTAAAATAGATAGATATGAACAGACTAGGATAGATAGATATGAACACTCTAGGATAGATAGATACGAACAGACAATGAAAGATATATACGAACAGACAATGATAGATGACATCAACTCTCAACTTGTTATCAACACCTGCCTCGATAGTTAGGCTTATCAATGTGACAATATCAAAATGGCATCCGATGTCCAAAATGGCTTCATGCCCGTTGTTAACTCGACCAAAGATGTGTTGTTAATTTTATCCCCTTCAAAACAAAACTTCTCTCCATTAATCACCTGAGAGACCTTTTGCTGACTTCTATCAGCAGGAAAGTGACTAGTTGCGCCTTCTCTGGCTCAAGTTCTCTGCTGCTATGAAGTCGAAAGACTGTATTGAATCCATTGCTAGGTCAGCCCCTTACAGATTCGATTCATTAAGTCGGGCGAGACAATTTTGCTCTCCAGAATCTATCTTACATATCTCTAAGTCTACCAAACGTTCATGCTTAGAATATTGCTGCCACACATGGTCCGGTGCGTCTGGCATTTACCTTGAGCTCGGTGATAAAACGCAAAAAGAATTTACAATATTATTGGTCCTGAACTGGCGGCTTAGCTCTAATCACTTACCTACTGCCTTTGTGTCTTTTCTAGAAATGCTTTAATGGTAATTGTTCGAACGAGCTCTTCGCTATGGTACCTAGACTTTATGAATGTAGGCACAGCGTTGAGAATTCATTAATTTGAAGTTAAGCAGGCTAGATTTAACCGAAAATTCGATTCTATCTGTTTATTCTCTCGCATTTCTAGATTGTGAAACTCCCTTCTGACTCCATGCTTTCCACTTTCCTCCTTTTTGGGATTGTTTACACGCGACACACGTCCGAATCCATTTACGTTCATGAGGTAAGCTATTTTCTTTAGTGTTGCACTAACCCATTATGATCTCCTGATCAGATTCGGTCCATACACTATCAAAATGTACATCCTGGCGTTCGGCGTACAGCCTACATTGTACGATGATTGTGCCTCTCGAAGAGAATGTCAGTCATCCATATCAGCAATGCAAGATTGCAAGGATTGTTAACTTTATAAGTCTTCCATTCGTCTATACACTGAATATCGCGGCACATGTGGCTTGGTGCTCCTGCTATATAGTTAGAGATTCCTGATAAAATCCAGAGAAGAAAATGCAATGTTACTGGTCATGACCTGGCATTTCTCCTTCAGTTACTAATTTATTGGCCGTAATATGGCTTCCCCGTACATTTGCTATCATCGATATCTTATCAATTTACAGCTCAGCTGGCTAGATGTAGCCGTAAACAGTTTCTTTTCTAAATCTTCTCGCTTGTGGAACTCCCTTCCGCCCCATTGCTTAAAGCCAACTTTAATCTGCAAAGATTTAAATGCAATGTCAATTGCTATCTACTGTCCTTCTGATTACTTTTTTCTCTACCTGCTCATTATTAATGTTTCTGTTCCTTATTCTTCCACACCCATTAATCCCCTTGTGTAGTCATGGCTTTACTGACTAGCTTCGGTTGCGATCGATTAGTAATAATCTTTAATGACAAATCTTGATTCTATTATACCTAAAGTTTATGAATCCAAGCGCAGTACTAGATTGACGGCAAGCTCTCATCATTTTACAGTTTAAATAGCTAGATGTCACCTTAAGTTCAATGTTAAAAGCTTGTTTAATTATTCTGATGAACTATTTTCTATGGTACCTAAACTTTATGAATTTAAGCGCAGTACAAATTGGCGGTAAGGTCTCATCATTTTACAGTTTAAATGGCTAGAAGTAACCGTAAATTCTATGCTAATAGTTTCTTCTATCACATTTCTCACTTGTGGAAGTCTCTTCCGCCTTCTTGCTTCCCGGTCAACTTTGATTTTCAAAAAGTTAAACGTAATGTCAATCCTTATCGCATGTTTTCTTAATTTTTTTTAATTTTATTGTTCTTTCCTTAATATCTTTTTTCGTATAATTTCTAACACTCAGTAATCCTTTTGCGTCTTAGTGACTTCATTAACTTGCTTGGGGAGAAATAACGATGCAAACTGTTTACATTTAATAGTCAATCACAATTATCAGGAAACTCACTTTCTATAAAATCAGCATCTAGCCTTATGTTCTCACCTAGGGCCACATACATCTCTACGCTCCACATTTTTTCAATGTTATTGCTCTGGCACAGTCAGTGTAAAATGTCGAAGGAATTTAAATATCTTTGTGTACATCATTTTTTTTTTTAAACATTTCACCCCAATCAAGGCAGGAGTGCCACTAGCACGCAAGGAGTTCCATAGAGTGGCGGTAAGTGTAAAGAGGAGGGTTTAAAAAAGGATCAAGATCAAGGCATCAGAAGATGTCGATTGACATTATATTTGAATATTAGAAGATTATAGTAACCAGGGAAGAAAGTAAGAGTAAGGTAAAGTAAAGAGTGGGACCGAGATGCCAACCTTAAATTCATGCAGTTTGGACACCAGTGAACATAGCTCGTCAGAGCCGTTGCCATGAAAATATTTGTAGAAAAGACAGAGGGAAGTCACATCGAGTCTGTGAGAAAGTGACTTGATGTAGAGATGCCAGGTCAGGACATATGACATGGTACATACGTCTTGATTTTGTCGGGAATGAACAGCGGGGGCACTAGAACATATATGGCAACATTATTCAATGCAAGGACGAATGGCAAATTTTTAGATTTGAAGGATAGACTCAGACGAGACAAACCTTCTGGCGCGACACAGAGAACCAACTTTCCTTGTGGTAGATTTAGCTATTTATTCAATGTAGCTGTTCCATCTCCGGTCAGTTGAGAAGGTGAGACCAAGAAGGTGCGATGAGTCGCTCTTGTGGTATTCAATATCAGTCATGCTGATGGGAGGCAGTGAGGTTTCTCTATAGTGGGTAAATGAGAGCAGTTTCCCTTTTAGAAGCATTAAAATTTATAAGTGTCATACCTGCGGTTTGTTACAAATATACCTGATAATTTATTATGACTGTAAAATATTTCCCCACATGTAGAAATGTCCTTAATAGTGATAAATGTATTAAATATTAAACTAACACAAAATGCCATATTCAAATAAATTTACAAATAATATGTGTATACAGAATTTATTTATATTGTAAATATATAGGATAACTCTCGCTGTTATCGACTTACAATCCATTTTACACTAGGCCAGAAATGATGATCACCATATGTGTTGACCTAATGCATACACAAACAGAAGAAAAGTATGGGATGATAATCACCTGGCCACATAATTGTCCCGCCCACAAAGTGTTTAATATCTAAAAAAAAAAAAAAAACACGAAACTAACAGAGTTTCTTTTTTCAAGGTTTTCAAATAAGACGTTTAGCCATCTTGAACCCATTTCTAATACGAATCACTTAAAACCAGCCAGAAAGAGAACGTGTTAAAATTGTATTAGACCCGCTGTCTTCCCAAATGAGCAATGGTGAGAGAAAATGATCATTCAGACCTTCAATAATTCTACCAGCATTCATGCTCCGACTTCCATCTTCAAAAACCACTCAAGAGCCATCAATTGAACGGTGAATAAGTTTAGAAAGCGGGAGAGTAGAGAGGAAAACTGGATCAAGAGGTCACAACGGAATGAGTTATCATCATTTAAAGCTAAAAAAAATATGTTAGAAAAGATCCAACTGAATTCATAAGACGTTTGCCACGTGAGGGAGGAGTTTCTGCTATGAGTCCAAAGTGCAGTGAAAACAGACTTGAAAATAAAGTCGTACGTGAAACCTGGGTGTCACCTTGTTACTCCAGGACAGAAAGAAGGTTAGAGAAGGCAGAGATCACCTTGAATTAGTTTGAAAATGAACATGGAATATATATATATATATATATATATATATATATATGATCGACTCTCCCGTCGAGATTCGACGTATGAGGGTCAAGCAGATCAGTATCCAGGAAACCGACAGCCCGACACCGGCACATGAGATTTGATTATAGTGGTGAACTTTTTGGAGGGACGAATACAGAGACCTGGTGCACCGAATGCCACAAGGTTCCCAAACGACCCTCCGCAGGTTTTGAATTCAGAGTTGACCTTCTCCTAGACCAGTTGCCATCCAAGGCTATAGAACCCAAACTGTCCTGTATTTTACCCATAGCTGGAAGGAGAAGAAGAGGATTCATACCTTTCCCAAGGGCATTAGCCCGTAAGTGAATGTAATGGATTCGACTGGAATTCGAACTCGGCTCTCCAATTCCTCAATGCAAGCCGATATCCATTACCCCACCGTGCCTCCATACATACATACATACATACATACATACATACATACATACATACATACATACATACATACATACATACATACATACATATGTATATATATATATATATGTATATATATATATGTATATATATATGTATATATATATATGTATGTATATATATATATATATATATATATGTATGTATATCTATATATATATGTATGTATATATATGTATATATATATATGTATGTATATATATATGTATATATATATATGTATATATATATATGTATGTATATATATATGTATATATATATATATATATGTATGTACATATATATATATATATATATATATATATATTGTATATATATATATATATGAACTTAATTTCAATCGTTCATAAGCTTCCAGTCTTTAGCTATTATTGATTAATGATGAACATGTCATTTTCGTTTATGATTGATTTCAACTCAATTCTTCTGTTAAGCTTGATATTTATGGGAAAATAGATAAATAAAGGAAACGAAAAGTTGCATTTACTAAACTCAGAAGTGTACTGGTTAATAAATATTTTTTAATCGCTGTTGCATGATGATTCTTTCTCTTTTAATGTTATTCTCAACCTTTTCCGGATTTCGTTTTGCTTTTGTTCTTGGATTTTTTAAACGAAAGATATTTTTTAACTCTGCGTGCTTTATCGCAATCGTCATAGCTGAATGCTGGCTTTCTTTCCATAAAACTGACAACCTTTTCAACAGCTTTTTCAATTTCAATCCAGCTTTCATCACATTCATGCATCTCGTCGCAATCTTGTTGCAGATGTGTATCGATATCATCATTTCCTCTTATTCCTATCATCTTTTGCACCAATACAAGACATTACGGTGAAATAAGCATAAGCAAGTAAATTACCAGGAAAAAAACAGGAATTTCAAATCAGTTACATAACACAAATATTTGAAATATACATATCAAAATCATGTCCGGATATGCGGGATTCCGGTTAAGTGACAGTCCGGAGAATTACAGATGTGAAGAATTCTACTCTACTTAACGAGTTTGAGATGGCTGAGCAACAAAAATATAGGTGTCGTGGCGACCCACGTCCGGATGGTAAAAGATATATAAAATAGGAATTAAAATATAATGGCCAACTTATTCTTCTACAGAATTGAAGCAGTTTATAAAAATCAGTAACGGCTTGAAATCATCGTAGAAGTACCAAAACGACTTACGTTTAAAACCAAGCAAATCCTCAGAAATAACTGTTTATATAGGAAAATTCAATAACTCATCTCTCACTAACAGCAAAGGGTGATTGGAAAGTAATTACGTATTTAACTATTTACTATGAATTATTAGTCAAACTAACAAACCAGAATAAAGATTAAATGGCAGGAAATGTTTAGAATTCCTTTATCTACTCTTCTATCCAACAGTGGGATTTCATTGCTTATGTCAGATATTAAATGCGAAAACTTGTAAATTCCTCGTGAGCTTTCGCTTGACGATCAAAGACAACGTTTCACCATCGGCCGAAGTGTTTAGACAAAGAATACCAATCTTTCATTTTAATTCGCATTGTTACAGGTGATGGAAAATGGTTTTTGCGTATCAACAGAAAACGATAAACAACAAAATGAGGAATCAGGGCCAAGATCAAAAGCGCGATTCCGCCCACAGAAATACTTGTTTTGTTTCTGGTCGAAGGCGAAAGGTGTTGTCAATTACGACCTCTGGATCATGGAAGGACCATCACTACAGACGTATATTGCCAGCAACATGACCGAGTAAACGAAACATTAAGTCAAATTTGATTAAGAGAAATGTGTTATTCTCCAGCATTACAATACAAAGCCACACTCTGAAAAAAAATACAAGAAAATAACTTCCTTAGTATTGAAGTTTTAGATCCTACTAATTTTCATTCGTTTCGATAACTAAAATATTTCAGAAGTGGCATAACATTCAGAAAAAAAAAGTATTTCAAAACAAAAACAAAAAAACATTCTGCAGTAAACCCGAATACCGTTAAACGTAGAATTCGCCTTTCTGTTGCGGTGCCATTGTTCAAAACGGTGACGATTACGTTTTTGATTGGTCTTGAAATCACCACTGAGAACATGATCTGCTTTCCATAAGCATGGCTAATGCTTACCTTCAGGAGAGCAACCCATTGTGTATTCTTGGTTTAACGTTTTCCAGTGACATGAAGTGGGGGTGAGTTATTAAAATGAATCAATTCCTGCTAGGAAAGTTTATTCACTGGGTCCTGATGGTTTCAATCCACAGTTCCTCTTTCCCAATTTATAGGCAGAACCATAAAAATGCATGCTGGGATTGATTCCTGAATAATATGATAAGCCACTTCTCGGTTTCATCCGACTCAGTCCCAATCTGTCGTGTCTTGAATCAGAACGCTACATTCGTTTTTCCGAATTCACTCTGGTGGGTCAACACCAATTGATATTTTCTGAACTTTTTGCCATATTACTGTTGCTTTTGCTTATTACTGCTAAATTGTTTTCTGTATATTATTTGCTTGCTTTATATTATTTTGCTCTGTTTCTTTTCTTTTTCTTATTATCTATTGCAAACTTTGCCAATTCTGTTCCTTGGGCACTTCTGCCACATATGGACGGTTATTCTATAGGTTATGAGCCCAGCACGCTTCAATGCTCGACAATTTTCCTCGTAGGAATCTATCTTGCACATTTATAAGTCTAGCACACGTCCTTGAATCGAATACAGAAGCCATATGTGGTCTTGTGCTCCTGTTATATATCTCAATGGATTTGAAGAGAGATATGTGTATGATCAGCAACGACCTGAAGGGAGACAGCGCATAGAACAAAAACAGGAAGGAGGAGGATATTTCAATAAATTTAAATTGCATTTGTTTTAATATTCTTTCTGTTAGAATGTAAGCACCTTAATACTATAAGAATTAATTTCTACAGTGTCCGATGTGAAATTAATAGTTTTTTTTTCCCCTATTTTGTGAGTTAAACTTTCCAAAGAAAGTTTGTAGCATAATTACGTATTAAATTACCTTGCCAGGGTTCACAGGTAAATACTCATATCATAATGAGTGAAATTTAAATGATTATGGTTTCAATGCGTTCTCAATATATTTATGGATGAAAGACAACGGACCTTCTTCAGAGAAGCAGTTCAGATCACAACAAATAAATAAGTGAACTAATTTTGATATTTATAAGTCGCTGCTGTAATTTCATTTTGAAACTTTCTTTCTCGGCTTTATTTTCGAAAACTTAATTTTTCTCCGGTTTCCCCGGATCTCTTCGTAAATGTCATTTTACGATATTGACATGTTTCATTTAATTCAATAGTGCTAGGAAATTCTGTCGATAGCATTAAAAGCAGTCTATTACATTAATCCATGAGAAACAGTCGCGAAATTGGCACAAGTTTAACATAGGTTCTTCTTTCTCTCTCTTCGACAAGGGAGATTAACTCTACAAAGACCGAATGCTTCTGTAGTACAAATTGGTATTCTTCCTTTTTATTTGCTTTTCTTTTCTTTCTTGTATTAGGTTGGTGCAAAAATAATGTCGTTTTCTCACATATGTTAGTATGTGAAAAAACGACATCATTTTTGCACCAACCTAATACAAGAATCCACTTATCTAAGTTTATGGTATATAAATTATTTCAAAATATTCAAAATATTATTTTATATTATTTCTTACGTGCTAACAATTAGTTTAGAACCTTACCTTACTTCTTTTATGTGTCGTGTTCATTCAGGATGTAGGCGATCATGACTCTCCACGATTTCCTGTCCTTTGTATTTCTTAATAAATTTTCTCTTTTTATTATTTCTCCTAAACCTTGTTCTGCCATCGGTTTACTCGAGGTCATTCTTCTTCATCTATGTGTCGTGTCTGTTCACGATGCAAGCGATCATGGCTCTCCACAATTTCCTGTCCTTGTAAATCTTAATAAATTTTGTCTTTTTGTTATTTCTCATGAACCTTGTTCCACCATCCATTTACATTTTAGCTCATTCTCCTATGTACCGTGTCTATTCAGGACATTTCTGATCATGGCTCTCCACAATTTCCTGTCCTTTGTATCTCTTAATAAGTTTTGTAATTTTGTTATTTCTCCTAAACCTTGTTCCACCATCCATTTTTTACTCGAGCTTTTTCTTCTTCTTCTTCTTCTTCTTGTGTCCCTTCAGAACATGTTGGTGATCATGGCTCTCCATACTTTCCTGTCTTTTGTAGATATTACTTAATAATCTTTGTCTTTTTATTATTTTTTCTAAACCTTGATCCATCATCCATTTACTCAAGCTAATTCTTATTCTATGTACCTTCTTCTTTTAGACCGTGGGCGATCATGACTCTCTACAATTTCCTATTGTTTGTAGCTCTTAATAAATTTTGTATTTTTGTTATTTATCCTAAACAGTCTTCCGCCATCGATTTATTCAAGCTCAAGTATGTTTTGCATTGTTTTCCTCTGTGTCTCTTACCTTCAGTCTGTCCTGTGAGTATCACATTTTACAATCCCTCTTTCCTTATTAATTTCGTTTTCGTGAGGAATTTCGACTGTCTCTTCCTGTTCTGTCCTTGTTGTCCTCGGCATCATCCCGTAGAACTATATTATCTGCTGCCTCAAGTCTACTCTTCTTCTGTGAGGAGATATCCCAGGATTCGCGGCCATACAGGGGGACTGATATTACGTAACTTTGCTTATTTAAATACACCCTTAACAATCCCAATGCGCCCTCACATTTCAGTACCGCAATTTCCGTCTTCTGTTATATTAGGTTGGTGCAAAAATAATGATGTAATAATATCGTTTTGTGACTTATTTTTAACGTCAAAAAACGACATTATTACGTCATTATTTTTGCACCAACCTAATAACAATTCACAGATATCAAAATTCTTTTACTTGTTTGATATTTTTTATTTGCACGTTAGGTTGTTAATTTTGGTAAGAACATTGCATTCCGTCTTCTTGCAATTGGTGTTTAATCCTTTCTTTTTGCTTTCTTTCAGTACCTTCTGTAAGAGCTTTTTTAGTTTTCTTTCCGTGTCTGGTATGAATACTGTGCCATCTGCATATTTTACGTTAAGATTGAGTAATGAATCATGGTAGGCCTTCTCATTGTCTCAGAATCGCCTTAATGTATAGGTTCAATAAGTTCGTTGAGAAGACATATACTTACACCCCTTTCTATTTTTGTATATTTAGTGAATTTATTTTCTGTCCTTTTTCAGGCAGTCTACTGACAGTATACATTCTGGATTATTCTAATATCCTCTCCAAATATATCAAGGTTACCAATCAGTTCCAACAGTTCTTTGTGACAATTTTATCAAACGCTTTTGGATAACCTATAAAATGTAGGTATGCATCCATTTTTATTTGTATTGCTCTTTCCTAACACAAATATCACATTTCTTGTTCCAGTGTCTTTAATGAACCCGCACTGTTTGTGTCCTATTTCTGATTTTGCTACGTGGTCTATTCATCAGAATTCGTATGATTTGATATATGGTCCATTAGCATTCGATTGTGCCTTGGTTCTTACACAGTGCTATGAATATAGACCTTATAGACCTACTTATGTTTTCCGATATATCACCACTGTTGTAGACCTTATTTATTAGGTAAGTAATCTTGTCTATTCCGAAATCATCTTAGGCTGCCAGCATCCCTATTACAATTTCGTCTACTCATGCTGCTTTGTTTCTGTTCAATTCCTTAACCGAAAATGTAATTGGCAACATATCACCGGCTTACGGTTATATCATGTCGAAACACCGGTTCTCGTAATGTAACCAATGTTAAGCAAAGTCGAGTCTAGTCAGTACCTAGATGGGTGACTGATTCAGAATACGCTTGAATGTGCCGATGGTCTAATGAATATTGGTTCTGAATTGTTAATCGGAGAGCAGCGTTCTAATCCCCGTTGCTTTCGTTATATACTCCTATGCGCAAATACCACTGGGAAAGATAAGAAAACACCATTTTCTCCCACCTATGGATTAATTAGTAATACATGTATCAATAAAAACACTATTAACTACAAAAACAAAAAATGAAATCAGAAACAAAATATTTAGATTTTGGCCTTAAATAACCCATAGAGGTGTTGATATGCTGCTAAACAAAATCAACCAAATATCCAATTTCTGTTTCTGTATGCCATTACGAGTGTAACACCTTGCACTACAGTGGTAAATGGCCGTAGATAATACTCTTGAAATTTAATTTTCAAACAATTTTTTTCATAAAAAATAAATCTTATTTTTTTAGGTACGGAGTCCTTTATTTTCTGCTTTTGTAGGGTGGGGGTCATTTATTTTCTTCGCTCGACAAATCTCTCCTTCGGATATTAGCTGCATGTGGACAGGAAAAATATATTAGTTCATATATGGTTTTTCAGACTTCTGCTTCGGAAGACACTATGCGTGATTGTTAGCAAATGCGACACAAAAGTTGTGGCCTACGTGTTGGGGACGACAAAACGAAGCAGTTGCGTAAATTTAATAATCTAGATAGTGTAGTATACGCTGGAAATATGATACAAAATCCCGAAGACGAATAGGAATGCCTTTCAGAATTAAGCAAGGTAAAAGTTAGAAAAGAAAGATTGAGATCTAAAGAAGAAATAAGTGCTGGAGAACTATGCAATATTAGGTTTACCTTTATGGCAAAGAACTTTTTAAGAGACTTGAGGTGATACAGATACGGTTTGAACGGCGAATGCCAAGAATACTTTGGACTGATCATGTGGCGAGGCCGATTTAAGATACTAGAAAGAAAGTACACCAAATAGTCAGAAAGCGACATCTGTAATTCCCCTGCCACAATGAGTAAATATAGCATGAAGTGTTATATTCCGTACTAATAGTAATATATTTACTTGAAAAACAAGGTGAATAAAACAAGTAAAGGTTTATTGTAAAAACAAAAACAGTACAATAAGAATAAAGGTAACAGTTATGCACAAAGTCATCGCAAGTCAATCCAGTAATGAGTATTACTATTGGAAGGTCGGTAGTTCTCGCGTAAATCAGAGCCATACAAAACAGATCACAGCTAGACAATA
The DNA here is from genome assembly GCA_963932145.1 of Acanthosepion lycidas. NCBI lineage: Eukaryota > Metazoa > Mollusca > Cephalopoda > Sepiida > Sepiidae > Acanthosepion > Acanthosepion lycidas. The sequence goes on from OZ010605.1 coordinate 29,235,799, forward strand.
TTTACTAGCCTCCACCCGGGGTAGGATGTGGCACAAAGCCGAGTTTAATGTGGGATAATCCGAACGCGTAGGCTCGAGCAAAAATTTCCTGTAGACCCCGTATAAAAAGGGTCGGGTAGCTGTTTCCTGAGACTACGCTTCGACATAGCCTTGTCTGGGGATTCTTTCTGCCAGGAAGCAGAGAGTTTGATCAGCACAGTTGGAACATATTCCAGCTGGTAATATTTACAAACCTCCCACGGGGTAGTATATGGCAGAAGGCCGAGTTTAATGTGGGGCAATCCGAGCCCATAAGCTCGGCCAAAAATTTCCCGAAATGCCCACATAAACGGGATCGGGTTGTCTACCTCCCCGGACGAGACTCTGCCCTTCGGCATAGCCTCGCCCGTGTGCCTCTCTGCCCGAAGACATAGAGTTCGATAGCACAGATGGAAAAGATTCAAGGTGGTCTCCGTAATCCATTGACATACAGATCCTTACTACCTATAGTGTAGTTACTCATGGGGGTGAGAGGTTATTCCATTACATCATGAAGAATATCTGACATCTCATCCTGAAGTTGATATAAGTAAAGAGAATGTAACTCCTAATGTACTTGACAACTTTAGGCGAATAATTGTCAGTACAAAAGCAGTGGTACAGTATCCGTAGCGATATACGACTATGGCTATTATACGATCTGGAATGTAAAAATGGAAATTTAACTTACATCCAATGGCGGGTGACGGTGCGATAACACACATATCTATCTTCGATCGGTTTAGGCCACAAATATTTCGGCCTGGGAAGAGTGTAGGCTGCGACCACGGATTTATGACTTTTCGTAATTAAGCTGGCAAGGATTTTACTATTCATAAAAGAGGTAGGGTTTTGCTAACTACCGGCAGTTATCGCCAAGATGAATGTACACTAATTGATAACTCTACTCATTTTCCAAAGTCTAGTAATGTAGCAGACAGCCGTCACCTTGTTGATGCATGTATAAAAAAAATGGTTGGTTCCTTCAACTGTTTCTAGTTGTGCCTGATATTTTTACAATGGAGTCTCTTTTCGATCACTCCACTTTTTCCAGCATCAGTAATGATTCATGAAGCGGTTAGTAAAACCCAACAGATACTGTTAATATGCACAGTGCTGTATATATGGTAAAGAATACCTTCAAGAAACAAAAGAAAGGAAGTTGTTGAGAACCATTGTCATCCACACATAAGAGGCTCAATGCAGTGGAGTAAGAAGGGAAACTCGTGCAGAATATACAGTTGTCTGCAACAGGAATAACCCAAGATTGCGAATTGGAGATAATAAATTGAAGCGAGTACCTGTTTTAACAGAGGACGGAAAAGATGGCACCGAAGTGCGAAATTGATATTAGCGAGAGCTGCCTTCCTGAAATTAAACAAATCATTTTGAAAGCGGTAAATTTACGTCTCCTCACCTTTGAATCTGCAATTAATTAAGTTTCGAATACATCATTTGATGCATAAAGACCCGCCTAACCAACCAGGTGACGAGAAAAAAACGTATAAGAACGGAAAAAACTTTACGAAGATCGAAGTATAGAAAATAAATCTGTGTTTTAATAATTTCAGGTCAGTGGAAATTTAAAAAAAAAAAAAAAAAAAAAAGAATTGCATAGCCCAAATATTTTCTTTGGGACAACAACAGTCCAAGGGTCCCACATTAAGAATCGCTGGTTTAGAAATTTCTGAAGGAGTTGAACGAGCATGAGAAAAACTCAAGTTTTCGGGCCAACATTCCTGTTTTGTAACATCATAATTTGTTGAGAAAAAAAAACTCTGAACTGCGCAGTCTATGTTGCGTTAAGTTTACTTAATCGTCTGAATTTTCCGTCAGTGTCTGGTGGTGTAGTCGACAACTCGTGCCCTATGAGTTACTACCAACGGGTCAAACCATCACTACAGACATGTACTCAGAGAAGTTGGAACGTACGCAACGGGCTCTGAAGCAGAATGAGCCAGCATTAGTTAATTGCAAGTGTACCGTTCTTCCATGACAATTTTTGTTGGCAAAAATACCATAGGGTGACTTGGCTGGGAGACACTGTCACATCCACCTTGATCTCCGTACCTTGCCCCAACAGATTAGGATTTATTCCATTCTCTGGACAACCACCTTCGTAGGAAATCTTTCGCAAATAAGGCAGTCTTGCGGCAGACACTCAAAGATTTATTTGCGTCAAGACACCTTTTACCGCTAGGGTATTGCGCAGCTGGAGCCACGTTGGCAAAATGTTCTGGATGTTGATGGCGATTACTTTCTTGATAAAATGTATGTCAAATTTCCTGTATACCTTCCGCTTTTAATAAATCAAAAACAGCAAGGGCTTATTTTTGTTACCTTGTACATAACCCAAATTAGTATGATCGTTTAGTAATGGGCTGCATGTTTGAAAGCGTTAGTAGATTAATCAGTGCGATACTCACTTGGAATATTAAAATTTTGGGCATGTAGAAGATTAAATTAGCCATTATAGCAAAGGGATAGACTTATCTATTTATTTCTTATCCGTCGCATTTTGAAATCAATTGTGCCTGAAGGCTTTTTATTTCAAATTTACTCGATCAGACGTTATTAAAAAGCCTGAAGCTGGAAGTTGAGCACGATTGATTCCAGGCGAGGTTTATAACACGATGGAAGGTTTAAATTAAATCTTATCAATTATTAATCGAATTGGTGTTACCGTTGTTAAAGTAGGTTCGTGGACGTTTGACGCCCACCTACCAACGGAAAGCATTTTGATGGCCTATATACAAAAAGGAAGTATTTGCTGAGAAACTTTGATAACTTGTCTAAGGTTATGATGTTGCCTGTGTCTCTATATAAAATTAAATTTCGAGAAAACGTCGATATAGTGAAATGACATTTGAGAGAAAGTCCGGAATATCAGCTCCTAATCAAGTTTGCCAAAATAAACTCATAAAAAAAACTGTAAATGAAATTATATTACTGACTAATACATGTCAAAATGAAATAACGTATTTAGTCGATGCGGAAAAATATTCACAGCGAGAATGTGTTCGCCTCGTGGCAGAGAAAGTTGTTTTTTTATATAATTCATTGGATTCCTTTGCTTTTCTTTGAGCCAAACTTCAAGCTGGTATTATGAATGCTGATTTTCAAAACAGGTGGTCAGTTCTTTGTCCATGAAAGTTTGTACGGTTATTTCTTCCCAACAATAAGATATACATGCATATAGTGTTTTGTACTCTGTTAGAGTAGTTAGTTAATCCCTGTTGCAGACACATGCACGGGCATATTTTTTCTTAAACACTCAATGGGCCTACCTGTGAGATATATATTGAGGGGATATTCAGGGGATGTAATTTACAGTTTCTGGTAAAAAATTCATAATTTGATTTGGTAAACAGTTCTGAATAATTCTAAGCGTTCAAAGCCTTAGTCACGACGACTAAAGACGTCGTGCTAACGCAAAACTTTGATGGGTTCCAAATAGTTTTCATTTACACAATTTCACTCACAAAACTTGGATCAACGTCCCAACGGTATCGCACGCAACAATGTTCTATATTTTCAGGGTCACATCCCCGACAAATCGAGTATAGTGAGATTCAAATCCAAGTGTTATGTTGGGAGAGTCAACATGCTAACCCTGCCACAATACAATTTAGACATAAAGGGTTCAGTTCGGAATTCCAATCCTTGAAGAAGGCCGGAGTGTACAACAGACAAAACGTCGTGAATACGGCGATAAAGATGAGGGCAACAGCCTGAACAATGTAAATAATGTTAGTAATTATATCACTATAAAATGAGCAACAAGGATGAAGCTAGAATTATATTCTAAATAAATAAACTTATCTCTGTCCGTCTGTGTCTCTGAAACACATCTAACTCGGGTGACACATGCTCTATATAGACATATATATTTTTAGAATCAGGATGATCCCGCGATTAGAAAGCTGTCTTTTATCTGGTGCTTGAGCATTGTGATTTATGTCCGGATGAAGATAAAACAATTAGAAGTTCAAATTTTAAAATAACTGAAAAATAGTGATATTAAAAGTTTTAAATTTATTTTGCGATTAAAGTAATATACACACTTTGGGAATTTACATTTTTTTTTGTTTTAAATTCAGTTTAAAATATTTCCAAACCTTTGTAAATTGAGGAAATGAATTTTATTTCTTCTAAATGCCATGGAATCAAAGTTAAAATGAGAGGAGTGACGTGAGGTTTTGAAGTTTGTGATTTGAAGAACTTAACTCAATTGAAGTTTCATGGAGTTTGCGTCTTGAAGAACTCAATATTCGACCTGAGTTGAAATTTCGGACCAAATCAGAGTTTCGTCCCAAATCAGTCTTTTGTCTGGAATTCGACATATAGCTCGAGTCAGAGTTAAAGTGAGGTTTCGAAGTTCCATAGTGTGAAGTTATTTCTTCAAAATAGCATGGAAAAATCTAAAGACCAGAGCTCTAAATCAAAGGGAGAGAAGAGCCGAGAAGACACTACAGGAGGCACAAGTTAGGTGACAAGCAGATGCTGCAAACCTTTGAAGGGCAAGAGCAGGAGGTACAAGCCAGGAGGGAAGCAAATGCTGCAAGACAGATCAAGAGTATCTAAAATGTCAGAGGAGGTGCAAGCACGGAACGAATCAGATGCTGCAAGGAAGTGAAGGTCAACAGATGCAGATGACAGTGAAACATTATCAAACAGAGCAAGGAAGAGAAAATGAAGAACTGCAGAGGTTGAGACTCAGACTTTAGCAACGAGAGAAACAGATGCTGCAAATCATAGTAGAACAAGATCTTTGGAATTACCTGTTGAAAGACATACCAAAGAGATTAGTGATAATAATAATAGTCCTAAAAGAAGTGCAGCTTCTTTTTTGATCCTGTCTAAACTGATTTTTTTTTCAAAACAACTCTGACAGCGACTATCAATTGGATTAATGATAATCCTGTTTAAGTATTATAATGTTCTCAGATTCAAGGAATGTACTGTAAAAAATGAAAAATACAACTGGAATATCTACCATTTCCTCCACAGACATTGCTGTCAAGCCTGGATGGGAAATCAACTGAATCAAAACTTCATCCAACACATCAGAAACACTAACTGTTTAGCCATGACCTCATTAAGTTATGTTGCCAGAATGAAAAACAACTTGCAGAATTCGTGCGAAATTTGAAGTAATTAATAAATGTAACTGCCGAAACAATACGCTCTGCCCCCTAAATAGCCAATGTTTGCCTAACAATAGTGTATATCGAGTCATGTACAATGTGATGAAAATGTTAAATTTTACTATGGTTCCTTGAAACATTTTGGAAAAGTTGTTTAAATAACAACAAGTTGACTTAGAATAACCAAGAATACAAAAACAACACTGTTCTCTCGAAATATTACTGACAAAGGATGCTAGAACTATATTTATGTGGGGCATAATAGCAAGAACCAAATATTACAATGGTAAAGGCGGAAGATGTAATCCATGCCATGCAGAAAAATGAACTATTTAAAAAAATTAAATAACCCTAATTTATTAAACAAGAGAAATTAAGTAATGATCACATATACGCTTAAAAACAAATACCATTTGAAACATGTTGAACTAGAACGATTTCAACTGAAGAATATTTTACTATTTTCAGTCATCAACATACTCTGTGGTGTATTTCAAACAGAAATTATATTGACTGGAATCGATTTTTTACAAAAAAATTGATAACAATCGGCCATTTTGAAATATTTGTAAACAAATGTTAATTATCAGATTTAAAATGTTTTACAAATAGAATATATATTTCCGAAACGTTATTTAAAGTTAAATTAATCTGATTTGAAACAAATATTACTTATGTTATATATCAGCAATTCTTAACCGTGGTGTCTTGTTTTTCTGACGTGTAAATTGATTTATTGACAGCCGATTGATCTCTGAACGTGTTCATAGTTAGATATGGAGGAGCAGACGATAAAGTCTATAAGATGGACAACTCTTACAAGCCGTGACCTTTTAACGTTAGATTTGTCGGTTTGTACATCCATACTTCAGACATTGTTCACTTATATGCACATACAAAAACAAATCGCAATTATTTAAAAATATTTGGGATCGACATATTGTATCGAATAAGTTTTATTAATAACATTTCGTAATTCACAATGAAACTTAATTTTAAAAATTTAAAAATTTATAAATTATTCAAATTAAAATTGTAAAAGAAGAAAAAAATCTTGTAAAAATTAATTTTTCATCAAACATTCTTTTTATTCAGACAATATTATCATTAATATATATTATTCATAAAAGCAATGGAAAGCTTTTCTAATTAAATAGTGTCTTAGTTTATTGCGTTTTTTTTTTTGTTTGTTTTTTTCGATTTAGAACAGATTTTCGGTAAGACAGGGTCCGATTTTGCAAAAGAATTTTGGTGATTTAAATTTTTCAAACAATTCTACTTTTAACTAATATCACTAGAAATTATCACGTTGAATTTCTCAAGTATTCATAATATTAAATAAGGAGGAAAACAGATGTAAAAAAATATTTTTACCAAATTATCTAATAAACAAATTTCAAAAATAATTCCCCTTATTTCAGAATAAGCCCTGAAAATATCATTAAAATCCGACAATTATTTGATTTTTGCACGAATTTCCAAATTAATGTCTGTCACTGCAAACAATAGGTGAAAATTTGTTATGCTAAAAGTTAATACAAACGGCGACGAAATAAAAACAAATTTTTTAATCAAAATTTCGAATGTTCTGAAAGGGAGTAATTGAATTAAATATTCAAAAAGTATTTTCAGCTCTCTTCTTAATAATAACATACATTTATAATGTTTTCATTACGTTCGGAGCACGTTTTTTCTCACGATATACTGATTTTTTTTAGTGATTCCTTGTCGATATCTACATTTACTAAATGAGTAACCACTAAAACAGAATTTTAAAATGATAAAAATATTAATTTTTTTCATGTTAGATAACCTTCAGTTTCTAGCCTCAAATCTCACATCGTGAAATAAGTTACCGTAAATAGGACTATCATGTACTTATTGGATATCGTTTTATATGCAAAATAATATTTATATCGTACAAATCAATAATTTTACGTTGTACAATTGGCTATATACTTTAAAATATTAGGTTGGTGCAAAAATAATGACGTAATAATGTCATTGTTTGACGTATTAACGTCAAAGAACGATATTATTACGTCATTATTTTTGCACCAACCTAATAGTTTTGTACATTAAAATTTAAAAAGAATTATTCCTGTAAATAAATTCAATTTTACTATCTAGTCCACTAACACATGGAAGTGTTTCCGAGAAACTCTGGACAGAGACTGATAAGTTGAGACTTTCATATTATTTGATATTGTTAATCCTATAATACAGGATATAATTAGAAAAACATCTTACCTTAAAAAGCGTTATCTTCCAGAAATACTCTGATCGATTGTTAGCTTAGATGTGGCACACAGCCGAATGTATGAGACACCCAGTGAGGATCGAGCTCCCTATTCAGTTGGATTTGATTTAGCGAGACAAGCTTACAAACGATTTCACCACGCCGAAGTGTCTTACACAATGTTTGTTATATTAGGTTGGTGGAAAAATAATGACGTAATAATGTCGTTTTTGACGTTAAAAAATACGTCAAAAAACGACATTATTACGTCATTACTTTTGCACCAACCTAATAGTTTAAGAAATATGTAATAAACATGTAGTTTTTATATGAACTCAATGGATCATTAATTTGTGTAGGAATAAATCATTATTTTTCCTCTTACGGCAAAGATATGATTTTATTTTATATTTTTGCAAATAGCAAAGAAAAATCTAATCATGTACAAGGGCCTACTGGAGCGTACACCTCTATTTTTAAGTTGTTATGTGGAATTGAATTTGCTTTATTTTTCAAGCTATTATATCGCCGTTCAGTTTTGCAGAAAATAGACTAAAATACAAAGAAAACGAAAAAGAATGAGTAAAAGAGAACAAAAGAGCAAAGAAAAGAAGAGGTGAAGAGTAGAAGTTGGAAGAAATGTCTTTCAACAAATATTATTGAAAGCAATAATTAAAGAACATGAAGAGTTGAAGACTAGGTTAAAGTTTGTTGTGTCGGATTTGTAACATTAGAATAAGCGTTGTGGTGTCGCCAGAAAAGACCGTTGGTCGGACGATACAGTTATGATAATTTAAATTAAAAAAATAGTATCCTACTAACATTCTTTTGCTGCACGACAACTCTTATACTGATGTTGCAAATCCGACTCTACAAATTACCTGCAGGTATTTAAATGTAGACTATAATTTGGTCGAATCCATGTAACATTTCTTGTCTCTTCTTTGGATTTTTGACATTTCAAAAAATCACAAATGAAAGTTAGAATCATTGTTTTATAAAATAATTTCTTTAGAAATTCTTGAAAATTGGTGTAAAGAATTTTTCCTAGATTTCTATATCGACAAAAAACATAGCAATAATGCAAAAATATTTCATCAACCTAATATTTTAAGCTTTATATTAAAATTAAAAATAAATAATTGCACAGAATCGCCCTCGCTTTTTCTTTGCCAGTTACAAATAAGGCCTAGAATCGGTATTAAAATACTTTCGGTTTTACTGGTTTTTCTTGACACTAGGTCTCAAGATATAACAGATTAGTTAGAGTTTTAATCAAGGTAATGAATTATTTAAACGTTTTGTTCGATATTACCGCGTCTTTGCCCAGATATTTATCATGAAAATCTTGTTCGTTTATATCTATAATTCTACTATTCGTCCATTCTTAGAATATTGCTCCACATATAGTCCAGTACCCTCCTATTTACCTTGAGCTCGAATCAATATTATTGGTCCTTACCTGGCTTCAACCACTTTTCCACCGCCATAATGTTGCCTCTGTGTCTTTATTTTTTATAAATCCTCTCATGGTAATTGTTCGGACGAGCTCATCGTTACAATGAATTGTACCTATGGGGACTAGTTAGGATTTTCATAAAGACAATGAGTTATTATGGTACATGTTATAAGAAAGGTAAATAAGAATGTGTTTTGGTGTTAGGAATATTGTTGTATGTTTGCGTCAGTGTTTGTTGCTAGCTAAGGTTAAAGTTAAGACAAAAAAAAGACCGTTCTTTTCCCCATGTCTGACCTCGTGCCACATTTTCTGTATTGAAGCGGAAAGAAATATCGCTCTTCGTTATGGTAACTAGACTTTTTGAATTTAAGTGCGAAACTAAGACTGGCGTCAAGATCTCATCAATTTAGAGTTGAGCTGGCAAAATGTAAATTCTGCGCTAACAGTTTCTTTTCTCGCTGTTCTCGCTTGTGTTACTCACTTCCGGCTCCATGCTTTTCAGCAAACTTTAATCTGCAAAAATTTAAATGCAATGTTAATCGCTATCTCCTCTCCTCCTGATTACTCTTTCCTATTCCCGATCATTATTAATGCTTCTGTTCCTAATTCTTCCACATCCTGTAACACAATGAATCTTGGTGGCTTTACTGCCTTGCAAGGGGTGATACCGATAAAAAAAAAAGAAACAGAATTTCAAAATAACAAGTATAATCCATGGAAAATATATGGACCAGTTATGTAATCATTTTAGGAATTTTAGGCTTACAATATGAATGAAGAAAAATGCTGTCCATGAATTCTGTTAATTATAATCTTTATTAGAGATTAAAGTTGAAGAGTTGTCGTTCTTTTGAAATTGTTTTCTAAATGCTTCCACGGCTTGTTTAATTTCCCAACCAGTTTTCTTATGAAAAAATTATTGCTGTATATTTAGTGGGTTCGAACATTGAC
>OZ010605.1:29245812-29260812 GCA_963932145.1 Acanthosepion lycidas
GTATGCTGAGAAAAGAATGAGAAGGAAAGAAGACGGGGAGAGATTAACGTAAAAGATGAGGAAAAGTGATTAAAAGGGAAAGGAATAAGGGAATTATTAATTAAAGAAAGAAAAAAAAAGATATAAGTAAATAAGAAATGGATGGGAAAGAAGAATACGTAGGAGAAGGAGATGAAGAATACGTAGAAGAGGAGGAAGATGAAGAAGAAGAATACGTAGAAGAAAAAGAAAAAAGATGAAGAAATACGTAGGAGGAGGAAGAAGAAAAAAGAAGAAAAAGTAGATGAAGAATACGTAGAAGAAGATGAAGAAGAAAGAAGAAAGAAAAAGAAGAATACGTAGAAGAGGAGGAAGAAGAGGAAGAAGAAGAAAAAGAAGTAGAAGAAGAAGATGAAGAATACGTAGAAGAAGAATACGTAGAAGAGGAGGAAGAAGTAGAAGAAAAAGAAGAAATGTTGAAAATAAACATCAAACAAATAAGATGAAGACAAAGATATAAGATGAAAAGAAAAGTAAAAGAAAAATAAGCTGACGAGGAAGAGGATGGGGAAATAAAAAGATAAGATGAAAATAAAATGAAAGAGATGGAGTGAGAGAGGGAAAAAAGATAAAAATGGAAAGATTGAAATGGAAGAGAAAATGAAATAGTAAGAAAACAGAAAGAGAAGTAATCGGCAGAAAAAAAAACAATTGAAAAAGAAAGAGAAAGAGGAAGAATGGGAAAAAGAGACAGAATAAGAGATAAGAAAAAGAAAAGGGTGAAAAATGAAAAGAAAAGAGAACAGGAAGTAACCATGGAAAAAGAAGGTAAAAGAAAGAGGCAAGTGGAAAAAGACAGGGGAAGAACTCTGAAGTAAAGAAGGATAATTGAAAAAGAGTGAGTGAAAGATAAATATAATGAAAAAGTAGAAAAGGAAGTGATAGTGGATAAAAGATAAAGAAAATGTAATGAATTAATGTGGAAAAAGAAAGAAATAGAGAATGAAGCATTGAATGAACCGTAGAATCATATAAAGCCAAAAGAGGAGAAAAAGAAGAAAAAAAAGAAATAAAAGAACAGTAGAAATATAAAAGACCAGAGAAAGAAAGGAAGTATGAAAACGAAGAACAAAGACGAGAATAAGTAAAGGAATGACAAAGAAAGAAAAAAGAAAAAAAAAATATGGGCAAATGAAGAATTGACTAAGACGAAGTAGAGGTGAAGAGAAGGAGAGAAAAAAAAGAACATGGAAAAATAGAAAAACTAAAAAAAAATGAAAAAGAAAAGAGACTAGAAAAAAGGAAGGTAACATATGATAACAAAGAATAAAAAATGGAAAATGTAATAAGAAAAAGAAAGAAGACATAATTTGAAAAAGAGGATAAAGAAAATGACGTAAAATTAAGAGAAGCAAAACAAAGAGGAAAACGTAAATAAAGATGAAAGAGAAAAGAAGGAAATATGCAACGTAGCAGTGGGAGAAGAAGAGAAAAAGGGGAACAATGGACCGCTAGAAATAAAGTAAAAACACTTCGAAAAGAGATCAGGGGGAAAAGGAAGTGAGTAAATACTTAAAGCCAAAATGAGAAAGAAAGAATCAAAAGAAAACTGATAAAATTCGAACAGTGAAAAAGAAAGTGAACAAAAGTGTAAATAGTAAAAGAGACAGAAAAGAAAAATGCTGTAAACTTGTGAACAAAGAGGATGAAGAAATAGTGGAGTAAGACGACAAATTAAAAAATAAAGGGGAAGAAAAGAAAAGAAAAGAAAGAATAATGATACAAGAATATAAAAGACAAAAAAGTAACATAAAAAGGCGTAAAAGAGGAAAAGGTAACAAGGGAAATAAGAAGACACATCAAGGAATAAAAGAAAAGCAAATGAAAAGAGGAGATCCGTAAATAAAAGAAAAGAAAGAAGAATAAAAATGGTAGAAATTAAGAAAAAACTTAAGAGAGTAAAAAGAAGAGGGGAGTTTGAAAAATCGAAAAAAATGTAAAATGAAGCATATAATGAAAAGCAGACGAGTTTAGTTTGGTTTCGTTTGTTTTACAGCATATCAACCTCGAAGGGTAATTTAATGCCGACAAGATTATAGCTAGTAATAATTTTCCCAAAATGTATTGCTGGTAATATTTTTCTTCAGAAATGTATTGCTGGTAATAATGTTTTGCTGGCAATAATTTTTTTTTCTTTCAAAAATTCATTGCTAGTAACAATTTTCACAAAAAATATTGCTGGTATTAAAATCTATATTTTCACTTTCGTAGTGTTTTGACCCGAGTTTGGTGGGTTAACTATCTGCCCATAGTTGGGGTCGTAACACGTGCTACCATCCTGGATCACGATGGACCTGGAAAAATCATCAATTAAGAGGTGGTTCGATGCTCCTCAAAACCTCCTGCTTAGAGGCCTTGTTGTTGGACGTAGTTTATCGTCTTAACCAGGACGGGAATAGAAAGACAGAGATCGGAGTATGAATAAGAAAAAACAGAAACAATGGAAAAATAAAGAAAGAAGATAAAAAGAGAGAGAAAGAAGAAAGTAAAAGAAAGAGACATAAGGGAAAGCTATTGCGGAATTGGGAAGAAAGAGAAAGAAAGAATAGTAGGAAAAGGACACAGAAGATAATGAAGAAAAAGTAAAGAAGAAAAGACATGGAGATTAGACCGAGGGAAAAGAGAATAATATGATAGTGAAGGTAGAATGTGAAAAAGAGGAAAAAAAAATTTTTTTAAAAAGTGAAAAGAGAAAGAGGAAATAATATAAAAATAAGGGGAAAGTATAAGTGACAACGGGAAAAAAAAAACTAAAAAAGTAGATACAAGCGAAAAACAGAAATATGAAAGGTGAAAAAAGAAAAACGAAAGAAATGACATTAAAGAAAGAGATAAAAAATAATGAAAATAGAAAGAAGAGGGAAAATTAGAAGTATTAGGTTGTCCCAAAAGTTCGTAAACACTTGCGAAAAATTGAATTGGACGAGCGTTTTTGGAAGCGTATTGTGACATCGGACGAGAAATGGGTCTATGTGGTCCAGCACAATCGAGACAAGCGATGGGTTCAGAAAGGGCAAGAGACACCGTCGGTTCCAAAACAAGATCGATTCGGCAAGAAAGTCATGTTGTGCGTTTGGTGGAACTTTGAAGGAATCGTGCATTTTGAGTTGGTTCCGAATGGTCGTGCCATCAGTGCCGAACTTTACTGTCAGCAACTGGAGCGGGTCTACGAAAAGTTGAAGCAAAAGTACCCGGCTCTGATCAACCGAAAGCGCGCTTTGATGCAGCAGGAGAATACCAAGCCACACACCGCCAGGAAGACCAAAGACAAGTTTGAAGAGCTGGACGGCGTTGAGGTTCTGCCACATCCAGCCTACAGTCCTGACTGTGCTCCATCAGATTACGGCTTTTTCCGCTCAATGCAACACTTTCTGAAGGTCCGCCGATTCGACTCGTTTGATAAAATCGAGGAAACGTGTCAATAATTCTTTGATTCGAAGCCGGCTGAATAGTACTTTCATTAGATCCAAAAGCTTGCAGATCGATGGCAGAAAGTCTTGGAAAATGATGGTCTTTATTTTGAGGAAAAATTTTTGTTGTTTTTGTTATTACTTGACGAGTAAAATTTCAGTTTTTTGCAAGTGTTTACGAACTTTTGGTACAACCTAATAAATAAAATTTAAAAAAATATTGAAAGTCGAAAAAGAGACTGAAAGTTGGAAAAAAACAGATAGTGAAGAAAAAAAAAACGGAGAATGAGAAAATTTGGATTATTAAAGAGGCTGAAAGAAGATATTATACAAAAGAAGAGACAGAATTAAAGAAAGATTTTAACAGTGTTAAAAGATGGAAAGAAAAAGAAAAAGAAAAATGCAGGGTGAAATAGAAGATAAAAAAAAAACGTTGAGGATAAAGAAAAAGAAAAGATAAATAAGAAATAATGAGATAAGAACGAAAAGACAGAAGATACAGTGAGAAAGAAAAAGCAGATAGAATAAATAATGAAAAGGTATAAATGAAACATAAAAGAAACTACAGTTGGGAAGAAGTAAAGAAAATGAAAACATTAAAAAAGAGCGAAAAAAGAAGTGTTTGAGGAAAGAACTTCTTTCTTTCCTTACAACACTTCTTTTTTCGCTCCTTTTTAATGTTTTCATTTTCTTTATTTCTTCTTCTTGTCGCAAAGAAAGAAGTTAAAGTTGACATTGAAGAAAATATTCAGGAGAAACAAAGGGAAAAAAGAAAAAAATGAATAATGGAAAAAGAGGGGAACCGTTGAAATAAAAGAAGAAATACATGAAAAAGAGAAGACCAAAAGAAAAAAAACGGAAAGCATAAGAAAGAAAGAAAGGAAGGAAGAAAGAGAAAGGAAGGAAGAAAGAAAGGAAGGAAGAAAGAGAAAGGAAGGAAGAAAGAGAAAGGAAGGAAGAAAGAGAAAGGAAGGAAGAAAAAAGAAAGAAAGGAAGAAAGAAAAAAGAAAGAAAGAAGAAAGACAGAAAAAAGAAAGAAAGAAGAAAGACAGAAAAAAGAAAGAAAGGAAGAAAAAAGAAAGAAAGAAAGGAAGAAAAAAGAAAAAGGAAAGAAAGAATAAAGAAAGGAAGAAAGAAAAAAGAAAGAAAGAAAAAAGAAAGAAAGGAAGAAAGAAAGAAAAAAGAAAGAAAGAAAATGATAGAAATTAATCATAGAAACAAGATGGAAGAGTCAAATAAAAAGAAAGAAACAATAAAAAGAAAATGGACGACGACTACGATAAGAATTAGCAAAGGTAAATAAATTCCTGTAGTTGTAAATAGTTGTGTTAAAGGCCGGACTGTGATCGAAAATGACCCCGCAGCTAAAATATTGCATCTGGCAAGGAGAAACAATTTCCTGGGTATCAAGACCAGATTCTGCAAAGTCTTCAACGCCTCTTTGCTTCTTGCAGAGAAGAATGCTGTTTCCTCGTGCGATTCACTCTTATATAAGAAAGAGATCATGGCGGCCATACACATTTAACTGTTATATTCGCTGCTCAAATGCCCCGAGGGTTTCGTGGAAGAAACTACATGTTTCCAATTGCCTCTGTTTATTTCTTCCGTATCGAGAACATAACCTTAGTCCAAAAGAAGGTTATTAGGGGTATGCTCCGTGGGAGACATGGAAGGTTGAGAAGAAACATTGGCCGGGCCCTTTTTCTGAATGAATCGGCCGGGAAGAGTTAAATCCAACATGGCCTTCGGCGTATATTTTCTTCACAATATGGCCGACTGGAAATAAATTTAACAGGATGACTTGTGTAAATATTCTGTAAACACACACATACACATGGACACGAGAACATATAAACACACACACACACATATATATATATATATATTAGGTTGGTGCAAAAATAATGACGTAATAATGCCGTTTTTTGACGTCAAAAAACGACATTATTACGTCATTATTTTTGCACCAACCTAATATACATATATATATATATATATATATATATATATATATATATAGCAACTAATATAAAAGGAAGTATTCTTTTATATATAAATATTTTTATAACCGTTTCGTATAGATACGCACACAAACATACACACACATATAGGGACGCACACACACACACACATATATATATATATATATATATATATATATATATATATATATATATATATATATATATATATAATAGCTTTTCTACTCGTATATTTTCCTCTTTCCCTCTCGTTTTATTAATGAGTTGTTTTAATGAATTCGTATTTTAGTCAAGGTTGCTTTTTCTTTTTCCTCATATTTTCTCGCATTGCGAATTGTGCTTTCTTGGTCAGTTGATACCATTTGCCAACTTCTGACGATGTGTTGGTTGAATGGGTTCCTTTGAGAAAGAAGAATGCTGTCCTACGTTTTTTTTAATCTCCCAAAATTCTATCACTTGTATATCCTTGCTTAACCCAGCTAATGCTCTGCGATGGAGCGACTAAGGGGAAGGATGACGCTGTCCTTGGATTACAACACGTTGGTATTGAATACTAGGATAGGTATCACCACGGAATTTGTCAGTAGCATCTCTATATCTAGTCTAGCCAGTTGTTTCTTTGTCACCGTTGGTCCATTGGTATAACGGTCGGGGTTCGATTCTCGGTAGTGGGTGCGCACTGGGTGAAACAATGCCTTCTGCATTCTGTTGAGAATACTCCTACACTCGATGAACTACTATAATGATTATTCTAATCCTCCAAAATTCTATCACTTGTATATACTTGCCTGACCCAGCTAATGTTATGCGGGGGTGCTGCTCAGGGGAAGGAAGACGTTGCTCTTAGGTTTGAATATTTAGATGAGTATCACCAGGGAATTTGTGAGTAGCGGCGCTATATCGAGTCTAGTCAGTTTGTTCTTCATCACCGAGGCCCGCTGGTCCAGTGGTATAACGACTGCGTTGTATCGTAACAGCCCGGGTTCGATTCTTGGTAGTGCATGCGCACTGATGATAAGTCCCAAATAGGACAAAACAATGCTTTCTGCATTCTGTTGGGGATTCTTCTAGACTCGATGAACTACTATAATGATTATTTTAATACCCCAAAATTCTATCAATTGCATACCCTTACTTGATCTACCTAATGCTCTGCGGTGGAGCTGCTAAGAGGAAGGAGGGCGTTGCTCTTGGGTTCGAATATTTGGATGAGTATCACCATGGAATTTGTGGGCAGCGGCGCCACATCGAGTCTAGTCAGTTTGTTCATCATCACCGAGGCCCGCTGGTCCAGTGGTGTGACACTTGCGTTGTATCCTAACGGTCCATGTCCGATTCTCTGCTGATGAGTCTCATATACGACGAAACAACCGTCTGCTGCTTTCTGCATTCTGTTGTGTATTCTTCTAGACTCGATGGATTACGATAATGATTATTCTAATCCCCCAAAATTCTATCATAGAGAATTACCGTTTTGCTACATATTTTTTAGACCGAGTTTTTATTTTTATTTTTTTAGTTTTATTTCGAGACAAATATTGTAGATATGAAAAGGAAGAAAAAATAAACCAGGTGTTACTGGAAATAAGTCTATCTCTACTGAAGTACTGATGTACGCTGAAAGAGTAGTCATTCCTGATTCCTTGCAAAAGGTATTTTGAAGTAGTTTCATGTTAGATATTCCAGAATGTCAAGAATGAAATCCCTTATGAGATGTTACGTATATTGTTCTAAAATGGACCAGGACATTCAAAATATGGTTGTCATTAAGTTTACAAAAGGTGAAAGTGAGAGGAAAGACTGAGTGTAGGGAAGATTGAGGAATGGATAAAATATGAACAGGATTCAAGAAGACAGATGAGTGACGTTTGATTTAACATTTGGAAGATTGTAGTTATCAGGGAAGCATATAAACAGAAGGGAGTTCCACATAAGAGAAGATGACGGGAAATATTTAAGTGTAGAAGACTTAATTCCACTGTAACTATAAATTTTCTTCGTGAACTGTTATCGAGATTTGGATTTGCAGATAGAATAGTCATTGATAATGGCAAGCAATTTATATCGAGCGATTTTCATCATGTTTGCAAATACAATACAGTTGAACTTTTAACAACGCCGCCAACACTGCAAAGTGCAACTTTCGGATAATAAGAGCGACATTAATGTAATTATTGAACAATATAGTTCATGCCACTTTGACGGAAAATTTACCAGTAAAAAAGAATTCTCTTATCACTACATTTGTACATAAACGCAGAACTTTAACCTTAAAATTTAAATTCAAATTCAGCGTTGCGACTGCACGTTCCAAAAAAATAACACACATTTCTCATAGCATTTTTCCGATTACAACCTTTTTTCGTTTGTCCACTTATTACTGAGAGTAAAAACAAGAATACAATCTATTTCATACCTGAGGATGTCTGTAGGAACAGACGAAACCTTGTAAAATAAAAAGATCTAATGCAACGGAAATTTATAAAACAGGATCTTTTCATTCATAAACAGATTCGGGTTTTTTGTATATTGTTGAAGTGTTCGCGAAGATGATTTCTCGCCATTTAATCATTAACCTTTGTATTTGTTTTATGTATGAATAATTCATGAATATATATATATATATATATATATATATATATATATTTGGGCGGCAAACTTTATTTCAAATATCTTTCGTCGATAACGACCAACAAGGAAGGTTGAATTATTTTTTTTACTGAATTTTTCCAACATCCTGACATTTTTTTTCGTTTTTTTTTGGTTGATATATAACATATACAGGTTGCGAGTGCTATTTGAGGATATATTGCTTTAAGTTCAGTACACACTCAAATGATTTATATTATTTTTTTTTATTTCAGATAACCCAGTCAGAGGCAGATGTTAACCCAAGAAATGAAAAGGCATGCAGTCATTGTTGTTTTACCTGCAAAACATAGTCATTTAAAAACCACTAACTTTTTACATGTTGCCAGATCAATTGTTCGGTTGGAGCTAGAGGGATGTGATGACAATGTTTCCCCTGTAGCAAAAAGAGAAAAGCATTCACAGCGCCCTGATACCGTGAGGACACCAGAAGTTATACGGAATGTTCAAAACATCATCGATGAGAACCCCAGAAGATCAATGAAGTCCATTGCCAAAGAACTCCGGGTATCAGACTGGACTATCAGAACCGTGGTACATCAGGAGATTTGATATGTCATTTGTAAATAGGAAAGGCCAATTCATATCGGCGAAGACACAGGAAAACCGTCTCATGTGTTCAAAACGGTTGCTGAACAAAGTGAAAAATCCCCACGAACATGGCATGCTTTGGTTTTTCTCTGACGAATAAAACTTTGACCAAAATCAGAAAACAAATAGATAGAATGACAGGTGGTTATGTGCATCCCCTTCTGAAGTACTTAGGATGATGCCCACCAAATATCCGGCAACTATGATGGTTTTAGGTGAAGTGAGCAGTGAAGGTCATGTCATGCCACCTTACATTTTCCCACAAGGTCTTAGGGTCAATGCTACTGGATACATTAATGTTCTTAAAACGGTTGTTAAGCCCTTGATAAATTAAGTATGCAATGGAAGGTCATATGTCTTTCAAGACTCTGCACCTTCTCACAAAGCCATTGTAAACCAGAATTGGTTATCAGAGAATTTTTACGATTATGTGACCCCAAACATCTGTCTCCCTAACTCGCCAGATTTAAATCCTATGGACTATTACTTGTGGGGCGTCATTCGAAGGGAGACTAATCGACATTCTCATAGTACCATAACTGCACTGAAGGCCGCCATTGTCCATCTGATGTCCAAAATGAATAGGGACCACTTAATTGCATCTTGTGAACGGTTTCAAGCCCGAATAGAAGCAGGCATTGAAGATGATTTCATATGTATAATTAGATAAAGAAGAATCATAAAGGATATTTGCGTCAATTTGAATTAAATATATACATTGTTTGCTCAGATATTGCTGTTTATTTAACATACCAAAAATGTCACCAGATAGCACTCGCAACCTGCAGTTGAATAATACATTTCAGATAGATCAAGGGTGGTCTTCAATGATGCACTCTCTTCATCGGCGATTTCGGGTTTTGCATCACCAGAAGAGTCAGGCCGCCTTCTTCATAACGTCGTACTACGCAATGTAAAAAAAAAATTCAGATATACCTAGAAGTTCAACCGTTCTTTTTGACATACGTCAGTCACCCTTCCCTCCTATATAGTGTTGTCTTTTTTTATCCATCTGGTTTTATAATATATATATATATATATATATATATATATATATATATATATATATATATATATATAGCACTTTAGGCCAGTTCTATAACCATTATCAAGGATGTTGTTTTGATACGGTGAATTTCGTGTGTATCATCTACATAGTAGTTTAGCTGTATGGAGTCCTTGGGGAGGAGTATATGCCTTTTTTCGGTGGGTACGTGTTATGCGCGATGGGTTGACCTGGCCATCGCTTCTATTTTTAGGAAACTTTTAACACCCAGTTTCCATTGCTAAACAGTGTCAAATTGATATCAGGGGAACGGTATTTAATGAGTCATAATTCTCTAATTATATGATTTCTGCGACTATGTGATTTGAAAAGAAATTGTGTCATCGACTAGAATTTTCCTTAAAGGTTCTTGTAAATTATAAGGTTAATAAAACCCTATAAACTAAGTTTTCTTCTGCGACCTATCATATCCCAAATACCTACATCTGTATATCAACTATCGAAAATCCTCAACCAAATAATTTCGTCATGCACACCAAAAATTACAGCAGAGCATCAACTAATGATTCCCTCCATATTTTGGAAGCAACAAATCCCATAAGAAATACTATGGCCATACTGGTCGTCGAAACGTCTTTACCAACGTCCCAGTTGACGAAACAACATAATTAGTTATTGTTTACAAACACCCGACAATACTTTCCCCAAATCTTCGACACGATGTCCTTCAGAAACTATTTATCGGCTGTACCACGAAAGCTTCATTCTACGACTATAATAGCAACACATATATCCAAATTAAAGGTGTTAACATGAAAAACTCTTTAGGGCCTACTTTCGCTAATTTTTACATATCCAACACTGAAGACAAAGTATTCAAAACAAGTGATAGAACTGAGATCTGCACGAGGTACGTCGATGACATTTTCGTTTTGATAAAATATAAAGACGAAATTGCTAACCTATAATAAACCAGTCTGGCATAACACGTGACCGCCCCACAAGGCATATACTCAACCGCAACGAGTCCACATGGCTTAACCCATTATGCAGAAGATGCACACGAAATTCAGCATATGAAAACATCATTGACAATAGGTATAGAACTGGTAATACGAAGATAAACACGAAATTCACTATATGAAAACATCATTGATAATAGGCATAGAAATGGTAATAGGAAGATAAACACGAAATTCACTATATGAAAACATCATTGATAATAGGCATAGAACTGGTAATACGAAGATAAACACGAAATTCACTATATGAAAACATCATTGATAATAGGCATAGAACTGGTAATAGCAAGATAAACACGAAATTCACCATATGAAAACATCATTGATAATAGGTATAGAACTGGTAATAGCAAGATAAACACGAAATTCACCATATGAAAACATCATTGATAATAGGTATAGAACTGTCCGAAAGCGCTCGGAATAATACTATAGACAATCTTTATATATTTTCAAACCCTGAAAATTGAAAAAATATTAGAATGCTGGAAACACTCAATAAAAGATTAATTAAATCTTCCTTATCGGCCGTCTTCAATATATATATATATATATATATATATATATATATATATATATATATATATATATATGGGTTGGGATTGATCGATGATTTAGAAGAGTTTTACATATCCATTGCTAATCTTCCGATGACCTGCGATAACGACCCCTCAGTTGCACAGTTTTTAGCAGTGACGGCAAGAAAAATGCTGTCGATTGGTTTGGAAAATTCTATGATATATTTCAGTTCACCAGGTTTTCATGTCGGCAACCATTGGTATCCCTGATCGAGAGTGGATTCCACAGTTACTATTTCACCAACTTTTTTGGTCAGCCTATCCTCTGCCGCCCAGAATCCAGTTTGTTGAATCGAAGACCTTTGTGAAATATGTCTTTCCAGATCGAGCCAAAAGCTTTTTTTTTTATGAAACCACTTGCTCATATAATGCTGAAAAGTTAATGGCTCGACAGAGTAGTCCTTCCAAAATATTTGATCTTTCATTAGTTCAGATTTGGGAATGTTGGTTTGCCTGATGACTTTGCAGCACCAACTTATATATAATAATAATTATTCGGGTTTATATTTTTAAAGAAGTAGACCCAAACATTTCCTGACGTCTGTTTTCCAAATGAATGTTACGATATCTATTTATAATATGACATTTTATTACCCGCCTTAACTGGAAATGTCTGGAATAATCTAGACACGTCTGTTATCGACCTCCATCGGGCAGGCGACAGAATATATCACTCTTGTACGACTGCATCTGAAATGTCTTCCTAAGGCCTCGTTAAACTGATGGCAAGTTTAGGAAATAAACTCAATTTTAGTTAGATCAAAGACTGCATTTATATTTTTTATTACTTTTCCGTTTGTATGCTTAATATCAAGTAAGATTCTTCACCGGCCTTTCAAATCATTACTGCATTTCTTTTTTTCTGTTTCTTTGGTTTTTACCTCTCTTTCTCTCTGTCTCTCTCTTTCACCCAAACACACTCCTTCTTACACACATATATTCGCTCTCTGTCACCATAACTATACAGGGTCTCCCAAAAATATTGACAATATTTTGTCGTCTAATAACATAGTCAAATCTTGCTCAAATTATCTTAGACTTTAACAAAGTGTTTAAAAATGGTTGGTTGATTCTTATTAAGCGGTATAGTAGGTTCTTTATGTGCTATGTTCTTTCAGGATGTAGGTTATCATGGCTCTCCACCACCTTCTATCCCTTGCAGCTCTCAACAAGTTCCTTCCCTCTGCTTCCTCCCCCAGACTTCTTACATCTATTTCCTCAGGTATGTCACGCGTCGTTTACCTGTCTCGTTTTCCATCTATTCGTCCTGTGAGTATCAGATTCTCCAGGCCATCCTTCCTCATTATGTGTCCCAGAAACTTCAGCCGCCTTTTCCTGGTGTTAAGTATAATCCTGCTTCTTGTTTGTACCCTCTCCGAGACCTCAATATTGCTCACACGCAGGGTTCATAATAACCTTAGCATTTTTATGTAGAACCACATCTTTGTCGCCTAGACTATCTCCATCTTTGAGGAACTCA
The DNA here is from genome assembly GCA_963932145.1 of Acanthosepion lycidas. Lineage (NCBI taxonomy): Eukaryota > Metazoa > Mollusca > Cephalopoda > Sepiida > Sepiidae > Acanthosepion > Acanthosepion lycidas. The sequence continues at coordinate 29,258,570 of OZ010605.1, forward strand.
TCCAACATTCGCTGCCGTAAAGAAGGACAGATGTCATGTATTAGGTTGGTGCAAAAATAATGTCGTTGTTTGACGTATTTTTAACGTCAAAAAACGGCATTATTTTTGCACCAACCTAATAACAGCTATGTATTCTTTATTTTTTTATGACGTTGTTAGATTTCAATACGTTGTTAAAATACGACATCACGTTATTAAGCAAGATGAAGATGTTGAATAGGCATTCAAAAGTCATAATGAAGATATGACGTTGTTAGATTTCAGTCTTTTTTTGTTTTATGTGTCATGCCCTTTCAGGACGTAGGCGATCATGGCTCTCCACCTCCTTCTATCCCTTGCAGCTCTCAGAATGTCCCTTCCCTCTGCCACCTCTCCCAGACCACGTTCTGTCATCCACTTGGTTAAGCCAGCCAGCTTTGTCACGTGTTGTTCTCCTATGTCTTTCTTTCCCACAATTCGACCCGTGAGTATCAGATTCTCCAGGCCCTCCTTACTCATTATGTGTCCCAGAAACTTCAGCCACCTCTTCCTGATATTAAGTATAAGCCTCCTCCTTGTCTGCGTCCTCTCTAAGACATTATCGATGTTTACACGCTCGGTTTATGATATCTTCTATAGAACTACATCTCCGTCTCACCGAATCTCTTCTTCAACCAACATTCGTTGTCGTAAAGAAGGACAGATGTCACGTAACATTTCAGTATTCTTTTCTTTGTATAACAACTACTATAGTTTATTTATTGTCGATATCTTAATATTTTGAATACAATTATATGGTTTCAATTAAATATATTTGGAACGCAATTGTATGATTTCAACTACAGATAAAATTTATTACTGGTCATGTACTGTCAATCATTGTTATATAAAATATTGCTGGTACTTTTTGCTATAAAAATGTATCTCACTATTTCCTCATAGCCGGGCCAGTGTGGACCTGGGAACAACTGCTGTTTAGAGGTGGTTCCAAGTTAGTCAATAGATCCAATCTCCTGATTAGAGGCTTTGCTACTGGATGTAAGTCATTGTCATGACCTTGGCTTGTGTAAATCTAAGTTGACTGTGCGGATTTATCTCAATGAGAAGCTACGAGAAAGATGGTTTTGTGCCTGGCAGTGATAAAGACAGTGTCCTGTTGAAAAGGCCACCACGTTCACCTGATTGGACAACCTGTTATTGTTTCTATGATGCTGTACGAAAGGACAGGTCTGCACATACCTCTTCTTACAAGCCTAGAAGAACTTACGCAGAAAATTACTGAGGCATGGGAGAATGTTACGCAAGACATGCTACAGCGTGTTTGGCAGGAGCTGGACTACTGCCGACGTGTGTCATGTCACGGGCGGTGCGCATATTGAATATTTGTGAAGCTTTGTCAAATTAGTTATAAAATCTTCATTACTTTGCATATCTTGTTCGGATTTATATAAATATTTTTTTATTGTTCAATATAAAAACTGTTGAAATTTGTTAGCCGCGGAAAAGCAGTTACTAAGATATTCACCTTTTCAATGATGTCAATTTTGGGGGTACACCCTATATAGGCGTCGATTTCTATACCTGATATATATTTAGAGATTCTTGATAAAATCCAAAGAAGAATCTGCAATGTTATCGGTCCCGACCTTGCATCTCGGCTTTAGTCACATTCCCTCCGCCGTAATGTAGGTTCCATGTGCTATTTCTATAAATATTGTCATGGTAAATGTTGAGCTGAAGTTCCATCTTTGGTACCTCGACTTTACGAGTTCAAGCACATCACTAGACTGTCAGCAGGATCTTATTATGTTAGAGTCGAAATTACCATATTTAACCGCACGTCCTGACAATATATATATATATATATATATATATATATATATATATATATATAAAAGTGAACATAGAAGTCAACACTTAGAGGCGACAGTCTGTTTCATGCTATATGCAATATGGCCTGACGATTGCATATAGCATGAAACAGACTGTCGCCTCTAAGTGTTGACTTCTATGTTCACTTTTATATTTACACACGCTCTATCTCTGATATTGAGCACTTTATTCCATAAATATAGCACACCTTAAGACTATATTTCTTTATATATATATATATATATATATATATATATAATCAAGTTCATCAAATCAGATGTGACAGCAGTATTCAATGCATGTAGACATATAAATATGCAAGATAGATTCTGGCGAGAAAATTTTTCTAACCCGACACATTGAACCAACTTTCAGGTAATTATTCGAATTTG
>OZ010605.1:29263312-29315812 GCA_963932145.1 Acanthosepion lycidas
TCTTTTATCGCTTTTTTTTTCTTTTTAGCAAAATCAAAAAATCAGTATCCCCTAGAAAATTTTCCAAGATTGAAACCCTTTCGAAAAACAGAAACACTGAAATGAAATCAATGATGTCACCTATATTGAATTTAGCATAAGCATTAAAGAACTTCAATTTGTAATGTTGATAAAAACATTTCAAATACATCGTGTATGGATCGGTTTATAAAAAAAAATAGTATATGAAATAAGGAAGTGGAATATTGAATAGGCTACGCTGGAGGCGGCTTTGCCGAACATCTCAGATATTACAGAATAAACAATAAAGAACCTGAAAAAACACATTCATTAATAAAAAATGATCTCATTCAGTACGTAAATTTCAGTCACCAAGAAAAAAAAAACTTACCATATAATAATTCACACCTTTGTATACAGTATTATCAATATATTTTGGTTGGTTGGTTGGATTTTATGGCATATCAACCACTGTGGGTCATTTAATGCCAAATTAAGGCATATATATATATATATATATATATATACCCATACATATATTAAATATACAGTACTATTAAACATATAGCTGGCAACATTGTTTCAAAAACGCATAGTTGGCAACATTGTTTCCCAAAAAAAATAAAAAAACCGTACACCTGGCAACATTGTTTCAAAAACGTATAGCTGGAAACATTTTTGCCAAAAAACGTATAGCAGGCATCATTATTTTTCCGAAAACATTATCTGAAACCTCGTTGTTGGACGTAGTTTATCGTCATACCCAGGACGCTCAATATATTTTAAAAATTATAAAATTTGTGATAATACATTTTATCGAACTCAAAACATCAGGTAAAATCAGGAGTTAAAATTCTATGCTTAATAGCAAAATAATTTAAAATGAGTCTAAGCCAAGAATATTAGACACCTGCAGCTGATCTTTCATCTAATCAACCTCTAGAATCTCAATGGGGAAATAATTGGGTTGTAATTTTTAATAACTCAAAAACTATGATGATCGGGGCATTTTGCTATCTCTCCCTATTACCAAGCTCAAACAATTGATTGGGGGAATATTTGCTTAGTAATGTTCATTTGTTTGAAATAATCTCTTCATGTAACGAATTTCAAACTCCTCAGTGGGAAAATATTAGGTTGGTGCAAAAATAATGACGTAATAATGTCGTTTTTTGACCTTAAAAATACGTCAAAAAACGACATTATTACGTCATTATTTTTGCACCAACACAATATTTAATTTGTAATGTTCAATTGATCAAAATCCAAAATGACTGCTGTTAACCTCTTCCTACGATTAAGACTCGATAGGGAAATAATAGCCTTATAATGCTCAATGCCAGAAAAACAATTATGCTCGAGGTTTGCTGCAATTCTCTTCCTACGACTAAGTTTCCGTGTGGAAATATTTGGCTTCTAATTTTCAATGCCTCAAAACCACGAAGATTGGTGACTTAATACCAATCTCTTTCTATGACCAATCTCTTTCTATGACTCAAAAACCTTATAGTTGGAATATCTGACTTGTATTGTTCAATAGCTCAAAACCACGATGGTCGGTGTCTTGCTGCTAATCTATTCCTATAAACAGCTTCAAATGCATCAACATGGAAATAAATGGCTTGTAATGTTTAATACCAGAAAAATCGAGTTGATCGGGGCCTGCTACAAATCTCTTGTTCAAACGCTTCAATCGGTACATAATCCAATTTTAATTCTCAGTACATTAATAATCACGACATTCGAGGAATTTCTGTTAATCTCATCGTATATCCAAGCTCAAAACCTCTATTAGAAAATATTTGGTTTTTAATGTTCAATACGGCAAAAATCACGATAATCGTGGCCTTGCTGCTAGTCTCTTTCTATGAACAAATTCAAGGCCTCCATTGGGTAATATGTGGTTTGTAACTTTTAATACCTCAAAAAAAAACATGATCGGAATCTCACTACTAGTATCTACATATGACGAAATTCAAAAACCTCATTGAGCGAATAATTGATTGTAATGTTCATACCTCAAAGACCACGATAATCGGGGCATTGCTGCAAATCTCTTCCTTCAACCTAGCTCAACCGCGTCAATGGGTAAATAACAGGTTGACAACTTTTAACAGCACCAGAACTACAATGATGGCCGCCTTCCTGCTCCTCTCTACATATGACCAACCTCAAATGCCTCAATGGAGAAATATTTGGTTTTCTAATGTTCAGTATCTCAAAAAAGCAAATGCAACGTTCCAAGCCTAATATTTCTAATTTGATAATTTCCATGTCAAATATTCTGATGATCTCTATTGTCTAGTTTAACAATTTCAGACTTTTACAATTAGGGCACACTATACAACTTTCACGGAGTCCAATTTTCCCATTTTCTTCAGAATTCCGAAAGTTAGAATACGTTTCACTCGGTTTTATTTTCCAAGAACTGCCATTTAGTTGAATGCCCTCCTGCATAAGATCTTTCAACTCTTTCAACGCTATAAGTCTAATTTGTTTAAATGAACGTTCGAACGGTATCTATTTTTCTCATCCTCATAATTTCAACTTCCTTTCACTAGCTTTTTTTCATTTTTATATTACACACAATTCATCATTTCAATTTTGACTGTAACACTGACCTTTCAGTAGTTACTCATCCAGACTTGTATCGTGTAAAATTTAATAAAAATACAAAAATATCGCCCTCTGGCATCTTGCAAAATTCTTGGATGTTTGGCTAATATGGTTTGTATATTGAAATTGAACTGCCGTTGGTGATGTGTAAAGAGAAGCAATAATCATCGATTATAGTGAGAGTTGGTTTTGTTTAAGCATCCAACATTATTATTATTATTATTATTATCAAATGTCATAAAAGGTGATCAACGAAGTGACGTTGTTGGACAAATATACGCTATACCAGATAAATGCATCACAGCCAAATGCTTGCGATATGGTGACAATTTTTAATAAAATCATTGCATAAATTCGCTGGCGGGGTCCCGTTTGATCGAACTTGAGTTCGATTAAACAAATCTACTCAGATGGAGTTTCTGAGTACCACAAATTGACTCTTAACTTGTTCAGGTGACTCTATCCTTCAAACTTAAAACTCAAGCCTCCCGACACACACCCATGATACTCCCGACAACTAAGCCATCCTTAGTATGACGATAAACTACATCTGCGTCCTGGGTAAGACGATAAACTACGTTAAACAGCAAGGCCTCTGATCAGGAGGTTTTGAGGAGCGTGGGACCACCACTTAATTGCTGGTGTTCCCAGGTCCAGCCTGACCCGGGGTGATAGCACCTGTTAGGGTCTCATCTACGGGCAAATAGTTACCCCACCACACAAAACCAGCGTTAAAATATGTAAAAAATAGGTTTTAATACCAGTAAAATATTCTTGTAAAAAATTATTCAATTATTTTTTTGAAAAAAAAAAACATTACCAGCTATACATTTTTTGGGGAAAAAAATAAATTATATAAAAAATATATATAATATATAGAATTTTTTTTTATTTTGAAAAAGAATCAGCTATAAATATTTTTGAAAAAAAATATTACCAAATATACATATCTGAAGGAAAATTATTAACAGAAATAGATTTTTTAAGAAAAAAATATTACCAGATCTTTTTGAAGGAAAAAATATTATCAACAATAAAAATTTTGTCGGCATTAAATAACCTATTGAGAAAAAGAAGCAAACCAAACCCGACTACTAAGCTAAACAAATGCACAATATGTCATTCCCTACAGGACATGGCCAATTGGATAAGGTAGTGTAACTGACAAACAAATCTAATGTATTGAATTGTTACTGTAGCTCGCCTTAATGCACTAAAACAAACGTAAAAATTGATTTCTTCTTTATATATCTATGTGTGTTTGTATGTATGTGTACCTGCGTGTGATAAAAATATAATTTTAATGTATGCTATATTTATGAGTTAAAGTGCTCAACATTAGGAATAGAGAGGAATAGAGCGTACACAATATATAATAGTAGACATTGAGGTCATCACCCAGTGGTGACAGTTTATTTGATGTTTACATGCTATCTTTGGACCTGAAGATTGCGTTTAAGCATGAAACAGATTGTGGCCGTTGGGTGTTGACTACACTGCACTCACACATGCGTGTATACATATCTATGCGTGTGCGTTTTCCCGTGTGTGAGCCCAAACAAGTTTGATTAAAAAGGACCGACGAGGTCTATCTGTTTAATTTCTTTCTTTTTTTTTCCACTTATCGCATATGATGTTGAATATTGTGTTCGAAATTGTGAATATACTGCTCGAAATTCATATTGTGTTATTTTTATTCAATTTCTTTCGACTATCACGGTCATTATCAAGAACCAATGTCGCGTCCATATTGTAGTTAGAATTCTTTTGTCTACATCCTAATATTCTTCGGAAATCCGGTAAATTGAAATAGTCTATCATGGCGTCATGCGTCACAGCTATTGGGAACGAGGCTGCACAAAACAAATACGATTTATTTATTTTAATTTTATTTTTAATACTATTATAATATATGTGTACAGTAATTATATCATATGGACTTAAATATACTGTCTCCTGTGGTGATGATATTTTATTTAATGTGGGCTGTATATTTTGTATCGTAATATCTTCTAGGGTTTTTATAGCTGATTATGAATTTTAGGTGATTGTTAGAATCATTAAGTGATATTCACCGTTGAATTATATTTTAATTACTTTTACATACTGTTTATAAATAGGTCGCTTCTGGTTACGATAGAATAAGTTAATTGTGTATTTATTTTTGTTTAACTCAGAGAGGTCCGGCGTTATTTTTCTTAAAAATTTGTTAAGACTCTTTTAATCAAACTAGACAGCCCAATAAAACGTTTTTGAAATTAGAAAGACATATAGTGAATTCTAACTTATCCCACCAAGAATTGATATGTCACAAAAGTAACCATCCGTTGCCATTATTCTAGAAACTAGTATTTTCTATACTGTGAGTAATTTTTGGCGTCGAGAACTATTTTATTCTTAATCGGATTTTTCAATTTATCGGCTTTTTTACAATCTTTTTCAAGAAATTAGTGAGCTTTGTAATTTTGTTGTTGCATTTTTTTATGATTGACGCTATTTAAAATGTTCTGTAATTTATTTGTAATTTCGATGGATTTTGTAATGCATTTTATAATGTTCGGGGCAAAGAGTTTCTCAGGAAATGTCTAGACAAGAAGCACTCACCAAATCAAGAGTATTTCTGCGACTTCTCCTTTCAAACTGTAATCAAAATTAATAATTTCTTAATTACGTTTCGGTTTTATCGTATTTTTCCGTTTTATCGATTTTCGAATTTATTTCATTTTGGCGTAATCAGTCGTCAAAATCACGAAATCAACAAATGCCGCCGACGTAGACAGAAAAATGAGCAACTTTGTAATTTCTCTCCGATATTTTTGCTTTTGGTTGCTGAAGAAAATCCAATTATTACGAATTTTGAATGATTTTCTATTGTATTTCGATAAATGAATAAATTCCTGGTAACGATATTTTGCCAGAAGCCCGAGGATTAAGCCAATTTGAACAAACTGGTTTTACTTTGCAAAGGTTTAGGAAACAAATTAAATATATCAAAAAAAAAAAAAAGCGTCAATATCCATACGAAATGCGATGTATTAGGTTGTTGCAAAAATAATGTCGTTTTCTAACATATGTTACTATGTGAGAAAACGACATTATTTTTTGCACCAACCTAATATTAAATTTCTGCTAGAAATACAGGATATGCGAATATATCTCTGTCTCTCTTTCATATATATATATATATATATATATATATATATATATATATATATATATATATATACATACACATATATATATATATATATATATATATATATACATACACATATATATATATATATATATATATATATATATATATACATACACAAATATATATATATATATATATATATATATATATATATATACATACACATATATATATATATATATACATACACACACACATACATATATATATATATATATATACACACACACATATACATACACACACATTTATTTTTCTCAGTTTATACTTTTTTTTATTAAAATATTGTCGGATTTCATCCATTTCTTTATATATATATATATAAAATTTATGTCCTCAGTAGACCAGTTGCCATCCAAGTCTGCTATTTACCCATTGTTTGGGGAGAAGTAGCGTATTAGCACGTAAGTCGATGCAGTGGATTCTACTGGAATTTGAACGCGGTTCTCCCATTCCTCGACCCACGCCGGTACCCATTACTCCACTGTCTCCCTCTCACCATCGCTCTCTCTCATTTACACAGTCACACACACACACACTCTTTCTCTTATATATATATATATATATATATATATATATATATATATATATATATATATATATATATATATATATATATATATATATATATATATATATATATATAATGTAAATTGGGCAACAAGCAATTTTGGCCACTTCTTTCGACATTTTCAAGTTCTTTGTTGTGTAAGTGTTGTTAATTAAGAGTTTTTGATTCTGTTTTATGTAGCGGGCATCTCTGACAATGAGATGCCTTCTATGACGGGGCCTGTGAAGGATGGATTTTTGTAAAATTGTCGGCGTCTAAATGCCTTTTTATGGTACTTTGGTCAGATAAGTGGCACGTCAGGCGCCTTCTCATGGTACTAGTTCATTGATGACATGAAACGCAGAATTGTATTAAGCAGCGTAATTAATAGACTATAGAGAGTGTATATTTTTAATATGATTTCTCGAATATAAAACACTCGGTAGACGAAAATAAATAAATATACTGTTTAATGAATAAACTTAACGTCTACTCAAATATTAGTATCCACTAAAATAACGTTTAAAGTTACAACACGCGCGCACACACACACATACATATATATATATATATATATATATATATATATATATATATATATATATATATATATATGTAATTGTGTGTGTGTGAGCAAAAAGTGTGTGCATATAAATAAATATATATATATATATATATATATATATATATATATATATGCGCGGTACTTATTAGTAGTTGGTGCAAAAATAATGGCGATTTTTGACGTTAAAAATATGTCAAAAACCGACATTACTTTTGCACCAACCTAATAGAAAGCGTTCAATATCAGAGATAGATCCAACCCAAAAAGAAAATATATATATATATATATATATATATATATATATATATATATATATTACTTCAAATGTTATTATACAGGGTGGGCCAGAGCAACTTGCTTATTTAGAATATCAATTAAAACACAAGTAAAGTTTTAAAGATGATATCAGTAAGATGGCGTCCATTCTACTCTATACACTGAGTTAATCGAACTCTGAAGTTTCGGTCAACTCTTTCCAGCATATTCATGGTTATGTTGGCGACAGCTCGACGAATGTTGTTTTTCAGGTGAGTCAAGGTGCTAGGACGATCGTTCAGATATCCCCATAAAAAATAGTCACATGGTGATAAATCAGGGGACCGTGCTGGCCAATGCAGATCGCCCCTCAAGGAGATGAGGTGTCCTGGGAAGTTCTGCCGCTAAACAGTCATTGATGCGCGCGCTGTGTGTGCCGTGGCACCGTCCTGCTGGAACCACTCATTTTCCACACCCATCTGGTTCAGTGTTGGCAGGAGACACTCATTGATCATGTTGACATAACGGTCAGATATCACTGATACTGCCTGTTCGTTTTCTTCAAAAAACCATGGGCCAATTATGCCAACTCGAGATAGTGCACACCAAACAGTTGCACGTAGTGCGTGTAGAGGACGTTGATGAAGTTCTCTGGGGTTTTCAGGACTCCAATAGCGCATGTTTTGCTTATTTACAGATCCCAAAAGGCAACCGTGATGTGGTTCTACAGAAGACTGCCAGGAATAACATGGAAGGAGCAGTTGAGCAACAAACAAGATTTCAGTAAAATGGAACCAAAAATGACAGTTGTAATATCTGAGATGCATTTGAAGAAAATGAATTGGAGAATTAAAACTCACAGAGAACTCTGAAACCAATAGGGAGAGAAGCAATGAGTAAACCCCATAACGCGCTTCAGCAAATGAATAGTGATAAGAAACTTTCAAAAGTAACAAAGATGGCTTACAGTTACAAAGGAGAGGAAATTGTAGAGAGCCATGATTTCTCGCTTCGTATTGATAAACAGTACTTGAAATAAGTAAGAAAGCATATATCGAATGAAAATAAAACATTGTAAACCTCTAATAACAAATCAAAATTTGGTATGCAATACTTATTGTAAGTGCAAAAAAGAACTTAATATTTAGCGCATGCAACGTCACAAAAATGGTTATAAAACTGATACTTTGAACAATTATAATTATGTGGTTTATTAAATTTTTAAATGACATGGTTAACAATTTCAGTGCGATTTATTGTGAAAAGCAGAAAGCGGGTACCGGTCTGGTATAGTGCATTCATGGGCGGTGCATAGGATAACTATTTTCTTCAACTACTTAAGACAACAATACGCAACTTTATTTTTTCTATTTGAGACTATAGACGTCGCAAACTTCGCAATGTATCTGTCGAATTGATCCTTTAAAATCGCCCATTTTGAAAAAAGTCACCCAAAACTTTGGATATCGGAAAGATCATTTGGTTTGATTATAAAAAAAAGTGACTATAGAACACAATTTTCAGATTAAAACAATGACGCCAGTGATATATTTGGATTGTTTTACTCCATCAGTTACATATTCCATTTATTCAGAAGATAAGTGTCGTCAGGCAACATTTATCTGGGAAGTGGTTTTAAGCTAAATACGCTGTTATTACAAAGGTGTATAAGTGGATTGACGTTACGTTCTTCAAGAAAGGAAATTATTCATTTCTACACTAATGGAAAGTACATTAATCTTGACAGTGAGTTCATGGAAGAGTAGCATAGTAGTGCTGGTAATATATGGCACACTGTTTTGTTTGTATATTAAAAAACGTGTTCGTTTGGTAAATATTTGTAGCTTATTTTTCGGGGATCCCTCGTAAAAAAATCCTTTTGATTTTGCTCGAATATCACTTATCGCTGGATAAGAATTCTTTATTAAGCCATCAAGTATTCAACCAGAGTTGATGAATTGACCCAAATCGTCCACCTTTTTCTGTCAGAAGCACTTAAGTCCATTCAGAATCGATAAGATAAGACTTCAGAAATCCAAGTCCTTTGAACAACAAGTTTCGAATACAGAACGTTAACCCAGTCTTTCACCAAACTCGAAGCTCATTCAATTAACACACCCATACCTAAAACCTACCCCTGCATATTCTCTATTCAGGTTTGACTAACGGCCAAGCATCTTTGAATACAGAACCATGGACGATGGGAAGGTGTGATGGCAGGAGTAAACTTATTTTGGGATGTCGTAGCCAAAACTCGAAAATTCGGTGATAAAGCAGTGGTCAGTTGATGACTGCTCAATAACTTTCTGGACAAAAGTGCTTTACAAATAACCAATGCCAACCCCAGCCTGTCAGTTGCAGTGACACTGACAATATGTTGGCCTTGGTAGCAATATTGATGTATACGTCGAAGTAATTTTGTCTTTCACAGCACACTCGGAAGATTGCTTCTCCTTGCCAGTGTCCCTTTCCAGACTGAATGTTATGTCAGTTACAGGGCACTTTTGGAACTGCGTTTTGCGCCGAAAATCCAATTAGGGGTTAACTTGTTGCATGGACGATTCCACATAGAAGTCATTTTGGTGTTTGTAATAAAAAGAACTAAAATGCATGTAGAGAATGAAAAGAAAAACGAAAGAATGAAAAAAAAAACATAATCCGAATGATGAACGTCGACTTTCTGTCAAAGAAAGAAAGAAAGAATGGAGATAGATTTAATAAAAAGAAAGGAAAGAAGAAAGAGTTAGCAAAAAAGAAAGAATGGAGCCGTATTTAAGAAAGAAAGAAAGAAAGAAAGAAAGAAATGAAGGAGAATGATTGGGTCCATACTTAAGAAAAAAAGAAAGAGAACGGAAATGAAAGATAGGTATTAGAAAGAAAGAAAGAAAGAAATGAAGGAGAATGATTGGGTCCATACTTAAGAAAAAAAGAAAGAGAACGGAAATGAAAGATAGGTATTAGAAAAAAAGAAAAGACGAAAGAAAGAAATTAAAATTTATGCATTTAAGAAAGAATGAAAGAAAGAAAGAAAGAAAATATATTACTGTAATGGAAAGGAAAGATAGGAATTTGAAGAAGAAAAGTGATGGAAAGAATATAAAAGTTATGTATTTAAGAAAGAAAGAAAGAAAGAATGAGCTATATTTAAGAAATAAATAAAGTGACCGCATTTAAGAATGAAAGAAAGAAAATATATTGGAGTAAACGGAAATACAAAGAATTGGTATTTTAAAAAGATGAAAGAACGAAAGAAAGTAAAACGTACGCATTTAAGAAAGAAAGAAAGAAAGAAAGAAAGATAGAAAGAATGAATGAGGCCATATGTAAGAAAGAAAACATATATTTGGGAAAATGGATGATAGTTGTCTGAAAAAGAAAGAAAGTAAAATGTATATATTTGAGAAAGAAAATTATATAAGATAAGAAGAAATCAGAAGAAAAAACGAAAAAAAGGACTCGAGACAGACAGAAAATGAACATTATATTTGAGAATTACAGAAAGAAAGGTAGAGATATATTTGAAAAATAAGGATAGAAAGAAAGGTAGAAACTTGATTTCCTGAAATTGTCCTAAACAAAGGTGCTCCTGAACTGACTCCTGTTCTTTCTAAACTCAACAATAAAACTTTCCAACTTGTTAGAAATAACCTTCTGTAGCTGTTCTTTTAAGAACTCGAGCGAATCGTCTGCTCCTTTGAACTATCAAACACTTCCCATGTCTTTTGTGAAAGTACGAGAATCTCTAATCATTTGTTAATTGTCATTTGTGAATTTGTTAATCATCTAACCTCACACGATCTTCATGCAAACAATGTAGATTTCATTTCAATTTATTTCTCTGAATAAATTAGCTTCCTAGTTTGCCTATTAGTCTTCGATCTCTTCTTGGCAACGTTCTAGAAACACTAATCAAGTACGAATTGGTTAAATATTTTCCCTTGCAGGTTATTCTTTCGGTGAAGTAATATGGCTTCCCCTCCTCTAGTTACATAGCCGATTTGTTAACTGGTATTGATGCACGTTTCTATCAATCTTCAGATAAGAAATATAAAACTCAGGCTGATGGCTGAGATATTTTTCGAAGGCATTTAACCGGTTTGGCATGTTAGTCTCTTCGCCAGTTAAGCGTTATGACATTTCTGGACAATTCTCTGATTTGATTCGTTCTTTCTAATCATATCGCGATATGAAAACTCTCTTGAAAGGCAACTCTTCTTGATTGTTTTAACTTGATGCAGGTGTTCCCCAAGATTCTATCCTACTTTGTTCCGAATTTCCATCAACGTTTTGCTGTCATGAGTTCTTGACTCAGTGTCTATGCTGATGACACAGCTATTTACTCCTGCCATAGGTTGTAAGTCTGATAGGATGTATAATGTCAAATTGACAGCAGATGTCAAAAAAAAAACAAAAAAACAAAAAACAAATGACCACCAGATTTAATAACTGAGACAGAAAATGTCTTGTTAATCTTAACGCTTCCAAATCGAACCCATTCATTTTTAATCGCTTTACAGAAGTTATGTTTCCTTCACTGTTATATCTTTAGAGAAGCTATATTTCTTTCAATGTTATCTCATTAGGGAAGTTATTTTTCCTTCAATATTATCACTTTAGAGAGGCTATATTTCCTTCAATGTTATCTCTTTAGAGAGGCTATATCTCCTTCAATATTATCTCTTTAGAGAGGCTATATCTCCTTCATTGTTATCTCTTTAGAGAGGCTATATCTCCTTCAATGTTATCTCTTTAGAGAAGCTGTTTCCTCAGTAATCACTTTACATAAGCTATTTTTCCTTCAATATTATCGCTTTGGAGTGGCTATATCTCCTTCAATGTTATCTCTTTAGAGAGGCTATATCTCCTTCAATGTTGTCTCTTTAGAGAAGCTATGTTTCCTCAGTAATCACTTTAGATAAGCTATTTTTCCTTCAATATTATCGCTTTAAAGAACCTATGCTTCCTTCTGTTATGGGACCTTACCCATAATAACATAATGGACTATTTCATACGTAATAAATACTGCGTCTCAAGAGGAAGCAGGGAGTTCCGTCTGAAGTCTAGAGTTTAGCGTGAAGTCTGGAGTGAAGTCCGTCATGTGTTTGTCAGTCAGAGCGAGCGAGTCAGTCAGTCAGTCAGTCGAGTCAGAGGCAGTCCGAAACAGAGTGGCGTTCAGACAATTACTACTAAACCTGATTGTTCGTACTAACACTTTCTACTTCTTTGTATATATTCCTGTTTGTAATATATCTGTGCTATTCCATATACGTGTTCGAGTTCTTCTTTAGTGGTTCTACCTTGGACTATCACCGTGGTACAAGGAACCGGACCATAACACCTTCAATGTTATTGCTTTAGAGAAGCTATTTTTCCTTCAATGTTATCGCTTTAGTGAAGCTATGTTTCCTTCAAAGTTAACGATTTAGAAAAGCCATGTTTCCTTCAATGTCATCGCTTTAGAGAAGCTATTTTTCCTTCAATAAGAATGGCTGTTCCAAACGTCTAGGAGAATCTCATTGCGCATTCTAGGCCTAATTTTTTAAACTGACATATAGTGGAAAGATCATATCGAAACATTCTCTAGGTCTGCTGCTGAGAAGGTGTAATTCTAAACCCTTTTTCCCGACATAATATATCTTATAAATTTATATCTCTACCATTCGTCCGTGTATTGGATATTGCTGCCTAATCCGTTTTTGTGCCCCTGTTATGTATCTATATATATGTGACAAGATTCAAAGAAGATTCTGCAATGTTATCGATCTTGACCTGGTATCTCAGGTACAGTCTTTCTCCTATCCCCTTATGATAGTTTCTTCGTGACTTTTTCTAAATATTTTCATAGTAATTGTTCTGATGAGATTTCAACTTTGGTAAGTCGACTTCATGAATTTAAGCATAGCACTTGGTTGGCAGTTAGGCTACATCGTTTTACTGTTCAAACAGCTAGGTGCAATCACAAGTTCTATGTTAACACTTCCTTTTCTTGCCCTTTTCGCTCGTGAAATTTTCTTCAGCCTCTCCTTCCCGGTCAACTACGATTTTCGTGAATTTAAATGTAGTGCCAATCGTCATTTTTCTCTCTTTAAATCAGTTCCTTTTATTATCCTCTCTCCACAAAACATTTTATTATTAGTTTGGTGCAAAAATAATGACGTAATAATGTCGTTTTTTAACGTATCTTTAACGTCAAAAAACGACATTATTACGTCATTATTTTTGCACCAACCTAATAGTTTCTTACACTTTCAGTGACTACTTGCATCTTAGTTGCTTTGTTGCCTTGTTTGGGGTAAAATGATAAAAATCATTTATTTTTCAGCACTAAGATTTATTTGGCATTAAGATTTAGGGAAAATAAAAAATAATAATTTAATTGCTCATTAAAATTAAAATTAGAATCATTATCCAAATTAAGAGTCACAAATGGTCGGAAAATTTCAGATAGAATTTGAAATTAAATACATTGAAATTTAATTAATTAGTCGTATTTGTTATATTCATTAAGACATTTCTTTAAGGTAAATGATTTTTGCAAATATTATTTAAAAAAAAAAATAACTTTTTTTACACTGCTTACAGAATACTTCAAGCAATTTTTAATTTGTATTTTAAAATGTAACTCGTTAAGAAAGATTTATTTGTTTGACAATTTTGATATGAAGCTTCTGTGAAAATAACCTGAGAGTGTGCCTGTGTCTCTGTTGATTTGAAATAAATAAGGACTAAGTAGGAAAAAACTTTATACATTTAACATTATTCCTAATGTATTTAGGTTCCTTTGGAAAAAGATATATATATATATATATATATATATATATATATATATATATATATATATATATATATATATACAAAGAGACTTAAAAAGATAGATATGAAGAGGCTGAGATAGATAGATAGATAGAGAGAGATGAAGAGACTGAAATAGATAAATAGATAGATAGATAGAGATGAAGAGACTGAAATAGATAGATAGATAGATAGATAGATAGATAGATAGATAGATCAGAACAGATTGATGTAGATGAATAGATATTGAAAGAAAACAATATGGTCCATTTAAATATTATAAATTTCAGCAATAAGAATGGCAGATAAAAAAATACCCCTGACGTTCGATTTCAATAAAACATTATATTTACCTTAATTGTCTTCGAAGTTATGGATAAAGTGTCCAAACTTCAGATTCTTCATTCTCAAGAACCGATGTTATCTGTGTGGTAGTTAGACTTCCATTGTCTACATCCTGGTATTTTTTGGGAAGCAAGACTTTTGAAATAGTCTAACGTGACGTCATGTGTAACGGCTTGTTATGGAGTGTTTTCACAGTGGACGCTTGTATTTGTACTAAGTCGGTCCTAAAATAGGTTCGACGTACAAAACGTTAGGAACTTGATATAATAGGTAATGACGCAGAGAAACTTAGTCGTGGTCGCTGATACTTTAGTATCCGACTAACGGTCGTCCGGCATCGACTGACTGACAGACCCCCTGAGCGACTTCTACTACTTCTATTTATTATAGGTGGGAGAGTCTATTAACCTGTAGAATAGGTGTGTTCCACTATAACACGGCTATTGGGAAAAAGAATGTGAATTATTATATCAATTATAATTATATCATATTCACTTTGATCAATGATATTCTATTAAATGTGGGCTGCTTATTGTGTAAAATAATAACCTCGAGAGTTTTTAATCTTTTCTTGTTATTTGTGCTGTAGAGTTTTTGTGCTGTCTGCCAGTATTTATCTTATGCTGATAGATGGACTTTAGTTGTTTATAATGTATTGATCGATGTGTGAACGGACTGGACTAAGCTTCGACAGGTGACAGGTTAGTCTTCGAGAGAGTATAGTGCATGTGTTCCCAATGTAAGTAATTAATGTTGTTTTTTTTTTCTTATTAATGTTGGAGATTCAATCTCCCAGATAAATTATAGGCAAAGGTTATTATTTTTACATGGGTTAGAGTTATATTGCTGGTTATAATTAAGTTATAATTAATTTAAATTTATTCTAGTAGATGATAAATCTTAAGTATTTGTTAGGCTCATTAAGTGATATGAACCGGTGATTTACGATTTTAATTATTTTCATTGTTTTAATTGCATCCTGTTTAGAATTAGGGTTCATTTAGTTACTATAGAATTAGTTGATGATGTGTTTAATTTTGTTTGCGTCAAGGAGGGGCCTGGCTTAATTTCTCCCAAAATCTCGTCGAGGGTAGTTTTATTTGTTATATATATATATATATATATATATATATATGTGTGTGGGGGGGGGGTGTGTATTTAGGCAGAAATCCTTCTTTAATGCACATTTCATTGAATACGACTGACAAAGTGTTGTTATTTAATTTTTTATACAATTTCTGATGCGATCTAATTTTTTTTTTTTCTGGTGATAAATTATATAAAAACTGTCCGAATGTTCTTTTTATCCGAAAGCTTTCGGCTATACATTTAGCCATTTTCAAGAATTAAATCTTTTAACTCTTAAAGAAGAATAGTTTGTTGCATATATATCTATATGATCATTATTTTTTTCAAAACAGGGTCAAGATATTGTGTCCATATTCATAGTTAATATCATTAAGTGTCTTTTTGGGTTTTTTTTTTTTGCTTTTATTACTCGAAATTACATGCAGAACTGCATGAAACTCTGAGTAATGTTATCGACGTTTGATATTATTTATATTCAGTAATACATACTTATAGCTCTGTTTCATAAAATTGAGCACTGCATTTATTTACAACTTAGAAATAAATATACTTACGTACGTGCAACAATTTCAAACTCGCAGAAGCTTTATTTTTCAATATGGTATTGATGCATTTGGATAGTAAATGTATATTTTGAACGCACTTAACAGTTTACATATTTTGCTTTCCATACAAGCTTGCAAAAAATTGCTAGAAGGTTCTATAATGTTCTAGAAGGCTTCAGAAAAGTCATGTTATTACTATACACATATACGATTTTATAAATTCCGTTTTGGGGGCAACATTTTTAACACATTAATTGAATTAAAACTTTCTTCATTATTTCTTTTAACACCAAGAGTTCATCGATACAGGAAATCAATTTATTTTCAAAAAGTCAAGATATAACCCTGATATATCTCTCTCTCTCTCTCTCTCTCTCTCTCTCTATATATATATATATATATATATATATATATATATATATATATATATATATATATATATATTATTATCATTATTATTATTATTATACTAATAAGTATACTCGGTCGATAAAAAAAATCTCCGATAGCACAACTTGCAAGTATATCAGAACAAATTGGTATCTGAGGACAATATTGGAAAAGAAACTAAAAACATCCAAGCAGGTTGAAAAAATAAATCGTCCGGTCCTTTAAATTTCCAGTCCCAAGAAAAAACCCAAGTGAGTATCTAAAATGTAGAGTGCTCAATACTCTAAGTGGACCAAAGGAATATATATATTAGGTTGGTGCAAAAATAATGTCGTTTTCTCACATATGTTAATATGTGAGAAAACGACATTATTTTTTGCACCAACCTAATATATATATATATATATATATATATATATATATATATATATATATATATATATGCAGTGTGTGTGTGTGTGTGTGTGTGTGTGTGTGTGTGTTTGTATAACATTTAGTGAGTGTTTAGCAGATATTTAATATGCCAGGTTTAATGTATTTTTCATCCGCTAAAGATATCTTGTGTTATAATTGAAAATTAAATCCTCGATTGTTTTCCCATCGATCATATGTTCTAACTACTGGGCTACATCCAAGTGCTGCGTAGTTGTGGGTATGTGAGCGAAACAGTGAAAGCGTGTGAGGGAATGAGAAAGGAAAGGAATGAATGAAAGACAGAAAGAGAAAGCTATTTTTAAGTAGGGAGAGGTAGAGAGATATGAAGAAGAACATTGAATAGACTTCTACCAGCCACCTGATGCCCCTTGCAATAAGGCAACATTATTAGAGCTCGGGGCGTTTTTGCACCTAAAGTGCAACTGTTGATCCTATCTTTCACGATCCTCAGTCCCCGACCTGAGCTTCAATTCCCATAACACCAATATATTCCGATCTTAATGCAAAAACTGCCAAGTTTTCCTCCTCTCGGCTGACCTTCCCTTCCCGCCCAGACCTGTGTTTTCATGCAAACCCCTTCTGGCTGGCCAACGAAGCAGTCAGCTCACCCCATCCCTTTGATAGGAGACTCGACAAAACTAACGGACGCTTGTCACTTCCTTTGGATTGGTTTGTGTATTTTGTTCAATTTCGCAATCTGGATTTGATGTGAATTGAGAGCAAGGTAGGGTTGAGATGAATCAGGCAGTGAGAGACAGAAGTGAAAGAAATGGAGTCGAATCATGAGATGTAAGGTGGGGTGAACTCGATAGAATCCCGGCTTGGGAGTTAAGAGACTACGACTAAATGTGTCAGCGAATCGTAGAATAATTTCGAAAAGATTGAAATGCTGCGATGGTTCTAAAATGATAAAGAAATTACGATGTCCATCAAAAACATGAAGAATTTGGGAACTTTTGAGTAATAAAGTTTATGAGTGAAAGCGTGTTTGTTGCGTAAAAAGACGTTCAGACGTTGTTAGAAAATACGAAATCACGTTATTAAACCAGATGAAGATGGCGGATAGACATTGAAAAATCATAATGAAGATATGACGTTGTTAGATTTCAATATGTTGTCAAAATACATCACGTTATTAAACAAGATGAAGATGTTGAATAGGCATTCAAAAGTCATAAATGTAATGTACAAATGGGTCGCGAATCTGATTAGCTAGGTATAAGATAGTTAGTGTTGACCAGCCTCTACCCCTCCCCTTTATTGGCCTCGTGCCACAATTTGTACTTTTTGTACCAATAAATACCAGTCATAATGAAGATATGACGTTGTTAGATTTCAATCTTTTTCGTTTTATGTACCATGTCCTTACAGAACATACGCGATCATGGCTCTCCACCACCTTCTATCCCTTGCAGCTCTCAACAAGTTCCTTCCGTCTGCTTCCTCCCCCAGACTTCTTTCATCCACTTGCTCGGGTATGTCACGCGTTGTTTTCCCTTGTCTCTCTTTCCCTTTATTCGACGCGTGAGTATCAGATTCTCCAGGCCCTCCTTTCTCAGTATGCGTCCCAGAAACTTCAGCCGCCACTTCCTGATGTTAAGTATAAGCCTGCTCCTTGTTTGCAACCTCTCGGAGACCTCATCGTTGCTCACACGAACGGTTCATAACATCCTTAGCATCCTTCTGTAGAACCACATCTCTGTTGCATCATGTCTCTTCTTCAATTTTGAGGAAATTGCCCAAAATTCGCTGTCGTAAAGAAGGACAGATATCACGTAACACCTCAGTATTCTTTTCTTCGTTACCATAGAAAACCTCCTGTCTCGCAATACTCTGACCAGCTTTTGGAATGCGTCCTTGGCCATGCCGGTAATGTACGGATGTTAATGTCGCATTTACTGTCCTCTGTCAAAACGCTTCCCAGATATTTAAACTTCCACGTCTGCTTGATTCTAGTGTTTCCGACTTGCAAATCGCATTTCGGGCACATCCTTTCACTGATGACCATGTATAATGTCTTCTTGTAGTTTAACGTTTTTAGATTTCAATACCTTGTTAAAAACGTTAGAGTCAAGATTATATTTAGAACTATGAAGAAGTGTCTACAAAGGGTAAGTAGGCCATAATGTTATTAAAAAGTATAAAGTCGACATTGTAAAATATGTTAAAACTTTGTTATACGAGCTAGAGATGACAACCTTCTTAGAAATAACGAAACTATAATGTATTTACAAATTTTAAAGATATTACAAAAATACGAGAAAAGATAATGTTACAACGTCATTCGAAACTATGAAGGAATTATGACGTTCTTAGATATGATAATGATCTTACAACGTGGTTAGAAAAGATAAAATTAGGAAGATATGTAAAAGCATCAAGAATATACAAGGCCTTCAGCAACACTCGAGGCCTTATTGGAATCATTTTTTCACTACGATATGTACTTTCTATAGAGAATCAAATGCTACAGCTACTGCAAGGAAAAGCGGGTTCGCTCTGTCGTGCCAGAAAATCTTTCTCTTCAGAATCAATCGTGCACATATGCCATTGGTACGTGCATTGAATATTGCTGCTATATCTGGTTTGGTTATCCTGCTGTACATATCATGACGTGACTTCCCTCTGTCTTTTCTACAACTATTTCTTTGGCAACTGTTCTAATGAACTTTTTTCTCCGGTTCATCGACTACATGAATTTAAGTGTGATACTAGATTGGCAAGTAGGTCTCACCGTTTTACTTTTTTAGGCATTTCACCCCAAGCAAGGGGAGACTGCCACTGGTTCATGGGGAGTTACATAGAGGAAAGGTGAGAGAAAATCTGTGCAAATGAGGGAATTTGGAAAGGATAAAATATGAACGGGTCTCAAGACGTCAGAAGATAGTAATTGATGTTGCATTTAAATTTTTGAAGATTGTCGTTATCAGCGGAGCAAGAAAACTGAAGGGAATAACACAGGCGAGAAAAGAAACTGCTGGAGCAGAAGTGGCGATTAACATTAACTGCAACGGTAAAAGAGTGGGTCTTGATGCCAGTCTAGTAGTACGCTTAAATATTTGTCGTCGGGGCACCGGGGAAAGAAAGCTCGCCAGAACAGTAGCTATGGAATTATTTGTAGAAAAGATAGAAGGAAGACACATAACGTTTGTTAAAAATTGTCTGAAGTCGAGATGCCAAGTCAGGATCGATTGCAATGCAGATCCTTCTTTGGATTTTGTCGAGAACCTCGAGAGGAAATTCTGGGAGAAGAAGACAGTATATGGAAACAGTAATTAATTCAAGAACGAATGGTAGATTTGTAGATATATAGAATGGACTCTGATGTAAAAAAAAAACAAACCTTCTGATACAACACAGTGAGCCAACTTTCGTTGCAGCAGATGCTGCAATTGATTCAATGTAGTTGTTCAACTTTTACTGTTGAACTAGAAAAATGCAACCGCCACTTCTACGCAACAGTTTCTTTTCTCGCACTGCGCACATGTAGAAAACATTTCCGATTTCTTCCTTCCCTCCCATCTACAATATTCGGAAATTTAAATGCAATGTCATTCGCCATGTTCTGTCTTCCTGAAACCTGTTCCTTTCATCACTTCTCTGCACTTAAGCGTTCTCATTCTCTTTCACTCACTGTAACACCCTCCGTCTTTGTGGCATTATCGTCATCCTTTGGGTAAAGCTGTTTTAAAAAGTATAGCGATATCACAACGTGGTTAGATGTTATTCATAATCATACAATATAAGAATTACTTCGAAATTATAAAGAGTACGCAATGTGTTTAGAAAAAATAAACTTACAGTATCATTAAAATATATAAAGATGTTATTGAACTTTTAAAAATGAAAACAATAAATTGATAGATTTGCTTTTTACGGCTTATCAACCTGTTGCAAATTATTTAAAGTCGGAAAATACTTTTGATTGTATGATTGTTTTGCAGATAATAATGTTTTACTGATACATGTCGTACTAATTAAGCCATTGTCGGAGGTGAAGATGTGAATTCATAAATTTTCCAGATATATTTGCGCATAAGTGAATGTGACAACACGAAATCGACTGGAATTGGAACTCGTTACTCCGATTTCCAATTCCGAGCTGTAATCCATTATACGACCCACATATCCAAGCCTACGAGCACCTGTTATTCCGAAGCGATCACCCATCTATGTAATGACCAGTATCGACGCCGCTTAACTAATTTGGTCGTACGAGAATCGGTGTTTCAACATGATATGACCGTAAGATTATTTTAACAGGATGCGTTTATTTTTCTAACAGTCCAACTGCGGATATTATTTTTAAAATCACAGCATTTTCAACAACTAATTCTATATGATTCAAAGAGAGTGCACCATTCTATGACAGGAAGTGGTGACATTGAAAGCCGGAAGTACATTAGGATTGAAAAAAAATGACTTCCAAAAGAAAGAGGAAAATCTCGTTAGAAACAAAAAAGAAAAAAAACAGATTACTTCACTGTTATGTAAGATTAGTGGCAGTCAGTCTTGAACAATATCGTCACAGATGGAGAAGAGACTTAAGGCAACAGTTCTAATGTGATTCTAAAGACGGGTGCTAAGGATACAATAGACTGAACATGTTTTACAGACAATGGAAGCAAAAAGAACACTTATACTTCACACCAGGAAGAGACAGTTAATATTTCTAGGACACATAATGGGTTAAGAGGGTTTAGAAAATTTAATACTCAGAGGACATATTAAAGGCAAAAGGGACAGAGGAAACAACGCATATCCTACGTAACAAGCTTGTGTATATTGCTGACAGAACAGAGACTAGAAGAGGAAATTGTGGAGAGCCATTATCGCCTACGTTCTGACGGGTCACGGAAAACAGAAGGATTAAATATGATACTTGATATTTATTCTGACCCAAATGTCAGTTATTACCTTTACACACACAAGCAAAAACACATACACAAACACAAATACGCCCACCGAAAATTAAATTCCGGTCGATCACTCTAGAGTAAAAGCGCGAATTTGTAAACAATGACTACTACTGCTAATACTGCAAAATTCTTCCATGAATTGAGCCCTCTCGGTCACTGGCGTGTTTATTCGAAGAATATGTACGTAAAAACCCGCCTTCCACTCTATCGGGCTCAGAAAGCTCAGGGGAAAAATTTCCGACTGATTTAGCATCAGTCGGGTTTCGATCCTGGCTTGAAGCAATCGGATGTCTAGCCATATTGATACAGGGTGTATCAAAAATACTATTCCAAACATTGGCGAATGGTTCCTCACACCAAAACAAGGACAAAAGTCTATATAAACAAATATTCCGAAAGCCTACGTTTTTCAAAGACACAAACCATAGTTTGTGGTGCTACGGATCCTGTCTCAGCAACGCGGCGATAAACAGCAGCAAAATTTGGATGACTCGGCTGCCTTCGTTCAGCCGTACAGCCTCGCGTCCATTAATAATTGTACGGCCCTATGTAAAAGTCATATCTGCGTGATCACGATATGAATAACCTGCCATTATTAAACGTAAGATACCTCAGTTAACTCACTACTACACACGTTAAACGTTGAAAACAGACTAGCGACAAATGTACGCGAATATAACCTAGTCTACATGGAAACACAGCGCCATTAACCATAAATTTTCTTTACAACTTAGTAAGTCAAAAACGAAGGATCTGTGGACATATGTTTATATGGACTTCTATCCTTGTTTTGTGTGAGGGACCTGCCGCCAATGTTTATAAAAGTGTTTTTGATATACCCTTGATATATGGAATAACGATATATATATTTTTTATATATCAAGAACAGTTTTTAAGGAAAGATGCATCACAATTTTTCACTTTCTATTTCATCTTTCCTCCACATATATATATATATATATATATATATATATATATATATATATATATATATATATATATATATATATATTTGTGTATGTGGACAGCAATCTCTCTTTCATACAAGTTTCATTAAAAATGACTGACAAGTTTCTGCGGTTAAGCATTTTATTTAATTTTTCTTTTTTCTCTATAATTTTCTGGACATAACTTATGTAGAATTTTTTTTCGAATTATTTGTATTTCTGAGCTCTTGCGGTTATAATTTTAGACGTTATCAAATATGATTTTATTTTTACATTTAACTGAACGTATCTTTTGTTTTGTATATGTATCTAGAATTATAGGAATGTTTTATTTTCTAAACACGACCAGAAGATTCTGGCCGTGCTCATAATTGATACTTTGAGTGTTACCTTTTTCTTTTTCAATAATAATTTTTACATGTGAATGAGACTTATATTTGCATTATCAACGAGTATTTTACAGATGGAGTTTGTAAGTTTTCATGTGTATTAATTGAGACTTAATTGAGCTATGGTCAGAGAGATGTAATGTGAGTCTTCTTGTTAAGCATGTTGTAGTATATCTAGAATAATTATGAATTTGGATTGTTCAGAAATATAATTCCTTAAGGGACGTGAATTCATAAATAATATTAGTTTTCTGTCAGCTAGATATTGCAGGTGAGTTATTGACAATAATGAAAGTTGTTATATATATATATATATATATATATATATATATATATATATATATATATATATATGTATGTATGTATGTATGTATGTATATAGGCAAGTCTGATTGAATAAATTACAGACATTATGCCTGCTAATTTTTAACAAAAATCGATCATACTCACGAATAACCTTCCGTGTATTGATGTTAAAGGATGAGAGATATGTGCTACAACTGTTTAAATTTCTTTTATTTTCATTTCCCAAGTACTTTCGATCTTCCTCCAAGATCATCTTCAAGGGGGCACGTAGTAAAAAACTCGTAGAAGTATTTATACAAAGCTGTTTGTTACTATCCATTGCCGAAATTTTTCATTATGCTTTTAATTTTTAGAGGTTGACAATGTTCTGAGAGTTCATTAGAACGTGAATGAAATATCCATTATTGATTTTTCCTCTAAGTTATAATTTCATGGCCATGTGCGCAAGAAATTTAAACAATGTACCTTTTTACTCATATACAGAAAAGGAACATTAGAGTTAGCTTTTGATTCAATCATATACATCGCCAAAGTTTTGACAGAATTCTAAACTGATTAAATGTTTTATTTTTGACTCATCTATATGTACCTTTTGAAATAAGTGTAAACCAAACCAATAATTGGTTTTTGACTCAAAAATAAGTCGAATCGATGTTTATCTAATAATTCTAATGAAAAAGAAGCAGGGTTACCTTTTGACACGAGTATAAACTGGGTGGATATTTGACTAAAGTAAGATAAATGAATACTACTTAACTTCTAAACCAAGCGTATATCTAATATATTTTTTTCTTTTTGTCTCTGTACTGACCCAATATTTCCGTTCTGACTCAAGTATAAACCAGTCCATTATTTACCTTTTGACTTAAGCTTGGAAAAAGAATGTTTACCTGTTTGACATGTGCATAATTTGAGACAATTTTTACCTTTTGATTCAAAACATAAACTGGGCAAATATTAACTCATATTTTAACTCAAGTATAAAAAAGACGTAATTTGAAGAGGAAATAATGACGAAATTAAGATATTAGCATTCCACTCCACCTCATATATAAGGTTCGGAAGGAAACTGACATCAGTATTATAAATAGTAACAAAAGTACCTGGACATGAGAAAACTGTTTTTTTTTTGTTTTCTTTTTTTTCTAAAATAAGTGTTGTAAGTGAAAGTTTTTATAAATTTCAAGCGGCTTCGGTAATGGCTGCTCGGTCAATGAACCCCAAATGTTTCCTTGTAGGGAAACGGCTATATTACCATTACCACAATACTTTCCATGGCCTCCAGGGTGATCAACATATACTTTTGAAGTCGCAATTGTCCTTCTCATAGTCTGAGTGTCAACCAAGGCTATAAATACTAATCTAAGCTGCTATTTAACTCATAACAGTGATGGGCCTAAAAGGCCGTCTTTCCACGATCTTCATGGTCTGGTGCTACAGAATTACGGACAAAGAACTGTACCAAATAACAGAAACCACATTACTTGTGGACTTTCAGCAATAGTAACAATGAAAATGGGAAGCACGTGTAACTTGAAGAGATTATAAGATTATCAAAATGTTAATGTTTCACACTACGTCAAACAAAAACTTATGAAGGAACGACAATGCTGAAATGGCGGCAACAACTACTGGACAATTTTCCTATAAAATATTATTTAAGAGAAAACTTTAATAAATTTCAAGCGTAAAAAGTACTGGCTGCTCGGTCAATGAATATATCCTTGTAGGGAAACGATTAATATTGCCATTTACCTTTTGACACAATGTAAGCCAAACACATGTTTACTGTTTGACTCAATATATTCAATATATAACCGGACAAATATTAATCTTTTGACTCAAGTATAATAAAAGAAAACGTAGGCAGATATGTCGTCAAATTGAACAACCTAAGGAAAAAGAAAGATTATTACTCTTTCGTGAATCACGCTGAATATATAATGAATAAATTATTTCACTTCTTTTTTTTTACCGTTCTCAAGTGACTGCTCTAAAAGATAGCACTAATGACTTGCTCTGATAAATAATTTATAAGTGAAAAATGATCAACCATTATTTCGTAATCAACTTCGTCAAAAATTCTCCATTAAAGTAATTTGCGTCAAAAGCTCTAATCAAATTCCAAGCGTAAAGTGGGGTCCCTTAGAAACGAAGAGAGGTTGCGCTTTAGTAACATTATCCCTTTTTTTTAGTTTTCATTGTTTTCAGTCGAAGTAGGATACAGAAAAAGCAAAGCCTACAGATACTCCCTAATTGACTTTATTCCATTCGACAACGTTTGAAACTAAGCAATAGCTGAGTGGTTAAAAGACTGAAGCAGAAATGTTAACCAACATCTTTATAATACTAAAACTCTGTGAACTTTGCTTGCTTGTGTCTTTGGCACCGTGCGCAAGAAATCTTATATAGTGAGTGGGGGGAAAGAAACATGTAAATTTATTGTCGTGTAGGAAAGGGGAAAAGAAGGAAATGGTATGTATACATGAATCGACAATGAGATCAAAAGAAGAAAAAAATCGCTCTCTCTCTCTCTTTCCACTTCTCTCTCTCTTTCCACCTCTCCCTCTTCCCACTTCTCTCCCTCTTTTTACATCTCCCTCTTTCCACCTCTCCCTCTCTTTCCACCTCTCCCTCTTTCCACTTCTCTCTCTCTCTTTCCACCTCTCTCTCTTTCCACCTCTCCCTCTTTCCACCTCTCCCTCTTTCCACTTCTCTCTCTCTTTCCACCTCTCCCTCTTCCCACTTCTCTCCCTCTTTTTACATCTCCCTCTTTCCACCTCTCCCTCTCTTTCCACCTCTCCCTCTTTCCACTTCTCTCTCTCTCTCTTTCCACCTCTCTCTCTTTCCACCTCACCCTCTTTCCACCTCTCCCTCTTTCCACTTCTCTCTCTTTCCACCTCTCCCTCTTCCCACTTCTCTCCCTCTTTTTACATCTCCCTCTTTCCACCTCTCCCTTTATTTCCACCTCTCCCTCTTCCCACTTCTCTCTCTCTCTTTCCACCTCTCCCTCTTTCCACTTCTCTCCCTCTTTTTACATCTCCCTCTTTTTACATCTCCCTCTTTCCACCTATCCCTCTCTTTCCACCTCTTTTTGATTGCTTGCATGCTTATTTATATTTCAGCTTTCTTTAAAAATAATATTTTAAATATTTAGGAAAAATATTTTTACCATATTTAAAAAAATATTTTCAAGTGAATATGATTTAAAAATATCTTTTGGCATATTAAAAGTATTTTAAGTTGGTCTGATTTTAAAATAGTTAAATGAATAAGAATAAATTGCGAATTTTTTATGCACTAAGTTTTTTTTTTTCAACTTTCATCAAACACATAGATTTTTAATGTTGAAATCGACTTCAATGTTTTATAAACAGAAGCGTCAGTGACCCAACGGATCACGGGTAGTAAAAAGATAAAATTGATAATTTCGGTTTCACGGCTTTTTCTTTTATATGCCGTATCTGTTCAGGACGTGGGCGATCATGACTCTCCACAATCGATGTTTGTTTTTTAGCTATCTCTTCTAATGTCTGTTCTGCCAACATCTCGTTAGGTAGGTATATCGCTGCTTTCTTCTTTCCCTCTTGCTTAAAATATTCCCTGGCAATTTCCCATTTTACTACGCATTCTGCTCTTA
Source organism: Acanthosepion lycidas (assembly GCA_963932145.1). Taxonomy (NCBI): domain Eukaryota; kingdom Metazoa; phylum Mollusca; class Cephalopoda; order Sepiida; family Sepiidae; genus Acanthosepion; species Acanthosepion lycidas. The sequence goes on from OZ010605.1 coordinate 29,290,295, forward strand.
TTATGTGTCCCAGAATATTTAACAGTCTTTTACTGATTTTATAATTATCCTTTGTATTATTATTGATATTATTTATTTATTATTTATATTATTATATTTATTATATTATATTATTATTTTATATTATTTATAATATACATTATCATATTTATATCATTATATTATGTATATTATTATATAATATTATATATTACCATATTTATATTATTATATTATATTATTTATGTTATAATACATATCATATTTATATTATTATATTAGGTTGGTGCAAAAATAATATCGTTTTTTGACGTTACGTCAAAAAACGATATTATTTTTGCACCAACCTAATATTTATTATATTATATTATTATTTTATATGATTTGTATGATAATACATTATACTATATTATCATATACATATTATTATTTATATTACTTATAATTATCGTCTATCTTTCCATTTTTCTTACAACTACCATTGTGCTTACATGGTCCGACAATGACATTCTCATCATCCTTCGGTACAACAACATTTCTATTGGCTCAGATCTTTGCTTCATCTGTAAGGACATTGTCCTGTATACATTTCCATAGAAGAGGACCTATGATTCATAGCAGCTGAGCACTCTTTTCTTCAGATTTCGGTCTCATATATTCCATCATCTGTTAAGTCAATTCCCAGTTGTTTAAATTTACTTATGTGGCTTTGTCATTTCTAAACGATTGTTCGTGAATTGGGCTTTCTCTTTTTGTTAGGGAAAGCTAATTTCTTCCCTTATAAATTGCGATAACTTAAAATACAATTGAGTTACTTGCCTTGATGGAATACGGTGAACCGTTAATCTTAACACCGTCAAAACGAAATTAAGGGAGCCCTTCCATCACCATAGGTGATACTAACCTCCAGTCGAGTGAATCGTTGCATCTTCTCGGGCAAACGTTCACTGCTGCCATGAAGTATTAGGTTGGTGCAAAAATAATGTCGTTTTTCTTTTGAAGTTAAACGTCAAAAAACGACATTATTTTTGCACCAACCTAATAGAAGGACTATATTGAATATGTTATTCGGTTGGTGCAAAAATAATGACGGTTTTTGACGTTAAAAAATACGTCAAAACCGTCATTATTTTTGCACCAACCTAATATCTCCGGTGTTAAGAAAGTTGCCTCACTATGTCATGCTAGGCTTTTTTTTTTTTTCTGAATCCATCTTACATATTTATAAGTCATTCGATCATACATAGAATATTGCTGCCACATATGTTCTAGTGTCTACGCCATATATCTAGAGATCCTTGACAAAATCCAATTAATCAGCAATATTACTGCCATAATCTGACGCCTTGACTTCAACCACATTTCCACCACCGTAAAGTAGCCTCCCTGTGCCATTTCTAGCAATACTTTCATGGCAACTGTTCAGATGAGCTCTTCGCCATGATGACTAGATATTATGAATTTAAGCGCAATATTAGACTGGTATGCTCAATGGCCCATTTTATTTCTGTCCCTCTTTTTCTTTTATTTAATTTCCCATCTCCTCGCTCGTTAGGTGGTCAGTGATCTCAGTTCTCTGGTGGGTGCGGGGCGCCTTTCACTTTTGGTGTGATTTTAGTATTTATTATTGTGTCTGAATGAGTGTTTGTTTGAGGGAATGCTAGGGATGAATGAATGTTTTATATTATTAAAGTTCCGCATTGATTTCTTCCAGTTAATTGATATTTCTACGACATGTAAGGATTGGGGGAGACAGTATTACATAATTTTGTTTAGTTTCTTGTAAATAGTTTTTGTTTTCATATTCTCTATGCACATTGGGGTTAGTTTTTTTAATTGTTGTTTTATACCCCATTCCAGATAACGAATTGTAAATATGGTGTCTAGTCAGGAATTACATAGAGAGAATGAGGTATTAGGTTGGTGCAAAAATAATGTCGTAATAATGTCGTTTTTTGACGTTAAGAAATACGTCAAAAAACGACATTATTACGTTATTGCACCAACCTAATATTATGGTGGTTGTAGAATGAATGTAAGAATGTGTTGTTTTGGTTTAAGGATTATTGTTATATGTTTGGGTCAGCGTTTGTGGCTAGCTAACTTTAACATTGTCCTTTTCCCCATTTCCCATTTAGGCCTTGTGAATATCGCTCTTCGTCATGGTACCTAGACTTTATGAATTTAAACGCAGTATTAGACTGGTGACGAGTTCTCACTAATATAAAGCTGAATTGCCTAGATGTAATCATAAGTTCTATGCTAACAGTTTCTTTACTCACACTTCTCGCTTGAGGAACTTTCTCCCGGCTCTCTGCTGCTAGCCAACTTTAATCTTCAAAAATTTAAATGCAATGTCACTCGTTATCTACTGTCCTCCTGATTATACTTCTTTTGTTCTTGTTCCTTAGTAAAGTATGTTTTCTAATTCTTCCAGACCCAGTAAGCCATTGTGTCTTAGTGTCTTTACTGTCTCGCTTAGGTTTAATTCGATTAAAAAGAATATATGTCGGAGTCCGACAGAATGATAGAATAAAGAATAAACACGAAATGTTTATATATCTAATATGTTTAACTTTTATTAACGCGTCATCAGAGAATAAGAGAAGAAAGAAATTCTGGTATTTTTATATTTGTGTTGTTTGATTTTCATTGGATAAGGAGGCTTCCCGCGTTTTTGACATATACTAAGAAAATTTCTACTTAACAAGTCAAACGTTTATTAGACACTGAATGGCATCATTTAGCATCCTCTATTGTTTACCTTGACTTTCAATATTTTGCCCGCTATTTAATAAAAAATATTAAAAAAAAAATTAGAAAAATACATAAAATTAGAAAAAATTAGGAAAACAGGCGATATTTGCAAAATAAAACCCTTATATTTACCTTGATAAAATCCATCAGAATGGCGCCTTGGCAAAGAATATTTTTATTCCTCTTGTGATTTTACATCTATATTTTATTATATATGTATAACAAGATTTGTATACGTTATTTTTTTTAGATTTGCTTTACATTAATATTTGAATGTCAGTAATTTTAATATAAAATCAACATATATATCTATCTATATCTCTGAGATGTGATATTATGTACACTATTTACATTATTCGGACTATTGCGCTCTTCTTCGTTGCCATATTTATCACAACGTTTTGGCCGTTTTACGCTTCAGCCTTCTTCAGGTGGTTGGAATGTCGAACTGAACCCTTTATTTCGCTCACTAGGGTAGACTGTTCTAGTTCCACGTACCATGTCTAATTATCAGTTATCTCCAGTTAATTCCCCTCTCCCAGTTCTCTACTGCCTTAACCAAGTATTGAACTCACACTTTGGGTCCTGTCACTGGATCTAACTAACGCCTTTATCCACAGTGCCATGTGTCCTTGACGGCATATGTATATGTATTTTTGGCTATTATAAATCTGCTGTCTTCAGCAATCATTTTTTGCCATTACTCATATTGCCTATTTTTTACCAGAGCTCATATTGCAATTTTTTTGTTATTATCGCTTTTCTCTGGCATTCCTTATTACTGGTTCTCATATTGTATTCATTTCTATGCTTGGTCGGCTCAGGAGATTTTTGTGGCCTAGCATATGTGCTGATTCATTAAGTTTATGAATTTTCCAATTTCTATGATTTCAACGTGATCCAACAGAGGGTGGTGATCTCCCTTTTCTCTCCATATGTGTTCAGCCACGACTAATTTTTACACTTCCACTCGTGATACGGCTTTCTGGTGTTCTTGAAGCCTTACCTTAAGTGGGTGGTTTGTTTCCCCTTTATATTTGTTTCTGCAGGTGCATGGGATGGCGTACACACAGTCTTTAGTCATGTTCAACTCTATGGGGGTCTTACTCGAGAGAGATATCTGCGAAGTGTTGTCCAGCTTTTATGGCCGTAAATCTTTTGTATTTTCAAATATATATATATATATATATATATATATATATATATATGTATATATATATATATATATATATATATATATTACACCAGCGAGCAGAATAAAGGGTTCAGTTCGACATTCCAACCACCTGAAGAAGGCCGGGGCAAACAACGGCCAAAACGTTGTGATAAATATGACAACAAAGATGAGGACAATAGTCCCGAATAATCTAAATAATATATATATATGTGTGTGTGTGTGTGTGCGTGTTTGTGTACAGTGTGCGATGCATAAAGTGTCGTCTAAATTAAGCAAAACTGAAAATAACAGTGACATCTCATTTTACCAGATATATTTATCAAAATTAGATAAAAATATGAAGTACTAAAGACTAAATTTATTCAATAAAATCGTCATTGGCTTCAACCATGGCCTGCAGACGACTCCGGAATCTCCTGCAAATCTTCTGGCCTGTCTCCTTGTTTAAGTTGGAGAATGCTGATATAATCCTTGCCTTCAGTTCATCTTTGGTGTTTCAAAATGTTTTATTGGACTCTCGCTCAACTGCGCTCCACACATTATAATTAAGAGAGTTGCAGTCTAGGGAGTTAGGTGAATAGATGGAAGAGGTGATGTGGTTGCAGATATTGTCTGACATCCATGACTAGGTTCTCCTACTTGTGTAGCTTGGTTTAGAGTCCTGTTGCCAGAAATATGGCATCCCAGCAGCCACCTGCTTCACCCAGCATCCTCCTCTTCCCTTTTTATCACACACAACGTCGTTATTTTTTTTTTAATGATATAGCGTTTATTAGGTTTTTAAAAAATAAAGCTTTTGAGAGATCAAATGACGATAATCGTCTGAGGATACTGTAAGGTTGAAACCAAGGTAGCAGATTCAACTAATCTCCTATTTTTTTAAAATTAAAAGCTCTACATGTTATTAAAAATTTATTTTATTTTTTTCACATATGTATTGAGCACTTTTTAATGCTATTGTTTTCTCGTTTGATTCAATTCTGTTCATTAAACTTTTATGTTACCAACGTGTTTATGAAAAAATAAATACATATATGTTCGACATTTCCTCCGCCGGGCGTCGATAGCATAGGGTTAGAATCTCCGACTGATGTCAAATCAGATCAGGTTTCGGGCCCGGCTCGAAGCGATCGAATGTCTATCCACACTGAGGAGTTGTGATACAGTAAAACAGTTTGTCTGAGAATGACTATATATATATATATATATATATATATATATATATACATACACACACACACGCACGCACATTATATATATATATATATATATATATATATATATATATATATACACACACACGCACATTATATATATATATATATATATATATATATATATATATATATATATATATATATATATATATACACACACACGCACATTATATATATATATATATATATACACACACACACGCACATTATATATATATATATATATATATATATGAGAGAGAGTTAGGGGGAATTATGTTGGTGCAAAAATAATGTCGTTTTCTCACATATGTTACTATGTGAGAAAACGACATTATTTTTGCACCAACCTAATAGATGTAGGTATAGACATATGAATATATGTTAAATCTATTTAACGCTTCTTTAAATGGTATTATTAAAGGTGAACGTAATCATAATGTGAAATTTAAACACCTGCATAAACACACACACACACACGCATATATATATATATATATATATATATATATATATATATATATATATATATATATATATATATATATATATATATATATATTCTATTTCATAAATATAATACGAATTTATATATATAAATAATAAACATTTTAAGTGGCCTATAATTTTTTCTTTAGGCTGAAGTAAAATATTAAATTAACTTTTAACAAGACAGGAATCGTTGTGAATAATCAACTCATTTCTGTATATCGGTAAAACCCTCCTGAAATGTAGAAATTGACAAATAAAGAAAAAAAAAAGAAAACCAATGCCAAAACATAAAATCATTCCACCTTGAATCCTAACGCTAACCATTGCTGTTTTTCTTTTTAATTCTTCAATTAATTTTGCCGCTGGTTTCCTGTCTTAAAGAATTCCATTTCCCTACCATTTTTCTCTTTCAAGGCAAATCTCTTTACTTTTGTCATGGTGGCCAACTCTGTTTAACGCGCCATTTTCCTTCAGATTCAATTCTGCTTCCATTGTTTCTCAAATTTGTTTCCAATGCCTCCGCTTGCTTGATAATTGCATCTGAAAAATTCGTTAATCTTATTTTCCATATTTTAGGAAATACTTTGTTCGTTTTGTCTTGTTCTTTTAACCTCTTGACGACGACTTTTTAATTACTAATCCATTAAGCTTTATCGATGAAAACACTCCTTTGTCCTTTAGCGAATTCACTTCAGGAGTTTAATTCCTATAATTTGGAGACCTAAAAACCTCAGTTGCCAATATAGCCGAGCGAGTAACATTGGATGATAAAAATGACAGAAAAAAATGGAAATTTTCTTACAAATAATAATAATAATAATACACGCTGTATCTCTTCAAAAGGCGCACAATCTTGGCTCTCCACAGCTTCCTGCACTTTATAGCTCTTATTAAGATTACACTTTTCATGATCGTTATCATTCCTTGTTCTGTCACGCATTCACACAATCCCATTCGGTAAGTTATTAGCTGCTTTTCTCTGTCCCTCTTTCATTCAATATGTTCTGTGTGTGCAAAATTTCCCGGGCTCTTTTCCTCATTAGGGGCCCTAGAAATTTCAAATTTATCTGTTTGATTCTATGTGTAAGTTTTTTGTATACATTTTCGTTAAAACTTTCTTCTATTTTGTTTTGTTGTTGTTGTTGTTATTATTATTATTATTATTATTATTATTATTATTATTATTATTTCCTCTGATTTCTGTTGCGTACATATTTCCTTCCGGATCCCAACTAGGGACCTAAGGTCAGAAATGACTACATGACATTTTCCACTGATCACTTTTGAACAAAACTATTTTATATCGATAAAACTATACGTAACGTTTGACTTGTGTTTATGAATACAATTTTTTTTTTGTATTTCTTTAAGGCATTGTATCCCAGGAGTCTATCGGAACATTTTCCAATTAATCTGAAGGCACCAGCTACAACTGAAATTATTATTAATGTTCTCGTGTGCCACATCTTTTAGTTTTCCCCTTCAAGATCATTGTATTTTGATAGTTTTTCGATTTTTTAAGATCTCTAAATATACATTACAATCTGCAGGAACTGCCATTTCAGTAAGCAAGCGCATTCTGTTTTATAGTCTTTGATCACGATGTCACTGCAATGTAAACGGTTCTGGATGGTCTCCATACTAAGTACTTACAGTTTCCCTCCAGCAAGTTGAATTTTAATATTTTTTGAAGAACTTAAAAGATGCGTTTCAATCTGCAGAAATTGCCATAAAAAAGTACATACTGCTTTGATGATATCTGATCATGTGGCCAGGGCGATTAGCTTTAATTGTTCTGCCTGTGTGCATCATAAAAGTCCCATGAAATTGTTACAGGTACTATTTCTGTAACTGGCTCTGTATAATGTTCATACCAATTTCTTGCATCTTCTCTCCCGTAAAAGTTGAATATTTTCCAGTGCAGATATGCAATTTTACAAGACACACAGACAGAACAATCGATACTAATCACCCTGACATCGTGATTAGTGACCACAAAGACAAAATGTACCTCCCTATTGTATCTTTGAAAATCTTCAAAAAACTATCAAAATATAAGGACCTTTAAATTGAAACTTTAAAAATAGGGCGCATGAGGACAATAACAATTACTTTAGTAGTTGAAGCCCTTGGATTGATTGGACAGATTCCAATAGACTCAATAAAGGAATCCCTTATAGCCCATACCTTAAAAATATACAATAAATTGTACTCACAAGTACAGCCGGCACCTTACGAAGGGCTTTATCTATATAAAATAAGTGCGATATTTTTTCTAAATTGTTCAGTGGAAAATGTCTGACTTTAGATCTCTATACACCTGAAACCAAAGGAAATAAAAAAAACACACAAAACACAACAACAACAACGACAACAACACCAAGACAACATCAACAACAACAACACCAAGACAACATCAACAACAACAACCAACACCAACAACATTTCTGATCTTAGCTCTCGGGTTGGGACCAGGTAGGAACTTTGTATACAACAGAAATCAAATTAAATAATAATAATAATAATAATAATAATAATAATAATAATAATAATAATAATAATAATACACGAAATCGAAATCAACAGAGCGTGACATCTCAAGAGAATATTAGCTGTTTCTATTAGGACTTTGAGGATTATACCAAAAGATTTAAACAAATATGTTATGGTAGCCCTATGTTAATATTTTGCATATATTTCTTTACCTGGAGTGACCACAATTACATATTTTGCCTCCGATTATATGGCAAGTCATCTGATTGGATCTTCTGACGTAAAAAATATTGTCTCTTGAAGTCTGCGGTACTTGGGAAAACGCGAACTACAAAAAATCAAAGGCAAAACACTATAACAATAATATTCATAATTATAAATAAATAGAAGAAGCCGTAAAAATAACTTTCATTCTTCTCACAGTTAAGATTATCCATTACGTCTTACCTTCTCTTTTCCATTTTTTTTTTTTTTTTTTTTGCTTTCTTATCTACCTAAATCCTTTCTTTCTTAATTTCCTGGTCGTCTTTTTTAGCTAAATAATACGAACTCATAGATGGGTTTCCGATTAATAAATTGAACGTGTATTACTCGTGTATATATATATATATATATATATATATATATATATATATATATATATATATATATATATATATATACTGCATAACGTTTTATCTTTTTTTTTCTTCTGTTAAGAATTAAATTAAGAGATTTTAATTTATCGCAATTGTTCCATTTTCTCCTCCTTGCTTGCCTTTCAGGCTTTCGTTTATTGACTGTTGCTATCCAATCAGCAGGCTTATGTATCCGTGCCTCTGTATTCATATTCGACGGTGGGTTGAAAAGTTCATAGGCTGACTAAAAAGAGTCATGATAGAGCTGTGAAATCGTGCATGAATTAATTTAAACTCTTCGTATTAAAACCGCATTAGTTCTTCCCAGAAAAGAGCATGGCCTGAAAAGTTCATAGTCTGGCTATAAACATTGATACTAGATCTGTGAAGTTTTGCATGAATTAATTTAACATCTTATTAATAATTGCATTGATTCTTTCCAGGTAGGAGGGAAGGCTGAACATTTTATAGTCTGACTATAAAGGAGTGATGCTAGCGCTGAGAAATCTTGCATGGATTAATTTCAACTCTTCTTATTAATAACTGCATTGTTTATTTCTAGATACGAGGGTGGGCTGAAAAGTTCATTGGCTGACTACGGAGTGATGATAAAGCTGTGAAATATTTCGTGCATTAATTTGCATTATTCATTCCTCGGTAAACTGACATTTGACTATTCGAAAAAAAGACTTGGAACGAGTAGTGACTTCTCTTGAAAATGGACTAAATTGGCATAGTGTTGTCATAATGTATCTGCAGAAAAAGGGATTTAGTCCCCCCAAGGTTATTCATATTGACATAGTCGGCAGTGAAAAAGTGGACAACTGTATTTAGAAGGGGAAGATAAATGTCTGGACGTCATTCCAATGCCACGAAGGCATTGACTGTGATCACCACATCGCGATGGGTGACAGGCGATTGACTATAAATCAACCAGTCGTTACTATAAGCACATCTCATGAGAGAGTTGATAATGCTTACCACGAAGGATTCTGCACGGAGGGTGCCACGTCTTCTGACACCGGATCGAAAACGTATCAGGCTGATTACATCAATGGTAGATCTAACATTGTTTGAAACAGATCCAACTGGTTTCCTTGAACCTTTCCTAACCCAGGATGATTCATCTCTTTGATCTCTAGACAAGGTTGTTTCAACTGCAGGGAAAGATATGACCTCAATTTTTTTTAGATGCAAAAGGCATTATGTTTATTGACTATCTTTAAAATGGCCACAGAATCAATGAAGAGTACTATGCCAATTTGTTGAGACAGTTTCGAAAGTCTATCAAGGCCAAACGGTCAAAAAACTGACGAAAAGCGTCTTGTTTCATCTTTGGTTTCAATGGCGGCTGTCCGTGACTGTGGGTTTGAACTGGTTGATCATCTTTATTATTATTTTCCTGATTTGGCTATCGTCTGTACATCAGCACAAAAAACACTTGTCTGTGAACCAGTCTCATGGTGATGATGACGTCATATCTGCTGTGGATGAGTTTTTTGATCAACATAACTTCTTTGAACGGTCAGATGTCAGTTTAGCTGAAAATAAACAATGATGTTATTAATGAGAAGAGTTGCAATTAATGCATGCAATATTTAACATGCAAGTTAATTAATGCATGGAATATTTAACAGATTTACCATTGCTTCTTCAAAGTCCGACTATGAAGTTTTCAGCCAATGCAGTTATTAATAAGGAGAGATTAAACGAATGCAGGCAAGATAAGACAGGTTCATAGTCAGCCTACGAACTTTTCAGCCCACATTCGTATATATAATAGTCCAAATGCTACCATTTCATAAACAAAGTAACATTTGAGCTTTCAGATAAATTTTTAATTTTATTTTATTTTATTGGTCTGGTTTTATTAATTTTATCATAGTTTTATTTTTAATTTCAACATATTTTTTGCATTTCACACTATTACGTTAATTTAACATATAAGACACTAAGTATATTTTCCTTTCACCTGGTTTCCTATGTCCTCAAGCATTCTTCTTCGCTATGCGCTTCCTTTTCAATAATAATAATAATAATAATAATAATAATAATAATAATAATAATAAATGAAGGAAAAATAAGAAAAGAGTACTACAGGCGTGTACGTCTGGTACTAAATACTGAGCAAAACTCAAAAAACAGAATATCAGCCATAAACACATTGGCTGTCCTTGTGGTGCAATACAGCTTTAATGTCCTTAACTGGACCAAAGCTGAAATTAAGCGAATGGACGCCAAAACGAGAAAGCTTCTCACTTGCTATCGCATGCATCATCTCAAAGCTGAAGTTGATCGTCTGTATGTGCTCAGATCCGGAGGAGGCAGAGGATTAGTTCAACTAGAACTGTCCTACAAAACTACAACAATTGGCCTCCAAAGATACTTGGAAACTACAGAAGACTGGATGATGGTATGCGTCAAGGAACATGAAAGTAGTAAACGTCTTTACTCCGTAATGAAAGAAGCCAACAAATTCAAAATGGAGTTTCAAATGGGCGTAGAGATCCAACTACAGCACAATACACCGGCTGAAACTGCAAAATACTTAAAAAAAGACAGCAAAGACGAATGCAACCGACCAGATACAGAAGCGATGGCAAGATAAACCACTTCATGGCCAATACTCTACCCGTACCAAACAAGCTGACGTAGACAAAACCAGTACCCATCAGTGGTTACGTAGTGCAGGGTTGAAAGCGGAAAGTGAAGGTTTTATCCTTGCTGCGCAGGACCAATGCTTGCTAACTAGGAATTATCAAGCACATATACTAAAATATTGCGTCAGCCCAAAATGCAGATTCTGTGATAAATATCCAGAAACGATTGATCATCTTGTATCAGGTTACACGATGTTGGCACCCACTGAATATAAAACCCGACATGACAGAGTGGGCCAATATCTGCACTGGAAAATCTTAAACTTCTACGGGAAGGAAACTGAAAGAAACTGGTATGAACACCACCCAGATCCGGTTACGGAAATAGGACCTGTTACAATTCTATGGGACTACACAATACACACTGACAGAACAATCAAAGCCAACCGCCCAGATATTGGTATTAAAGACCGCAAACAAAAACGGTGCCTCCTTATTGATATGGCAGTCACTGAAGTCTTTGAAGATAATCAAAAAGCTGTCAAAATACAAGGATCTTGAAATAGAAATCTCGAAAATGTGGCATATGGGAACATCAACAATCCCTGTTGTAGTTGGAGCCATTGGACTGGTTGGAAAAGATTGCAGTAGACTAATTGAAGGGATTCCTGGAAGTCCATGCCTCAAGGAGATACAAAAAATTGTTCTATCAAGTACAGCCCACACTTTACGAAGGGCTTTATCTATGTCATTTTTTTTTTTTTTTTTTTTTTTTTTTGTCAGTGGAAAGTGTCATTCTGCCATTTCTAACCTTAGGTCCCTGGGCGGGACCCGGAAAGAAATCAAAGATAATAATAATAATAATAATAATAATAATAATAATAATAATAATAATAATAATAATAATAATTTGTAAGAAAAAGACTCCATAAAAATTATCGAGATTTTTTTCCAAATACAAGGACGGGGAGATTGATATTAATAGGATTAAGGAAATGAAGACTAAGACTGTACCAATAGTAATCCGAACTCTAGACTTCGTGAGACAATTTTGTTAAAAGTGTCCTAGGTAATATCAATATACTAGTTGCCCAGAAAATCACCCTACTAGAAGCATTCCATATACTGATAAAAGTGTTATCAATTAAATGACAATTCGTCTATAGGGCCTAAGGACCATAGTTTGCACCCAGCTCTACAGGATGCAAATGAGGAAATATAATACACAAACAATAATAATAATAATATGCACATCGTCATCATAATAATAATACTAAATTATATTCTGTATTTGCATCCATCGAATATAAAACTGAAAACGTGGGATAATATCTACACTGGAAACGGTTATATTAGGTTGGTGCAAAAATAATGATGTAATAATGTCGTTTTTTGACTTATTTTTTACGTCAAAAAACGACATTATTACGTCATTATTTTTGCACCAACCTAAAAGATATAGGATCTGTAACAATTTTATGGTACTGTACATACATACAGAAAGAACAATTAAAACTAATCGCCCTGACATAGTGATCAAAAACAGAATGTGCCTCCTTATTGACATGGTAGTTCTTGCAGACTGTAATGTATCCCTGACGTCTTCAAAAAAAAAAAAACTATCAAACTATCTTATTTCTAAATAAAAAAAAAAATGTGACATATCAAGATATCAATAATTTCAGTTTCGGTTGGAAAAGGTTCTAATATACTCACGTGAAACATTAGCCCGTACCTTAAAGAAATACAAAAACATTGTTCACACATGTACAGCTCCCAATTTACGTGCGCTCTTACGCTGTTTTATTCTTATTTTTGGTAAAAATCACGTGTTGCCATTTCTGATCTTAGCTCTCCGGTTGGGACCCAGAAGGAAATGTGTATACAGTAACAATCAAACGAAATCGCCAAGACATTGTTATTAGAAACCGCAAACAAAAAAGTGTCTCTTTATAGATATGGCACTCCATGCGGACTGCAATGTATCTATGAAGATCTTCAAAAAGCTATCAAAATACAAGGTTCTTTTAATCGAAATCCCGAAAATGTGGCACATGGGAACATCAATCCCTGTTGGAGTTGGATTCCTCTGATTGGTTGGAAAAGATTCCATTAGGCTAAATGAAGAGACTCCCGGAAGCCCATGATTTAAAGAAATACAAAAAAAAAAATGTTCTCACGAATACAGCCCACACCTTAAGGGCTTCATCTACACTATTTACATTATTCAGACTATTGTTCTCATCTTTGTTGCTATATTTATCACAACGTTTCGGTCGTTGTACGCTCCGGCCTTCTTCAGGCCTTTATCCACAGTGGATAAAGGCGTTAGTTAGATCCAGTGACTGGACCCAAGGTATGTGAGCTCAATACCTGGTTAAGGCAGTAAAGAGAGGGGGATTAACAGGAGATAACTGATTAGATATGGCACGTGGAACTAGAACCCCAGGGTGCAAAATAAAGGGTTCAGTTCGACATTCCAACCACCTGACGAAGACCGGAGCGTACAACAGCCGACACGTTGTGATAAATATGGCAACAAAGTTGAGGAAAATAGTCCGAATAATGTAAGTACTGTACATAACATTACATCTGAGAAATATAGACAGGGCTTTATCGATGTAAATATTTTTTCTTTTTTTGTCAGTGGGAAAAAATCATGATGCCATTTCTAACCTTAGATCTCTGGTAGGGACCCGGAACGAAATATGTACACACCAGAAATCAAAGGAAGAATAATAATAATAATAATAATAATAATAATAATAATAATAATAATAATAATAATAATAACTGAAATAGCAGCAAGGTTCTGTTAAATTGAATATTTCGAGCTATATCTAAACAGCTTGCATGACGCAACACAAAAGCTTTTTTAAACCTTACTCTGAATAATTAACCAAACGTCATTGTTTTTACATTTCTAAAGGTAGGCATCTGACTTATAAGGCTTGTGAAGTCATATACATTCTTCATGAAGAAGCAGATATTTCTCTTTTGAGAAAATCTGAATGTGGTGACGTTCTTTCTTCTAAAAAGTAAATAGAAACTTGCTAGGCTCTACTGCCCTCAATGTTTGAGCCATCCAAAATACGCTGGATCAAGTGATGGCTTTACCTAGAAAGGGAAATGCAAGTTCGTACTCTGTCGGATAGTCTATTTTTTCCTTTTAAGTTTACTCAGGTGCGCAAACCGATAGACACAATACAGACTAAAAGAAATGGGCGTTTACTAAATTACGCGTATCCACTAAAAATAACGTTTGACGTATTGAAAATGTCAGATTAAAAATACACATTTGCATATAATTGATTAATTAAAAGATCAAAATTATCACCGCACTTTTAGTATTAGTCTATGCGATTTTCAGATGATACATCTTCAGTATTATTCACTTTTTAATGGTTATTCTAAAACATATTTACTGTTACTTTATACTCCAACTCGCAGCATGTTATTTTTCGATCGTTAATTACTGTAATTATTTATGTATAATACGCAGGTGGTTCAATGTTTAACGGCCCAAAATTCGGGTTTGTTAATTTCACTTTAGCACAAATACCCTCACGGCAGTTATAAATATATCTCTGCTCCTTCTCCAAGCTATAGATTAAATAACCAGTTGAACTATAGTCGTAGATGTCCACCAGTCTAGAAGGACATTCCTGCATTCAAAAACGTACGTAGCCCTGACTTAACATATTAGCCAACCGTCAATAAGGTCATGGATTTGACAATGACTCTATAATATCGACTGCATCGATTTATTATTATTATTTTATTTCCTTTGATTTCTGATGTGTACACATTTCGTTCCGGGTCCCGCCCAGAGACCTAAGGTTAGAAATGGCATCATGATTTTTTCCACTGACACAAACAAAAAAAAAAACAATGAAAGAAAATATTTTACATAGATAAAGCCCTTTGTAAGGTGTGGGCTGTATTCGTGAGAAATTTTTATCATTATTATTATTATTATTGTTATTATTATTATTATTATTATTATTATTATTATTAATTCCTTTTGTTTCTGTTGTATATGTACTTCCTACTGGGTCGCAACCAGAGACCTCAAGTTAGAAATGGATTCATGACCTTTTCCATTAATCATTTTTAGTAAAAGAAAAAGCAAAAAGATGACATATATAAAGCTCTTCGTAATATGGGAGCTGGACGCGTAAGTACAATTCTTGTATTTCTTTAACACATGGGATACCAGGAATAATTTTAACGAGTCTATAAGACCCTTTTCCAATCAACTCGCGCCGACTCCAGTTACAGCTAGAATTATTGATGTCCTCATGTGGCACATTTCTGAGATTTCTAATTGAAAATCCTTGTAATCTGATAGTTTTTTGAAGATCTTCAAAGATACATTACTATCTGCAGAGCCTGTCATATCAATAATAGTAATAATAATAATAATAATAATAATAATTATTATTATTATTATTATTATTATTATTATATACACATAAATTTAAGAGACTGTGACATTATCGTTATACTTTTTTAATGAAGGCATGATACTAAATCACTTATTCGTAACATTACATTTCATTCAACTATCGTCTTCGTCAATAGTTATTGGTGCGTGGTTTTCTCTACATGTAGATTATAATTTCTGGTGAGGACGTCAAATTAACTCTCCTTTTTCTCTCAGGTGGGTGCTTATATATCTACCCGTCCCAATGTTTTTAGAACATCGTAGGTGCAACTATGTCGACTTCTGGACTCAAGAATAAATACAACCAATATCAACTTATAGACCTGTGTCCGTTTTTACCTACAGATTTAATTATAAACACGTCTCATTATAGATTTATAGACTGATATAAACTCGGACTGAGTAAATTTATCGACTATAAACACGAGAGATGTTGACCTACTGATACAAGAACAAAGACTTATGTTTACCTGTGGACTCAAGTATAAGCATTGATTATGTTAATAAATGATTCATCGTTTGTTGATATGCCATTAAATTTACTAAACATACTGCACCTATTCAAACTTGTTGGTGATTTTCGAGTTTTCATTCTTCTGAGTTGGTTGCCCTATCAAAACTATATGTCTCAGTCAGCTCTACTACCTCACACATTGGTTTACAACAAGAAGGTTTTTATACTTTTTCCAAAAATCAATGCAAACAGCCACAGTGAAAGTTTGAACTCCCCTCACGGAATTAATTACGGAAAAGGTACAGCCTGTGGCAGACATACAATTGATGTTTTTGACTCACCCTAAAGAGACAAAAAAAATAATCGATGTAGCCATCACCTTAAGAAAATTCCCTTCCTAACTTTTAAAAGACTCCATAAAAGATTCCTAGATTTTCTAGCCGCAAACATTAATGTTCACCCATTGAGCTGTATCCGCCAATGTCGATCGTGGTTAATAAGAGTATCGGATTAGTCTCATCTTAAAATGGAATCCAAACAGGGAAGAGATGGTTCTGGGCGTTGCACTTCCAAACTCTTGGGGAAGACGTTTTAGCTTTATGGGTCCGAGCCAATTCGCAAGAAAATCTCACCAGGTGTAAATGGTTGAAATGCCGAATGGAAGGGAAGCTAATCCTGTAACCAAAGATCTGGTTTGAGAATTCAATAAATAGTTAGAGAGAAGCATAGAGGGAAAAGAGAGAAAGCGGGAGAGATAGAGAGATAGAGGAGAGTAGCGAAAAGGATAAAGAAGTAGAAAGATTAGAAAGAGAAAATAATGCCTTAAAGCGATTGGTCATTTTGGTAATGCATTCTCAACTCGTAAGATGTCCAAGTGAATTCACAGTTGGAAAATGCGTGACCTGGAGACACACACAAATATACATTCTCTGTGACCATATTTATATATATATATATATATATATATATATATATATATATATATATATATATATATATATATATATATATATATATATATATATAATGTGTATGTGTGGAGATATACTTAAACATTTATTAATAACGTAATTTACATGTTTGTGATCAGGATCCCTAAGATATTGGATATGAGACTAATCCGGTAGTGTTATTAACCACTCTCGGGACTGGCGGATACAGCTTGTTGGGCAATTTAATAATCGGGGACAGATATTCTCAGAGTCTTTTAAAAGAATGGTTTCTCATATGTGTAAGTAAATACAAGTATTAACAGAGCTCATGTATAAAGCTTTCAATTTTTATGTGAGTCCGCTCAAGACACTGAAAAATTAAATAAAATTGTTGTTGGCAGAATTG
The DNA here is from genome assembly GCA_963932145.1 of Acanthosepion lycidas. NCBI lineage: Eukaryota > Metazoa > Mollusca > Cephalopoda > Sepiida > Sepiidae > Acanthosepion > Acanthosepion lycidas. The sequence goes on from OZ010605.1 coordinate 29,307,845, forward strand.
TTTGTGTGCAAATACGCCGTAAATCTGTGACATTACAAATAGTTTTAACCATATCTATCAACATACATCTCATAGCAAAATCTAATGTAGCCGCACTTGGTAATAACTGATTCGCATATGTCAATTCAAAAACTAACATTTTAAAAAGAAATATTTTTTTTATTTATTACCAATCTGCTCGTTAGTGATAACAGATGCATTTTGATATTTTAATAGCTAAAGTTCATTATTATTCAAATAAAAGCACTTTCTACTTCAGCGTTCAGAACACAGCTGGAAAGTAAAATGTCCTGGCTATCACACACACCGGGCCCACTGACTCAGTGGGATGACATTTACGTTTTATCGTAGCGGTTCATGTTCGATTCCCGGTAGTGGATAAAACGGTGTCCAGTGCTTCCTGCATTCTTTTGAGGATTCATGTTCTAGACTCAATGTATTATTATTATTATTATTATTATTATAATATATATATATATATATATATATATATATATATATATATATATATATATATACTGAAGTAACATATATATATACTCATAAGTATAAGATTGGTGTATACGGAATAAATTCCAATAATCAAAGAATACTATTCTTAAAAGAGTGCTCAATACAGAGTAGAGCAAATATTATTTATTCGAAAGTTATTATATAAATATGTTATAAAATCACTACAAAAATAGTAATTTTGTTTCAACACATCTGGTGTTTTATCAAGTAAAGGTATTGAATGTAGAATAAAGTTTTAAAAAGTTCAAATCAATCAAACACCCCTCGCTAGGGGAAACGTTGTTACATATTATATTGCTACAATTACTAATCAAAATACAAGTATATGAGAATTCAAAAAACTTGACAACGAATTTTGGTAATAATAATTATTTAATGCTTTAATGTTAGGGTTAGACTAAAAAAGAATTCATTCTAACTAATCAATGTTAAATTTTACTATAAAACTCAAAATTAACAATTATCAATTTTAAATTTTAAATTTAATCTATGGGTTAATAGAAAAACAAATATTCATCAATGAACAACATAAGGCAAAAGGACACTAGAATTTATAGAAATGGATAGAAAAATAAATATAAATTTATAATTTTTTGAACTTTATATAGTTTAAATTTAAAATTTAAATTTGGTAATTTAAATAACATTTAAAGTACTTAAAATATGTCAAAATAAAATCTATTTATTCCTTATATACATGTGTGGGCACATCCATTTTTTTTTTTTTTTTTTTTTGTTTTAGCATGTCATCCCAAAACAAGGCGATAAAGCCGAAAGGGTTTTCTAAAAGCGAAGGAAATCATTACTGAAGTGAAATGACGATAAAAAAAATTAAAAATAAAAAAAAACACAGGATTAAAGGATGCAAAAAATGGGGATAAGCATTGCATTTAATTTTTTTTAGTTGACCGGAAATCAAGCAACCACCGGAAGTGAATTCCACATACGAGGAACGCGAGAGAAAACAATTTACGTTAAAAATTAGCAATTTCAACATTAACACTATAAGACATCAATCTAGTAAGACACTTAAATTCGCGAAATCGAGGTATCAAAGAGGAAATCTCTTCAAAACAATGGCCGTGAAAATATTTATAGATTACGCACATGGAAGCTTCGTTACCGCTACTCGAAAATTGACTGAAACCTAGATACCAGGTCAGGACTGATAACATTGCAGCTGAAGATATGATAGAGGATGCATGCTTTCCAAAAATCATTTATGCAAGTCTGTATTAGAATTTAGTGATTCCTACTGATAACAATGATACCACACTATAAAATCCCCCACAAACACCAACACACACATTTTTTATTATTTCCCTCTGCAGGCTTTCTTATTATATATATATATATATATATATATATATATATATATATATATATATATAATTTTATCATATAGACAAAACCATTTTACTTACTACAAAGTTGCAACTTAGTTTCAGTTCATTTCAACTGCACTTCGACGGATCTAACACTACAATCTTGTTAAATTCTTAATTCCGTAACTATAGACGTTTGAAAATTATAAATCACCTCCTTCGATATATTCTCTACCCTCTTATGTACTTCTCCACTAATTAAATTATTATTCTTAATTTTTTTTTAATTATATATTACTGGTAATATGTTTTAGATAAATCGTTTTTACACACATACTCATTCTACACGCTATACAATCCAGGAATATTTCAAAAATTTGATTATAAAAGGTTATATTAATATCCCTTATTTTTTAGGAAAGCACCCCTTCTAAATTTTAATCCACAAAACACGTTCATTGATTACAGAATTAGTAGTGATAACCCCAACATAGACACATGCAATTCAGCTCTAGAATTTTTATAGTAAACAAAAAATAACATTCCTAATTACTACGAGAAGTATCGCTACAATTTTTACCTACTTAAACGTAATACTATCCGCTATCTCCACCTTTCCTCCCCTAACTCTCACCATTAGGACGCTTGTGAGATGATGTGCCTGGACTTTTGACTGGTGTTTATCAGCAGGAAAATTTCCACAGACCAGTCAACATTAAACACCCAATATATTCATCACCAAACTGCTATCAACAAGCACTATTGTTTCACTCCCTCACCTATATTTTTTTTCTTCTCAAACAAATGGAAAACAGGAAGTGACGTTTCACACATGGCTTGCCTACAAGCAGGATTGTTCATAACAATGTTCGATTCTCACCCGTCGAAGTGCAGTTGAAATGCACTGAAAGCAAGTTGTATGTTTGTAGTGAGTAAACTGGTTTTGTCTATATGATAAAAGTATAATGAAGGAATAATTATCGCTCTACTATCGGTAGTGAGCCCTCTTTTGGATTTATGCTGTGAAAGTTGGAATTTATATATTACTTTCGTTTTCATTACATCGGATATATATATATATATATATATATATATATATATATATATATATATATATATATATATATATATATATATATATATATATATATATATATATATATATTACAAACCGCTCTATACACGACATCCGAGAAACATTAGAATTGTAACATTTACCCCGAATTTTCCAGGATTAATTTAATAAAATGATACGATGAAAATTTCTAGTAAGAACAAGACGTATGCGAAATGATTGGAACTAATTAATAATAGTCTTTGGGCAGATTTTCCACAAATTTATTCTGGATGTTCGAAAACTTATAGGCAAACTGGAAAATATGAGTAACTATTAAAAAGTTCTCAAAGAATTCATGCTAAGTATATCATTCATACACACGCACAGATACATACACACACATAAATATATATATATATATATATATATATATATATATATATATATATATCCACACCCTCCAAGGCGTGGCGAACACTACCCGCCCGGAAAGACGGACAGCCCTCGTCTGCAAGGAGCTTGCCCGATTTAACATATATGCGGCGGCCCACAGCGATACTAGACTGCCCGAGGAGGGAAACATAAGGGAAGCTGGAACAGGTTATACCATCTTCTGGAAGGGGAAGGCCCCCGAGGAGCCGCGCATACATGGCGTTGGCTTTACCATCCGGTCCCAGGTCGTGCAGCAGCACAACCTCGCTCCCACGGCCATCAGTGAGGGCTTAATGACTGTTCGCATTCCTATCATGCGGGGCAGACACATCACCCTGAATGCAGTATACGCCCCGACTCTGACCTCACCCGATGAAGACAAAGCGGCATTCTAAACCCAGCTCGACCATACCATCCAGAGAGCGACCGCCAACAAGAAGCTCATTGTACTGGGTGACTTTAATGCCTGTGGGAGGGAATAATTGGCCACCACGGTATCGGGAAATGTAACACCAACGGTCATCTCCTACTGGGTCTCTGTGCGCAACATGAACTTGTGACCAATACTATTTTCAGACTCCCGAACCGACTGAAGACAACATGGAGGCACCCCGGTCTAAACACTGGCACATTCTGAACTATGTCATAACCAGATCCAGAGACAGGGGAGACGTCTGCATTACCCTATCCATGCCAGGAGCGGACGAATGCTGGGCGGATCACAGGCTCCTGATCTCCAGACTATCTACGAGAAACCTTCGACTACCTAGAAGGACACCGGACAGCGTACCACACCGACGATTTGACTGTAGCAATCTCCGAGTCCCACTGCTAGCACAGAATTTTAGAGAAGCCTGCGAACGCCACCTTGCAGACCCAATGGATCAGGCCTCTATGGAGCACCACTGGACCACCCTCAGAGACGCCATGACCCGTGCAGCGGAGGAAACCATCGGCTACTCAAACAAGAAAAGACAGGACTAGTTCGATCAGAGTTACGGGTCAATCTCGCCTCTCATTGAAACTAAACGTCAGACACGTCTGACTATGGAGAACCAGCCTACAGCTACCAATAAACGTGCTTATAAACAAGCCGTAGCTAACTACCAAAGAGGCATGCAAGAAGCCCAGAACACCTGGTCGCAAAGAAAAGCAACAGAAATATAGCTACACTGACCAACGAGACCTGCGCAACTTTTATGCGGCAACCAAGCAAATTTTGGGTCCCACACGTTCATCAGTGGGCGGACTAAAGGACGTGGATGGGGCTACAACCATCACCGACAGCGAGGGTATTCTGGCAAGATGGAGGTCTCACTTCGAGAACCTCCTCAACGACCAGGTCAACACTTCAGACGATCTCCTGCGAATGACCCGCAGCATCCTGTCCGTCACTGGATGGCACTACCACCCTCCATCCCGGACTTCCATAAAGCCCTTAAACGCATGAGACCCTGCAAAGCCCCATGACCCGACAACATCCCACTGGAGCTCCTCACCGACAGTGGTCCCGAGATGAGGAAACGTCTCATGCTCCTTATATTGAAGATTTGGGAGACAAAGACCCTCCCCAGCGACTTCCGCGGTGCAACGGTCGTGACAATATTCAAAAAGGGAGACTGTGAGAACTGTAACAACTACCGGGGAATATCACTGCTAAGCATCGCCAGCAATATCTTCGCCCGCATTCTCCTAGACCGGCTCCTCGTCCTCGCCGAAGATGTCTTGCCAGAGACCCAGTGTGGTTTTCGACCTTCCCGCGGGACCATCGACATGATCTTCTGCGCTCGGCAAATTCAAGAGAAGAGCCGCGAACAGCAACAGCCCGTAATTTTCATCTTTTGGGACCTAAAAAAGGCCTTCGATAAAGTACCCCGACCTGCTATGTGGGCTGTCCTTACTAGGTTTGGCTGCCCACCCGACTTCGTCGCCCTGGTGCGCGCCCTGCATGACGGAATGATGGGGAGAGTATGCTACCAAAACTTCCTCTCGGATCCATTCCCCATTACTGGTGGCCTTAAGCAGGGGTGTGTTCTGGCACCAACGTGTTTCTCTCTCTACACAGCATCAATGCTAAATGAGATACCACCAAACACACTCTCAATTGAATCCCGTTACCGCTTGGATAGAGGAGTTTTTAATCTCGCTTGACTTCGTGCCAGATCCAAGACCACCATGTGTTCGGTACGGGAGCTGCAGTACGCTGACGACAATGCCACCCCAGGTCAGACTGCAGAGGACCTCCAGTCACTAGCGGACGCATACAACACAGCCTATGAACGATTTGGGATGCAGGTCAACACAGAAAAGACTAAATTATTAGTTCAACCACCACCCGGACTGCCGCTTCCAAACACTAACACTACTGTCAATGACCAACCGCTGGAGCAAGTAGATCAGTTCTCGTATCTGGGGAGCATTCTGACATCAACACCCACATGCAGAAAGGACGTGGAGAATAGAATCAGGGCAGCCCACTCCGCCTTTGGCCGACTCAGCTGCCGCATATTTAAAAACCACGCACTGACGATGGCCACCAAAATCACGGTCTTCCGGCAGTAGTCCTCTCCACCCTTTTATACGCTTGCGAAACATGGACCCTATATAGAAGCGAGGTAAAAATGCTAGAACGGTTCCAGCAACTGAAACTAAGGCAAATCCTTAACATCTCTTGGGAGAGCTACACCACCAACACAGAAGTGCTGGACAGAGCCTCTGTGAGCAGCGTCGAGGCCACTATCGTCTACCACCGCCTCTGCTGGGCAGGACACGTCCACAGGATGAATCCTTCCAGGCTCCCCAAGAAGATCCAATATGGCGAGCTGGCCATTGGGACCAGACCACGAGGACCACCCAAAATGCCCTACAAGGACCAACTAAAGCGCACCCTGACACTTACCAACATCAGCTCGTCCTCGTGGGAAGAAACTGCCAGGGGCCGAACGACGTGGAGGAGATCAATAGGCGATGGCATCGCGGACTTCGAGGAAAGGAGGAAGAAGAATGAAGAGGCAATGCGACGAAGGAGAAGAGAGCGCTGTGAATGACCCCGTTCTTCCTCCGATCCTCCCCTGTGAGCACTGTCCGCGACTATTTCACCACCGACTGGGCCTCGCAAGTCATGTCAAACATAAACATCAACCGTGAAGATACGACTTAAAAGATTGACAGAACCCGATACAAAAACACGACTGGGAGCCGACGATATATATATATATATATATATATATATATATATATATAATGTGACCTTTTGACCATCTGATGAATATTCATGAACCAGCTCAAATTTTCAAGCCTTGATAAACCAACGAAATCCTCGCCACCGTGTATATTTAACTCACAAAACAAAACATCCTACAGTGCCTTGATAAAGTCCCTCAGAGGACAAAACGCATCGGCTAAGTACAGTCTTTCTTCTTGTCTCTTTTTATTCATTTTGTCTCTTCTACAGATACACTCCATCTGATAGTGTTTGCACACACTCATACAAGCACAACCATATATATATATATATATATATATGTGTGTGTGTGTGTGTGTGTGTGTAGATAGATAGAGAGAGAATGAATACAAGTAAAAGGTACATATCGCTATCTATCTATAACTAGATCTATCTCTCTATATGGATATATGACTGCATACTTTTGTATATAAACATGCGCAACAAAATAAATCTTTATATTTGCCTTGATAAAGTCCCTCGGAGGACGAAACGAATCGGCTAAGAATACTTTTTCCTCTTGTCTCTTTTTATATGTTTTGTCTCTTTACAGATACACTATCTGAAAATAAAATCTATCTATCTATCTATCTATACATGCAAAGTGCGATAAATAAATTGTCGCCTTATTATATTTTTAATTTCGCCCATGCACGTTGTTTGATCTTTTATTTTGTCGGCTGCTCAGTATAGCAGGGTCAATTGGGTACCTGCTGTGAGAATAAGACGTAATTCACTTCGCCAGAAATTTGGAAATACCATGCTTTACTGCTTGCCATTTGCACCGGAAGCTCCTATACGAAAACTTCAGTGCGTTTGAGTGTCGATCTGAGGACATTTTAGAGGATGCTGTGTCCGCAAAAGATGTACCGAGAGTGATGAAAACCAAATATACAGTCAGCATCATCGTGTTTGGTGTGATCACTTGTGTTGGCGACGTTATGCCTCCATTCATATAAATATAAATAAGAGAGATAGGGCTGTGTGACCATTAAGTACATAGAGTTACAGCACATTTCATATATCTGTACCTATCTCTATATCTATCCCTATCCATATGTACATATCTATATATATATTTCTGTCTATATTTACATATATCTAACTATCTATATGTATATATCTGTATCTATCTATATCTGCATATCTCTTTTTATCTATCTCTCTCTATATATATCTGCATCTATCTATGTGTATATATCTCTGCAAATATGACTGCATAACTTTGTATATATACATGCGCAACAAAACAAATCTTTATATTTGCCTTGATAAAGTCCATCGGAGGACGAAACGAATCGGCTAAGAACAGTTTTCCCTCTTGTCTCTTTTTATTCATTTTCTCTCTTCTACAGATACATCCGATAATATTTACACACTACACAAGCATCCCATATATATATATATATATATATATA